>OY821517.1:188704251-189109251 GCA_963682025.1 Cordilura impudica | reverse complement strand
TAATATTTAGTGGTATCTTTATAAAAAATACAATTTGTTCATTCCGGTATTTAGCAACTGTTAATTGTATTTGTTGTAATTTATTGAAATCAATATTTAAATCATTAATTTCCTCTGGTGTTAGTATATTGTTAGTCATAAGATTGTGGTTAGCTGCAATAATATTATCTTGTATATGCTCAATCTGTTCGTCCAATGTTTTAATCTTTAGCACCAAATCAAGATAAAAAATGTGTGAAAAAATATCTAAGTTATTTTTGTCTATTGAATTGATTTTTGCCAGAATAATATCTCTATCCGATTCAATAGTGTGTTTTAAGTTAGTTAGTGTTTCATTGAAATGATTTGTAATTTTTATTTGTTTGTTTGCGGTTTCTATTATATTATGATTATTGTTATCTATAATTTGTAAATGATTCTGTATTGTTTCCCTATCTTCTTCGTCCATAGTTCCTGCCATCCATTTCAGACCTGATCCCAAAACATTAGCTAAACCTCTTTTACCTCTATTCAATTGTAGAGTACGAAACTTTATTATAACCCTGTTAAGCTGAGCTTGTAAGACTTGTTTATTTATGTTAGACTGCTGTATACTATTTTCAATGTGGCTAATTATTTCCTGGATTTCACTTAGATAAATGGTGTGAACTATCGTTGTATATGCTTCGACCATTGTTACATTGTCCAACTTAATTTCCGTATATCCACTGTTGCCTTCATTTATAGGTTGAATCAATAAGTTATTCATTACCGGTGATATTAGTAGGATTAGAATCGTAAGCCGTAATATCCAGTGAATCTGCAAATTTAAAGGGACGTTTGATGTTAGTTGGGTGGATATTATCTACTTTCAGTTTTCTATAACGAGGTTCGTATTTATGTCTTAAAGCTTTATAATTTTTCACATATGCTTCTGGTTTGTCATAATTAAATTGTTCCCTATTCAAATTTCTTTTTGTTATAATTTTATCCTTAAAGTCCTTTAATCGATTATATAATTTTATTTTATCTATTGTTCCTTGTATTACATCAAATGGTCTGCTCATCGTTGTTGAGTGAATGGATTTATTATACCATTCAACACATTTATACATTCGCTCTTGTACTGATAATTCTGATCGTTGAAATTCTAATGTTCTAAACTTGTCTGATATGCTACTATGTAATCTTTCGATATCTGCATTTCCTGTATGGTTGTTAGGTTTGGTGAAATGAACTGTAATATTTTCCTCTCGTAAAAAGTTCTTTACATTGATGGATGCGAATTCGTTGTCTGTAACTACTTTGTTTGGTTTACCTCTCATTGATATATAGAGTCTAATTTTCTCTACTATTGTACAGCTATTTCTGTCTTCCAAATATAACATAACTGCGTATTTTGAAAATTTGTCAATGAAAGATAAAAAACTGTGTTTCTTATTTGTATATACGTCCATATGTACTATTTCATTAACATCTTTTGGTGTTTCTGTGACATGAAATTTTGGTGTTATTGGTTTCCTATCATATTTGGATTTGTTGCAAACATTACAATTATTAACGTATTTCTGAATAAAATGTTTAAGATTGTTAAAATAAATTTTAGTTTTCAAACCACAATAATTTTCGTTAATTCCTGCATGACCTGTTTCATTTTTATGGTATTTTGCTATATATCTATACAATTCATCCTCATTCAGCATATCTTTAGCGTGATAAACACATCGGACAAATTTTATTGAGTTACCGAATATTTCAATTAGCTTTAATTGTACTTTATTGTACAAATGATCAGACAATTCGGTGTAAATACCTATCTTCAAATTTCTCTTGATAGTTATATTCCTTCTAATTATATCGGTCATTGTACCGGTTATGATATCGTTAGTGTTTAAAAAAATTTTATGTTTGCCGTCAATGATTTGAGTTTCATTAGTTTTGTTATCAGTTAGTATTATTTGCTTCTCAAATCTATTAACGACTGTGTCCAAAATAAAAAAATGATCATTCAATTCTTCCTGTTGAGAATGGATAGTTGCAGCCACACTCATTTGATCATCTGCCATGAAAACAATATCATTTGGTGCATTTATACGGCTCATAAAATCGGCTACAACGTTCTCTTTACCCTTGATGTAACTTATTTTAAAATCATACTCTCCCAACCTCAACAGCCAACGCTGGAGTCTTTGGTTTATATCTTTACCCTTGGTTTTGGATTGAAGCCAAACCAATGGTTGATGGTCCGTAAATAGTTCAAATTGCCTGCCATATAGATATGGACGGAAGTAGTTTACTGCCCAAACAATAGCCAGCAATTCTTTTTCCACAGTCGCATAATGCCTCTCGTGGTCATTCAATGTTCTACTTGCATAGGCAATTGGATGATTTTCCTGAGACAATACGGCACCTACAGCATAACCACTTGCATCAGTAGTTAATTCAAATTTTTTTGAATAATCTGGATACTTAAGTATCGGTGGGTTAATGATCAACTTTTTCAATTTTTCAAAGGAATCATGATAATTAGGATCGTTGAGATTAATTTTCGTATTCTTCTTTAGATATTTAGTTAATCCTTGTGCAACTTTTGCGTAGTCTTTAATAAATTTTCGGTAGTACCCCGTAACTCCTAAGAAAGATTTTATCTGTTTAGTTGTTTCAGGAAGCTTTAGCTTCTGAATTGCATCAATTTTATTTGGGTTAGGTCTTAGACCTTCCTCGCTCAGAACATGACCAAGGTATTCAGTTTCCTTCGCCAAAAAAACGCATTTGTCGAGCTGTATCTTCAGATTATGCTCTCGTAATTTTTGAAAAATTTTGTTGACACTCTGTACATGCTCTGTTAATGATGTACTAAAAATTAAAATGTCATCCAAATAAACAACGCAAATTTTATTAATATATTCTCTAAGTACCGAGTTCATAAGACGTTGAAAGGTTGCTGGAGCATTTTTTAATCCAAAGGGCATCCTGTTGTATTCAAAATGTCCCAAGGGAGTCGAGAAAGCTGTTTTTTTTCTATCGTTTGTATTCATGAGAATTTGGTGAAAACCCTTGGCTAAATCCAATGTTGTAAAATAAGTAGATTTTCCCAATTTATCCAATATATTTTCTATATTGGGTATTGGAAATTTGTCGTCCACCGTTATCTCGTTCAATTTTCTGTAGTCAACAACAATGCGCCACTTCTTCCTGCCCGATTGGTCCATTTTCTTTGGAACAACCCAGATAGGAGAATTATAGGCAGAGTTACTTTCCACAATTATTTTCTGTTGTAACATTTCTTGGATCTGCCTGTTAATTTCGTCTTCATGTATTTTGGGATATCTGTATATTTTAGAGTATACAGGTTTATCTGTAGTAGTAATTATGGAATGTCTTATCTCATGAGTATGAGTAAGTGAATCACCTTCATGAAACAACAAGTCGCTATTTTTACTTATGAGATCACGAAGAAACTCTTTTTCTTCGGAATTCATGTCGACTCTAAAAAGTTTTTTAATGTTCTCCTTATTGACATCTAAAAATTCCAATGCATGAATCTCGTTATAATAGCAAGGAAATGAATTTGTAAAAAAAATTTTTCTATCATTAATCTGAATATACCGTTCTTCTAAACAAATTTTTGCACCTAAAGGTTTCAATATATTATTACCAATTATTCCATCAAATCTATTATTAGTCAATTTCAACAATTTCCAAGCCATAAAATTATTATCGGAAAACTCTTCTGGGATTTCCGTGACAATTTCCTCACTTATAACTACTTTGCTTGCCAGAGTTGAGAAAGTTAATGGTTTTCTTAATTTTATACGTTCATAACTAGGAAGTGCATTACAATTTAATATTGATGTGGTTGATCCAGTATCAATCAAACATCTTATCTTGGAATTACCAATAGTTAATTGTACTATCGGTAAACCGTTTTCTTTTCGGCTGAACGAAAATTTGCTTCCTCATTCGGAACAATTTCACTCTGTTCAATATGATCTATTTCCATCGGTTCAACATTATGTCGATGTTGACCAGAATTTTGTCGCGACTGATTAGATTGTCGGAACTGTTGCGAATTTCGAATTACGTTTGAATATTGCCCTTGCCGATTATCAAAACCTTGTGTTTGTCGATTTGAATTTGGAAAGTTTTGTGTTTGGTGACAAGAAAAACCTTGTGTCCGTTGGTCTGGGAAATTCTGTCTACTCGGTCTAAAATTTGTTTGTCGAAAATTTTGCCTTTGGTGAGGTTCGGAATAATTATGGGTAGAATTTTGGTTAGTGTATTTAATATTTTGATTAGTATTTCTAAAATGTCGATTATTTTCCCTGATCATGTCGCATTCCTGTAAACAATGATATGCTTCGCGAATAGTATTAATATTTCGGCTATATATAACACTTGCCAAATGCGGAGGTATACCATTAACAAAAGTTCGAAAAATCATTGATTCGTTTATATTTGGGTTGAATTCTAATGGTTTACATGAATCTTGTTCGTATTTTGTATTCAACTTATCTAATATTATTTTTAAATTATTATATAATTGACTTACATCATTGTTTTTTGTTGATAGTGCTCTATGGTATAGTTGGGTGTAGCTTTCCCTGATGCCGAACACCTTTAATAGCTCATTTTTCACGTTCTGCCATGATTTATCGGTTAAACCTCGAATTATATTGGCTGCTTCTCCCTGTATCTTCTTAAGTATGCAGCGATGGTATATATATTCCTCCATTTCACCATCTTGAAAAATTCGTAGGAAGATTTCGACTTCCTTGATGAATGATGATATGTCATAGTCTCGATCTTTTCCAGTGAAAACATTTATTCTATCTACTTCCTTCAAAAGGATAGAAATTGGAATCGGACCCAACGATGATGTTTCTGTTGGCACTGCTGTGGGTGCTGATGTTTGTGTTGGAGCAGAAGTTAGTGTTGCTGTTGATGATGTTGATGTCATTGTGTTGAGTATATCGTTGCTTTGTAATATGTTGAAGTATGGTTTAAACTGTGGTGTTTCAGTTTTCTCCGTATCTTTAGGCATCTCCCTGGAGTTTAGACACAATTCACTGTTCCTTCACAAACTCGAACCGTAACGAAAAATAAGTTCTTTAGTCTTTTTTCTTCTTTGTTTTCAAAATGATATTCTTCGGAATATCTTAAAATTTTTCACAAATATATATTTTTTTTTTTTTTAAAGGATATTCTTTAGAATATCTTCAGTATTTTAACAAATGTTATTTTTTTTCAAAAAAAAGGATATTCTTTGGAATATCTTCACTAATGTTTCACTTTTTTTTTTTTTTTTCTTAAAAAAAAGGATATTCTTTAGACAATTTTCACTAATGTTTCTTTGTTTTAAAAAAGGATATTCTTTAGAATATCTTCATTAATTTCTTTTAGATAGCGTCGCGACCAAATAGGGATATTCTTCAGAATATCTTTTGGATTTGTTTGCCGACTGCGCCAGTTAAATGAAAGTCCACGAATACATTTGGTTGGAATGTTAATATGAACTGCTCTTTACTTTATTGTTTGCTATATTTTTATACAAAAATATTCTTAATCTAAAACTATAAATATTCAATAAAAAAATATGCTTATGCTATTGGTTTCTTTTATAGAACGTTTAATTGGTTGGTCATAAAACAATATTGTATTTTGTAGGAAGTAAATGACGAAAACAAAGTGAGTTTTTCATACGAAAGTTTATCGACACTTTGTTTTCGTTTTGAAACTGTAATTTTGGTGATTTGACATTTATTTTATTTTAAATGATTGAAATGAATAAACAAAATTTCAATACAAAGTTTATTAACTCTTTGTTCTAGTTTAATGACGAAAACAAAGGTATCAAGTTTCAATGAATGAAGTAAGTTTCCATATGAAAGTTTATTAACACTTTGTTTTCGTTTAAAATTATAATTCTGTTAGTTTGACATTTATTTCATTTTAAATGATGAACTGAAATAATTATTGAGTAAACAATTTTATTAATACAAAGTTTATTAACACTTTGTTCTAGTTATTAAAAATTATAATTTTAATAATATGGTATTTATTTTATTCTTGGTAATTTATTCTTATGCTAGATATAGGGTTTTCAAGTTCGATGGAATCTGTTGAGTTCAGTGTTCCATTGGACTTAACTCGCGTGCTGGCAGGGGGCCTAGCTCGCCGGAGGGGTGGGATCTTGTTAAGACCCAGGGAAACCGCACTACAGATGTTCACGTGCGATTTACAAAAAAAAACTGTCAAAATAACGGAATCTAAAGGATGGATGGATGGCATACTTACCTTCCGGTGGGGACTAGCTGTTATGCCCCTTTTAACCCTCCCTACCATGTTACCTGATATTCCATCTTAATTGGAGGTAACCCACAAAATGATAAAAATTGGGTTTGGTTTGGTTTCTACATTGGGTTATATATAAAGTTTATTTAACCTTCATTTAAGGTTATCTTAATATATTTTAAGCACATTTTTAATTTTAAGCAAATTTTTTTTTTTTTTTTTTAATTTACTACAATTTTATAATTATCAGAATTTTTAATTTTTAGCAAAATTTTACATTAGAAAAAATTTTTAATTTTATCAAAATCTTACATTAGAAAAATTTTACCTTAGCATAATTCAAGTATCAATTAGAACATTATTGTATTTTGGATATAAAAATAAAAATTTACCGCCTTATTGCTGGTGTTGGTGGTACCGTTACATGGGTTGCTGAGTTGTTAATGCTGTTGTTGTCTCTGCTTCCAAAAAATGAGTTTTCATACAGTTTCTGCTATCTTTAGAATTACTTTTCAAGTTTGGTACGTTCATTATTTCACAGGTGGTACAAATTTTTATTTCAAATGCCAATTTTTATTTTTATTCTGAATTTTTATATATATATTTGTGAAAATATTTATATGACAGTAGAAAACAATATTATATTTGATATTTTTTTTCGAATGGTTCGATTGTAAAGTTCATGATTGAGTGAATGGACAACAATAAAACAGGCAGTTGGTAACAAAAAAAACCAACATCAATTGTTTTATTAAAGTGTACAGAAAACACAAACAAACATTTAAACAAATCACATACAGACGAAACGGTATTTTTTTCCATGCATAAATTTTGCATGGCAAAAGACATAAATAACGTTTCGTTTTAATGTGACTTGTATGTGTTGTTAAGTACAGTCATCACCAAAATAAACGGCCGTCACAAATATATATAATTTTTTTTTTTTTCATTTTCATTTCTTTATTTGCAATCTATCTCAAGATAATAAGCAAATTTGATTATTAAATTATTACATAACAGGAGCTATGAAGTTCCATTGGACTACATAACTATATAAAAGTATAAAAGTTAACAATTATTTACATATTTAAAATATAATTTGATTAGCCTCTGAAAGGCAAATCTAACATATGTACACGTTTCAATCTTCTTGTTTCGTTACTGTCATCTAATAGTGACACAGCCAGTGGATTTGTGTGGTTGCTTAACCTTTGAAGATAGTTTTCGCTAGATCTACGTATTTTTTCATGAACCGACGAAATATCCAGATCATTTTGAATTATTTTGTTAGTCACAAACCAAGGAGCTTTAGTGATTAGTCTTAACGTTTTAGACTGGTATCTTTCTATTATATCAATATTTGATTTACTTGATGTACCCCACAGTTGAATGCCATAAGACCAAACCGGCTTTAAGATAGCTTTATATATTCTTAGCTTATTTTCTAAGTTAAGTTGAGATTTTGGTCCCAGAAGCCAGTGAAGTTTGCGAGTTTTTAACTTAAGTTGTTGGCGCTTATCCTGTATGTGTGGTTTCCACGTAAGTCTCCTATCCAGTGTCATTCCAAGATATTTAACTTTATTTTCTTTTGGGATTTCTTCTCCGTTTATATACACTGGGGAACAATCTTGTTTTCTTAAAGTGAATGTGATGTGGCAGGACTTATTAGAATTTACCTTTATATTCCACGTTTTAAGCCATTTTTCTAAAAGGTAGATCTCTTCCTGTACAAATTTAGATGCTTCCGTTGGACATTGGCTTGTTGCGACAATTGCTATGTCGTCCGCATATGTAGCCACTGTGACATTGTTGGTGAGTGGCATATCTGCTGTATAAATGGTGTACAATATAGGTCCAAGTACGCTACCTTGTGGGATACCAGCTTTGATTTCCAATACATCCGATCTTTCGTCATTAACTTTTACAAAAAATTGTCTTTGGGATAGATAGCTTTTAAAGAATAAATAAAATGGAGCCGGTAAAACCTTTTTGATTTTAAAAAGTAAACCATGGTGTCATACCCTGTCGAATGCTTGTTGAATATCTATGAAAACGGCTGAACAAAAACGTTTATTCTCCAAAGTATTAACTATTACATTTATGATTCTATGACATTGTTCTGGCGTTCCATGCTTGTGTCTAAAGCCAAACTGATGATCTGGAATGATGTTTTCTTTCTCTAACACTGGTAACAATCTTTGTAGAAATATTTTTTCAAATATTTTAGAAAATATTGAAAGCAAACTTATTGGCCTGTGCGATGACAGCAAATTTTCAGGTTTGCCTGGTTTTGAAATCATAATAATTTCGGCGCATTTCCATTGTGATGGAAAGTAATTTAGTCTTAATATTGAATTGTATATTAATGTTAGAAATAGTATACTTTTTCGAGTCAGGTTATTAACAACAATACCATTAATTTTGTCATATCCAGGAGATTTCTTCTTATTTAATAATTTTATTTCAGTTTGCACTTCATTAGGTGAAATGTGTTTTATGGGGAGGTCCATTTGACATGGTGAGTCTAGGAATTCTAGTATTTCGTCATTTTCTTCAGCGCTATTAAATCTATATGGCTGAAATATATTTGTCAAATGATAAGCAAAGGCGTCCGAAGTACTTTTATCCGATTTACACCATGTACCATCATCATTTTTTATACGCGTATTACGCTTGACTGGCCTCTTCAAATATTTGGTGGATTTCCATAACAGATGTTCATCATATTTGGAGTGGTTGATTGTTTCAATAAAATTTGCGGTTGCTTTGTTTTTGTATTCATAGAGTAAATTTTTTAGTTCCTTACAAGCCTTATTAAATAATCGCTTATCAGTAGGATTTCTACTAAGCTGCCAGTTCCTTCTTAGCCTCCGTTTTTCGGCTATGAAATCTCTTATTTCTGTCGATGTTTGAAAATTACATTTTTGAGTCACTATTATAGGTGTAGAGAGAGCAGCAGCTTCATGAATGAGTTTGGTAAATTTTTCTACAGCATAGTCAAGCTCGTCTCCGTCCTTCAATCGTAAATTCAAATTTATATTTTGATCGAGATAGTGGTGATATAATTGAATATCAGTATAAGGTGAAAAAATTTTGTTTTCGTTTTGTTTAATAACAAAAGAGGTTGAATAATTAATGAGTATTGGAGTATGATCAGAGCTCAATTCAACCATATCTCTTACTTCCAAGCGATGATTTGGTATTCCTGCATATATTGCAAAATCCAACAAGTCTGGAATTTTGGTGGGATCAGATGGCCAATAAGTTGGTATTCCTGTGGAAAGCACCGAGTAGTTCTTTCTACTTATGCATTTATATAGCTCTCTTCCTTTTGGATTTACCAGTCTAGAGCCCCACCATGGATGCTTTGCATTATAGTCGCCTCCTACGATAAATTTGTGACCCAGTGAATTAAAAAACTCTTCATATTCTTCACACAATATAGTATGTCTAGGAGGGAAATATATGGACGATATAATTATGTCAGCATCGTTTGATTTTAATTTAATATTAGTTGCCTGTAGAAAAACCTTTTTGACGTCAGGCATTATTTCATATTTGATAGTTGTTTTTATTAAAATACAAGAACCTGCATGAGCACGGTTGTCCGGATGGTTGGTATTAATTAAATCTTAACCCTTAATATAGAAGTAAGATCTACTGGTAAAGTGGGTTTCTGATACTAACAGTATATCAATGTAATTCGTGTTGAGAAAAGCTTCAATTTCACGTATGTGATTGGAAAGTCCGTTGGCATTCTATATTGCTATTAATAAATTTAATTGCATAATTTTGTCAAAAGTGTAGACATCATGTTAAGTAGAGTGGTTGTGGTCTCTATTTGCTTCTCCAACAATACTTCAATTCTTCGAAGAGAACTAGATGGCGCATCATATTGGTAAGAACCATTTCTGAGGGCATGAGAATATAAATTTTGGTTTGAGCTATAATTACCTCCATTGTTATTTGCATTTTCATTGTTATTTCTATTAATATTAGGAAAATTATGGCCGTTGATATTAAACTCAGGTACTTGATTATTTTTATGGTTTGTATTATTTTGTCTTCTAATTATGTTTCTCTTTTGAAGAAGTTTTTTGTAAATTTCACAGCCCTTGTAACTGGCAGTGTGTTCAAGTAAGCAGTTGGAACATCTGGGTGGGGTATCTAATTCTTTTTTACAGTCGGCTGTTGGATGAATCAAACTACATTTTACGCATTTAAACAGTTTCCTGCAGTACTTTTTGGTGTGGCCAAATTGTTGGCATCGATAGCACTGAACAATGTCGTTATTTTTTAAAGGGGGCTCTACTTTTACTACAGCATTAAACAAATATTTTACATTATAAATGCTTTTATTGTTGTTGTTTGGCTCTAAGTCAACAAAGAAAATAGATAAAGGAATTCCTGTAACTCTACTTCTTACATTTGCAACATTTCTAACTTTGTGGCCTAATTTCTCGATTTCCGCCTTAATCATATCAATGGGAGTTGAAAAGTGTAAATTTTTAACTACTACTCGGTAAGCCCTCTCTTGTTTCAACTGGTATGTATGGAATTTTATTTTCTTTTCATCAAGATATTTAACCATAACCCTGTAGGCAGTAATTGAATTTACCATTAATCTTACTTGACCATCTTTTAGGGACTTGTATGAGAATTCATTGGTCTTGATTACCTTCAAAAAATTGTTAACCATAGTCTTAATGTCAGTTACATCGGGTATAAATATTGGAGGAGGTTTAGTTTCAACATAATCATTATTTTCATCGTTGTTGTTTTTTTGTACATCATCGTTGTTACTTTGAAGCAAATCAAACATATTAGTACTAGAGCTTGGGCCATTATGTGTTAATGTACGTTTGCGTAGTTGAATATTTAGTGGTTTTGTAGTACGTCGTTTTGTTGTATTTACTATTTGCCAGTGTTCAGTGTCACTGGAATCAGCATCGTCTTCATTATCCATACTGCAGGCTTGCAGTGGATTAGTGGGTAAGCTTTTTGTTGTTTTTTTTTTTTTAACAAAACTAGTGGGTTAAGTTTGTTGAACAAGTTGTTTTTTTTTTTTTTTTGTTTTTTTTTTTTTATATATAAAGCAACGGGATTGCAATATTTGTTAAACACAGTAACGTCTACACGGTATCACGGTCAAAGAGAAACTGAAATATATATAATGTGGAATTATATTTCTTTTAATTACCAAGTATTCCCTCGTGAATAAAAAGGTGAATTGTTTCTCTGTAAATAACGAAGTTGTTTTTATTGATTCATACAAAATTGAATAATTAATCTCTTAACCTAAATTACCTGTAAATAACGAGGAAACAACATTCAATGTTAATATTCTCTTCTTCTATAACTCTTACAATAATTGGTCTGATACACGTGAAGTTCTATTAAGTTTTACAATTCTCTTATGATACGTTTTACTTATTCTGATCTTGTTACATTGGAAATGTTGTAGATAATTCAATGACTTGTTTTAGTTTATTATAGGGTGACTACAATATGCAAATAGTTTATATATGCAAACAGTGTAAACGTGTACATTACAAATAGTGTACAGTGTTTGCATATCTTACATATATATATATATATATAAATTTACAATATAATTGAATGACTTATCTGCTGGTGTGATTGTTATGATTGTATTACCCATCGTTGCAACCTGGGGTTGATATCTCTACCTGAATTTTTTGCCTGCAAACACTTCAGTGGGTGATGATCCGTATGCAAATCAAATTCCATTCCTAATATATAAATCTATAATATTTCACTCATCCAACTATCGCCAATTATTCCTTTTCGATAATGAAGTAATTTTGCTCATGATTGTTCAATGTTCGCGAAGCAAACGAAATTGTATGACCTTCTTGGGTTAAAACTGCGCCAGTTGAATAATTGCTGGCATCAGTAATAATCTTGAAGCGTTTGTTAACCCACTTGGCGCCGAATTTTTTTGCATTTTATATTGAAAATGCATCGCTGATCAAAGTTTGTTTCTGACTTTTCTTCGAGTTTTTCAGCGTTTCCCCGGAAAATGCTGTTCTTTTAAAAGGACGGTGGCAAAATAAACTACTGTTGGTTATTTTTTATTGATTTTATTAACACAACTCATATTACTTCAAATCATAACAAAAATTTTATGTATGTATTATATGCATAAATAAAAAAAAATATATATGGATTTCAAAATTATTTTTTTGTGTGACATAACATAGAGCAATCTTTTGGGTGCAATGTCACATTACATTTTAAACAAGAAAAATTTGCTTGTTATGATTTTTAGAAATTTCTAAAACGGGCTTATCAAGGTCACGTATTTATGTATGTAAATAAAAAGATTATTCCATAGTTTTTTCCGACGTTTCGTTGGAGATTCCCAACATCATCAGGGATATTTTATTAGATCTGGTAACCATAAAATAAATATACAATAGAAGAACAATAGCTTAATAACAAAGAGGACAATATAGTTTAACAAAATTAATTTAACTCACATAATCTTTTCGTCAATTATTCACATTTATAGTAAAAAAAAAACACACACATTTAGTTTTACACAACATAAAACACAAATAATATTTAACACAACAAATGTAAAAAATATAATTAAGAAAAAAAAAAAAATTATCACAGTATAAATTCTTATTAAACTAGCTATCACAGAAGAAAAATTAAACTAAAATATTGCTATTGTATATATTGCATTCGTGTTATTGTTGTCCTCCTTCGTATTTAATGCATTTGTAGCTTTTTCCTGTATTCTCAAACTTTCCCGAGTGTATCGTTTATTCGTTCTCCTTTCCTTGTCTAGTATTTTAATGTTCGCTAGATCGGGCAAATGTTCTTCTTCAATACAGTGTGTGGAGAGAGCTGTAGTTGTTTTGTTTTTTCTTATGTCTGTTTCGTGTTCAGATATTCTTGTACCAAAAATTCTCTTTGTGGTACCCACGTAAACTTTGCCGCACTGTTCGTTTGTTTTGCCTTTGCATGTAATTTCATACACAAGATTGCTTTGGTCAGTTTTTTCTATTTTTGTCTTTGTTTGTGTAAAGAGTGTATTAATTGTTTTGTTTGCTCTATGCGCTAATTTTATTTCGTTGTCTTTTATTATTTCTTGAATTTGTTTGTTTTCTGTAAGCTTCGGTATGTATGGGAGGTTGTAGTATTTGGTGTTACCAGATGTGTCGTTTTTGTTTTCCCCTACTATTTTTTCCGTTTGTGCTTTAGTTATTAAGTTATTTATTAAATATGTTGGATAACTGTTGGTAGTTAGTATGTCCTTTAATTCTTTATGACATTCAATGCAACGAGTTTGCCGTTCTTTATATATAATTAAATGATCTCTCCCATCAAGTCGGAAGTGCGAATGAAAGGTTGCACCATGTCTTAGTGCAGCTGTTGATGACGACTTTTTGAATGTTTCTAAAAGACCTGTTGCGATTTGTCGTCGAAAAGCTAGACCATCCAGTTTACCGCCACTATTACGGTAGATATGCCAACCATTTTGCACCGACATGTCTAGACAGTGGCTTATAAGAGGAAAATACCATTGCTTTCCGCGTATACTAGTTCTATACAATCCAATGTTTTGATCGGCTCTATCAACTCCACCCATGTTGTCACTATATTTTTTGATTAAATTTGGCTGTTGAACGATTATTTTTTGTTCTCTGCTTGTGAATATCTATTGGCCGTTATAGTTGGAAAAACCATATTATTGTTGGAAGCTAGAGTCACTATACTGTTATCAACCCATTTTACAATGAAATAAGTTTATTCTTCTATTATATTTATTTTATTTAAAACCATTTTTAATTATTTTCGAATTAGAACGGCCGCTTGTGCGACCGTTCATGTTCACGTTTATTTTATTAATGATTCTTACTGTACTAAAAAGATTTTATCTTATCGTACGCGTATACATAAATATTGTGCACGCGTACACATACATAAACATTAATAACTTACAAGTTAAACAACTACTAATCGTGGAGAATGCTGAAGACAGCATTTTCTCACGATTAGAGAGCTGTAGCATGGACACATGCATTGGAATGCGTAGACATGCAATAGTCACTGATCAAACACGCTACACCTCCCTTTTTCAGAAAAAGAATGATCAATAACTGCTTGATCATTCTTTTATATAGGCTTACAATTTTTTTATATATTATTATTTTTTTTTTTTTTAATTTATTTTTAACAATAAAATTTTACTTATATTATTAAATTTTTATTTTCGAAGGGTATTATTCCTCCCTTTTTTTTTTTGTTTTAAATTAATTTTAATTAATTTCTATAATATTGTAAATCAAATTTTATATTTAGTTTCAAAAACGAATTTTTATTTTTGTGATTTTAATTTTAGTTTTAATTTTACGTTAACTTTAGTTTTAATATTAATTTAATTTAATTTGTATGTTTTTAAATCTAACTTTAATTTAAATTTTAATTACATTTTTCGTTTTTCCATATAATGGTAAACATTAAGAAATGTATATGTCAACTCAGGTAGTCACATCAGGGTAGTCTCATTAGGGTTGTACATAGTAATAGATTAAGAAAATTTTGTATTTTAAAAATTTTTCAACATTAGATACAATTTTAATTCCATTTGTTATTTTTAATATTTATTTTTATATTTTTAATAATGATAAAACTTAATCTGATATAATTATAATTTTAAAATAGTCTAAGAAATAATTTTAGTATTAGTTTTATGTTTAATGAATTTAATTTAATTTTAAAAATTTTTAATTTTAATTATCATTGTAAATTCTATATTGTTAATAAAACTTTATTTCTGTAATAATTAAAATTTTTCGTAGTTAAAATTAATTTTAGAATAACAATTTTTAATTTTATTATTAATTTTTTCTTTATAAAAATTATTTTTATATATTATAATTCAAAATCAAAATTATTCCATTTTCAAATTTTTGGTTTAAGTTACATTATTTTAATTACAAATTTCCTTTGCAAACGACCGCTGGCCAGGCAATCGTCTGAAAAAGAACTTTGTTTCTCATTTTTTTGTAATAGAATTTATTCAAATTTTTATATAATTTATAAAAATAATTTTAATTTGGAATTTTATGTTGTTCCAATTATAAAATTTATTTAGATTTTTGATTTCTAAATTTTAATTTAAGTTTTACTTTTAGTTTTGTTTATTTTGAGTTCTATTTTCTAAATTTTTAAATTTAATTTAATTGTAATTTTTAGGTTTTTCTCTATTCCTAGAAATTTGTAGAACTTTATAAAAAATTATATTTATTATATTAAGTACTCTATATTTTTATATTCTATTTTGTTTTAACCTATGCTTATGTGTATTGGTTGTTCTAATTTTCAATTTAAAGCTTAAGTTTTAATTTCCAGATTTTTAATTCTAGTTAATTTTTCAAGCCTATGCTTCAAATTAAATTCTGTTTGTAATCTTCGATTCCAAGTATAATTTAATTCCAACTATTAAATTCTTAATTTGATTTTTAAATTTAATCTTAGTTTTTAGATTTTCCTTTATTTGTTAAAAATGTTAAAAATGTTTATCTATTTGCTTTAAAATTTTAGACCAATTTCAATGGTCTCATTATGCAATAATTTTATTTCCTGCGAACTTCTTTCTCTATTAAAAAATAAGTATTTTCTTTCAAAATTATTAAAAATGTTCATTATAAATTTTTCGTTCAATTTCCCTTTTCAATACTTTATAAACATTATAAAAATTTCCGTATCAATATCGGAACTAACTCTCAATAGTTTAAATTATTTTACGATCTTGTCATTATCTCAATTTTCATTTCATTCTCAATTTTCATTCTCATTTTCAATTTTCATTTTCATTTCAAATATTTATTGTTGTAAATTTTATAAAAATTATATTCCACTAGTTATCAATATCCTATTGCTTCTATTATCTCTATTACCCTTGGTCATTATTTTATAGCACTTTCATTTTATTATCATTATTATTATACCCATTTTCATATTATTCAATATTCATATTTTATTTATATAGTTGCAACTTTATTAATGCCATTAATTGATGTCGGTTATATCACAACCTAGAGTATAATTGACCTCAATCAATTTCCCATTAACATCATGGACATTTTATTGATTCGAATCTACCTTTATTTATATATATATCTTCATTATTTTATTTCTATCCCCCGGGGTCATGGGCTATTAGCTAACTTGTCATCGTGACAGTTGCTTATTAGTGTCAGACTGTGGTTACCAGCTATTTTCCAAGCTTGAGAAAGAGTGGCCTCAGTCACTTTCCATTAATAACCAAGTCAGCACCTTTTCCATAAATTCATAAATTATTATTATTATTCTATCTTGCAAAATGTTGGCAACATTTTGCTGTGCTCTTGGGCATTTTAGGGCTATGCATCGCCCTCTTTAGCCCATTATTTATCTGATAGGGTCAATCGAGACCATTCTTAGGAGGGGAAAAATATGTAATCTTTATTTATTGGAAGTCCAAAAATTCCGTAATAATTTTGAGTTGAGTTGCTCAGCAAACTAAGGTAATTTACGTATCCAATTTATACAGAAAAAAATGAAGTTCTTTTCTGTTCTGCATCTAAAAGATACTTTCTACTAATTGAATTATTTGGTCGCATATTACAACCTGAAAAAAAAAGGAAAAGTGTATCTGGATGTAAATCCATTTGAATTACCAGGTCGTACATTACAACCTGAAAAAGTTGTATTTGGAAATCAATAGAAAAATGTATGAAATCTAATTGAATTACCAGGTCGTATATTACAACCTGAAAAAATTGTATTTGGAAATCAATAGAAAAGTGTAAGAAATCTGATTGGATTGCCAGGTCGTATATTACAACCTGAAAAATTGTATTTGGAAGTCAATAGAAAAGTGTAAGAATTCTAATTGAATTACCAGGTCGTATATTACAACCTGAAAAAATTGTATTTGGAAATCAATAGAAAAGTGTAAGAAACTGGATGTAAATCAAATTCAATTACAAAGTCACTATTTAAATTGTTTTAATTGTGTTTCCAATTTATTAAAGTGTTTCAGTGAGTAAAAATTATAGGATGCACTAAAAGTTTAAAGAATTCTATAATATGTCAACAGAAATTTTCTAGAATTAACATATTATCAGTTAGGGCATTTAGTATATTTATTAAAAAAAAGGAATCATTAACTCAAACCACGATCAGCACGTCTGCATTACGCGGTCAAAATTAATGCAATATAAATGATTGAGAAAGAAAAAAAATTCCAAGTAAATATTAGAAAGATTTATTTGCTCTTTATTTTTCGTTTCCCTCCTATCTCGATTGACCTTATTCCTATTTCAAATTATCTATGACCAGGTAAGAGTTCTGCTTCTACAAAATCATGTTTTTCTCCCTTACAGAATTAATGAAAGGAACATTATTATAAAAAAATTTTCCAAAAAAAATTATTATTGTTTATTATAAGTTGAATTGAGAATTGAGAATGAATTAAAAAAAAAAATCGAGAGGATTAAGTATTAAGAAAAATTTCATCGCGTAAGGGAATTTCGCGAACATTAAACATTGATTAAAAACGAAAAGAAAACAGAACCAGATTTCTTATGATAAAAATATTCATTTGGTGTAGTTAAAATCTACCTTAACCCATCAATGATCAAAAATTAATTTCATGTTCCAATTAAATAAATCGTCCTTAAAGATTTCGCGGAAATTAATGAATTTTCAATCGCTAGTAAGAATCGGAAAAAAAAATAATCTTCGCGAGAATTTAATTACTGAAAAATTTTCTTCGGGCTAGAAAACCTTTCAAAAATTAAAGGACTTGATCTAACGTTAGTACGTTGTCCCAAAAGTGGATCTGAAAATTAAATTGACCGAATAAATTTAAGGGAAAGGAGCGTAATAAAAAATTCTCAATTTCATTAAAAAAATTTCACGGAAATTATAAATATTTGATCATAATAAAAACCGAATTAAATAAAATTTTGCGAGAAATTTAAAAAAAAATTCATGAATTTTTGTCCTCCCCTAATTCATCATGAGGATGAGGTTGATAGGCACTATAAAATTTCCCAAATTTTACAATTTCTTTTCCTTACAATTTTATGAAATATTTCCTTTCTAATAATATATATATTTTTCTTTTATTAATATTGTTTTTTTAACAAATTTTCTTGTTTAAATTTATTTTTATTATTTAGGATCACTTTAATTTCTCTCTTAATTAGTATTAAAAAATTTTAAATTTTTAATTTTAACATATAAAAAAGAATTATTATTTCGAGGCTAAATTAAAAATTGCATTGGTGTTTGTGCCATTATCACTGACGGTGGTTCCCTATTAAAAATCTATTTTACTCAATTTTCTAACGCTTTACGTCAATTACTATAATATCCAATAACTCCTTATCAACATATGTAAAATTATTGTTCCTTTCTCCAACAGTAATTGAAAATAGTTTTCATTGGTAGTTTTTTTTCTTAATGGGAAATTTGTTTAAATTTTGGTATTAAAAACAATTTAAAAAATTTAGCATTCACAAAAAAATTCTGGCATTTCAATTTTGTTTAAAGGATTTAATAAAAATTTTTTTTTTTTTTTTCTTCAGATTTAATATGAAAACGTACAACTAAAAAAATTATATGTACATCTATCTACTTTTTAAAGATTTTCTTTTCTTTTTTTTTTTTTTTTTTTTTTAATATATTTAACTTCACATATTTTCTTCGTGTTTAAAGTTTTGTAAAAAAATTCTATTTAAAATTTTCTTAAATCTTCTTTTAACATATAACAAAAATTATTTTGTTTACAAAATTTTCGTTAAATTAATTTTATTTATATTTAAAACAATTTTATTTAATTTGATTACTTAGCTTATGAAATGATGATCAGTGGCCTTTTTTCCTGCTGCTGTTGTTGTCAGTTGATGAAGTTGCAGCCTTTGTTGTTTAATTTGATGTGGCTGTTGTTGACGTTGCAGGTGTATGGGCCACACCTGTTTCATCCCTCAGCAACGCTTTGGCCGCATTGCATGTTATTAGCAAAATGTTTATGTTTAAGAAATTTTAATTTGAATCTAATAAGTTATTTGGTATAATTTAAGATTATGTTTTTTTTTTTTTTTTTTTTTTTTTTTTTTTTTTTTTTATTAATTCATTTCTTAGAATTATTTCTTATTTTGAATTTTAAAATTTGAAGTATATTGATTATTATAAAATTAAAATTTTTTTCTTAGTTCTTCAAGATATCTTAAGTTAAATTATTCTCTTTTTTAAGATCTCTCCTTAAATTTTCCTTCTTTAATATTTTTTTTTTTTTTTTTTATTTTAATTTTAAGAACTTAAGTATAGATTTTTTTTTTTTTTTTGTTTTAAGATTTTTCCATTTATCTACTGATATTTGCAGATTCTTTTAAATATTCACAGTGTCTTAAAAAGTTAATTTTTTTTTTTTTTTTTTTTTTTTTTTTTAAAGAACTACACGAATGTATAAAACATTTTGTTTTTGTTCGCATTTTTTTTTTCTTTTTGCTGATTCTTAACAAAAATTTCGTTAATTCTGCTTATATTTTAGTTTAAACGTAGCAATATTTAAGTGGTTTTTTGAAATAAGTTTTTATTTTATTTTATTATTTTATTATTAATGGGCCACGTCCTGGTATTCTTTCCTCAGGACGTGGCCTGGCAGGATCGCCATGAAATAAGTTTATTCTTCTATTATATTTATTTTATTTAAAACCATTTTTAATTATTTTCGAATTAGAACGGCCGCTTGTGCGACCGTTCATGTTCACGTTTATTTTATTAATGATTCTTACTGTACTAAAAAGATTTTATCTTATCGTACGCGTATACATAAATATTGTACACGCGTACACATACATAAACATTAATAACTTACAAGTTAAACAACTACTAATCGTGGAGAATGCTGAAGACAGCATTTTCTCACGATTAGAGAGCTGTAGCATGGACACATGCATTGGAATGCATGGGTGTACTATTGCATGTCTACGACATGGCAATAGTCACTGATCAAACACGCTACAACAACAACAATTGAATTATCAGAAGATGATACATAGTCATAGAATCCTCTACTCTTTGTTTTTAGCTCTCGTCCTTTCTGTAAAGGAAATGCCTTTCCAAGAATATTTTCTCGGAACGTTCTAGTTCCTTTCAATTTTCTGGCTTTCAGTTCCTCTAGTAATTTGGTAGAAGGGAAAAAGTTGTCAAAATAAATATTAAATGGAATATCAAGCCATCTTGTTTGAAAGACATCCACAAACTGTAGGACAACGCTTGCTCCTAAGCCGAGATGCCTGAAACTTTCGTGAAGTGTTGTAGATTTTCCTTGGTATGGCTCGAACCATTCTATATATCCGAGTCGGTTCGTCGCCATCCATATTTTATAGCCCCATCTAATTGGCTTTCCTCGGATGAATTGCTTGGTGCCGTGGTTTCCATAATATGGTACCATCGATTCATCCACGCAGTGATGTTCCTCAATTTCCGCGAATTCAATGAAGTTTCTTCCAAGTATGTCGAAAAGTGGACGAAGTTTTGCAAACTTGTCGTTTTGCTGTAAGTTTTGATTGTCACAGCAATGGATGTTTTGCATAATAAAACGGAAACGGCTTCTTGTCATGGCGCTTGAAATGAGTTCATGGTGAACATCTGGTGAACTTTCCCAATACATTTCCCACCGGGGAACAATAACGTAGCCACTCAACAGCAAAATTCCGAAGAAACAACGCATCTCATCACCATGAACATTCCCTTTGCGGTTATGATCTGTAGCGTATTTATTTGTGTACTTCACGAATTTTACAATTTTACAGCCTGAAACTTCCTTCCAAATCGGCAAAGATGGTTCTATATCTCTCTTTTGCTTTTATTCGTTTACGAAAGTCCGCTAAGCATATGTCATCGTCGCTATCAAAGTCTTCATCGGATACACCATTATTTTCAACCTCTTGCAATATTTGGTTCAGAGTTAACGGTTTGCGCATATATCTGTTTAACATAAAAAGCGAATGTTAATGGTAGGGTATTTTGCCACTGTCCTTTATAAAGACCATTAAATTTTACTAAAGCAAACAAAAGCAATGTTTTGATTTTCATTGCACAAAATTTAAAGATTATAAAGCAAACAACCTAAAAATAAAGTAACAAAATGTATTTTCTTGTTTGCTTTGTTTTTTTACCGTTCGTTCTCCATCGTTGCCAAAATTATATTTTTTTTTTTTTCCAAAATTTATGTTTTTTTATGCAACTCTCACACTCAACTGTTACATGTTCTGTTTGTATTCTGTAAAAAAGCAGATCAATAGATCAAGTGTTGGGAAATAAATAGAAGAAAAATAACGGGACCTTTTAAAAGGATTTGGTTTGCCTTCGAGTCGTCGGGAGCTTTAATTTTTGAATCACCTAAATTTTGTTTGGGTTTCTCTTTTTCAAAAAGTTATATTTATCTATTTGAATTTTAAGTTCTACTTCTCTTAATGTTTGAAATATTCTCGTCATGTTCTCCATGTGTTCGGAAATGACGTACTAAAAATTAAGATGTCGTTTAAATAGATCACACAGATTTTATTTATATACTGAAGGGCACAGAATGCATAAGACGCTGAAAAGTCGATGGAGCATTTTTAAGTCCATATGGCATTCTTGTAAATTCACAATGTCCAAAAAGTGTGAAAAATGCAGTTTTCTACATACATGTTATTTTCATTCATTAAAATTTGATGGAAACCTTTAGCAAGGCCAATAGAAGAAAAAAATCTAGCTCACCTGAGATCTTCAGAACATGGTGTTCGCAAGCGCGAACGTTGGCCGCTATTCGACATTATTATTCATTGCTGGTAATAAGTTTAAATGATCTTGTTTTTCGTATTTCAATAAGTAAAACTGATATAAGAATCAATTATAACACATTTTTATTATGGTTAAAGTAAGTATATTTATTAAGAAAAAAGGTTACAGTTTTTGTTATAGAAAATTACTTTTGGTGATATGCTTCAAAGCACTTAGGATGCAAATGAACATTACATTTTTTGCACTTCCATTTTATTGGCTTTCCACATGATTTCAATCTACAGCGTCTGGGCTTGCTGTCTTTCTGCTCGACGGGAATGTGCTCGCAATCCATTCTTGGCATTCTACGTGGAGAAAATTCGGGAGAATTGTCTTCTCTTTTACATGACAATAAAAGTTCTTTTGCTATTATCACGCGAAAATTTTTTTGTGGCATTGCTTTTTCATTTTTTTCCTTTGCAACAAAGCATTGAAGCTTCCATGCATTGACAACAGAAGAGCTTAATATAGAAATAAATAAAAACCAATACCAAGCTGTAGTACAACTGTGGTTAGAACGAAATCCGGACTGCTTGTCAGACATTAGTTGATTTTCGTTTATATAATTGCTCATATGTAGATGTAGTAGTTTTTCCATTACTTTTGATAGAAAGCTTAATATAGCTATTGGGCGATACTCCGTTTTCGATTTTGGAATAGGTATTATTTTTGCATATTTCCATTTAGTAGGGAAAGAACTTGATGTAATAATGGTGTTAAATAGCTGTGTTATATAAGGCAATATTAATGGCAAAATGATCTTGATAAACTTGGGATGTAAGTTATCGAAACCCACGGCGTTTGATTTTATTAATGAAAAACTGGATAATACATCAAACTGACTAACACAAGAAAACTCAAATGCAGTTTGTTCAAAAGAGGAGCTATTATTCATAATATTGTTGTTCGAATCTGTACTGTTCACTATTGTCGTCGGAAGATAAGTGAAAATGCTATTAAGTTCGTTTGCATCAATTGGGCAAGTTTCATTTTTATTATTTTTGCCAATACCAATATCTCGAATGGTTTTCCATGTATCCTTGGAGTCAATGGCGGATGAAAATCGTTCGGAATAGTAATTAGTTTTAGCCATTCTTATTTTAGAATTAGCCTCACTTCTAGCAGTGCGAAAATCGAGTTTCAATTCATTCGTTTTGAAACGTTTCCACCGGGAATAAGCAAAATCTCTGCGTTGTATTGATTGCTGGACATCAGTTGAAAACCATGGTTTATTCTTTGTGGTAACTTTTTTCTTTTTTAACGTAACTGAATCATCAAAGAGGCTTAAGATATTACGTTCTAAAAACTCCAACTGATCATCAACAGAAGTCATTTGGTATATTTGGTTCCAATTGAATAAGTTGAAATTTTCATACAACAAAGATTCTTGTAATCACGATAGGAGAAAAAAATTTGATCTTCTTGGTGAAGCTGGAAATCATAGGCTAGGAAAACCAGATCATGTTTAGAAAAACTGGTAGCTGAGATTTGATCATTCAGCAGGACCTTCGACGGATTAGCGACAAATATTAGATCAATCAATGTACTGCTGGACGTTGTAAAGTGTGTTGGTGTTGTAATATTCGTTGGTGTAAGTCCTAATGACTGCATACTATCTTTAAACGACGATTCTTTTAGTAGATTCGAATTGAAATCTCCCAAAATTGCTATATCATTGTAAGGCATGGTTAAGATTTCCATTTTGTTCATAAAATCGGCAAAAGGTACATCACGTTTGGGTCGGTAAGCACAACCAATCAGCATTTTTCTTCCAGATGATGAGATTTCAACAAAAATATACTCAATTCTGTAATTTTCTTCCGCCTTGCAACGAAAACTACATGTTATAGTATTTTCGACGTATATTGCCACACCACCTCCTCCTCTTCCACTTCTATTAAACCGGAATAGATTCATCGAGCCATGTTTCAGAAACACACACTACATCAATATTTGATTTTTCGAAAACGAATCTGAACTCATCAATTTTGCACATTAAACTTTGTACGTTTATGTGGCAGATTTGTACTCCTTTCTTTTGTTTCGCCAAGATTTTTACCATATTAAACGTCACATCTTTAGAATTTCCACTTATGTTACCAACAATGTTCATTAAAATAAAATTCAAATAGTGAACTAAAAGCAACGCGATATAAAATGAAACTAGTCCAAAAATAAAAGTATGATATTTTAAAAAAGTTGTTGTGTACAGATTTAAATAAGATAAAAATATAAGTTTGTTTAAATATGTTTATAATTACAAAACAAAAAGAATGATAACAGTGTAAAAATAGCAAGTTAAGAAGAAACACTGTTTGAGAATATATAATCATCATGCTGTGAATTAGATCCTTCATCCAGGCGAAATAAATGATTTAGGGCATCTAAGCTTTCAATACAAATTGGCTCATCCGTATGCATTCGTTTGATGTAAACAAGTCCCCGAAATGAATATGGTGAGTGCAGTAATTTTCGTTTCTTAAGGTTAACTGCTTCGCAAAGAATTTTAAAGTTGCCGTTTGTTAGGTTTTCGTTGATGTAAAAATATTGACTTTTTTCATAAGGTTCAAAACCCAAAATATTTAACGTTAGATTTCTATTTTCTTTCTTATATGCATTTAACGCCTTAAGGACAAAGTTTTTGTCATATGGTGTCATTAGTTTAGCGATGATAACGCCATCAGGAGAATTTTCATTGTTTTTATTATTTTTATTTTGTAAACGGTGTATATATTGTAGTTGGGGTGTGGGAATCTTAATTGTTTTGCAAATTGTATTAAATATACGATATAAATCTTCTTCAACAGTGAAAGGAACACAGTTTATACGTAGGTCACACGCAACGGCAGAATTAGAATGTTTTAGTGATTGAATTTTTAATTTTCTGATTTCGTTTTTTAGTTCTGCATTTTCACCCGCAACTGTTTCTAGTTTATCAACTCGCGCAGCAACATAATTTATATTATCCTTCAATTCGAAAAATCTCTTATCGATCTTATTTAAGAGTCGATTTTCTATCTCTTGAATAGAAGACTTAATCTTATCCATAATACGAGTTTCACCTTCTCTTAAAAGGGCGCGCAACTGAGAGATTTCCGCATTAATATTTTGAGTTTGTTTTGACAATTTTTTATCTAACAATTGCCCAATGCGATTGTATAAGTCAGAATCGTTTAATATGGGCAAATCTTGATTACTTAAATCAGCATCGACTGCAGTTCTCTTGGCAGATTGGCGCGTTTCTTTCATGTTTATAAAAAGAGTTAAATTTTGTTGAGTGATTATGTTTTGTAAAGGAATTTATTTGTGTACACTTAAAACTTTGTTTTTGTTTGTTAAAGCAAAGATTTTATTAGCTTTTGTTTTGTTATTTATATTTTACTTAGTATGTGCTCACAGAGATTTTAATTGTTGTTGTTATTCTTGTTATTTGACAATTTTATTTTTGCTTTGTTTTCTCAGTTCACATATATTTTGTGTATTGATTTTGTAATTAAAATATAAGTTAAGCTACTGTTTAATTTTTCACAAGAATTTTATTGAACAGACTGTGTATCTCAAAGAGTTTTTTATGATAAATATTGGCCGATAATGTTTTATATAAAATACAGTTTTTAGACTTTTTGTGGAGCTTTAAATTTTTGCGACCGTTTCACTTCACTGTTTTTTGTTCTAATAGCGTAAAAAAAAATTATTAATAATATATTTATTTGTCACTTCTTTAAGCTAACAATATGTACAATATTTATGCAGAAAAATTTAACAATAAAAATTCAATAAAAAAGAAAATTTTACCGCTCAAAATGAACAATTTTTTTGTTCGCAAGTGCGAACAGAGGATGGAAATGGGTTAATTATACCTGTGTCGGAACCAGTATCTATGAGACATTTAATTCTATGATTGCCAAATTTTCACTATTATTATGGGCAATTTTGTGAATGAGGTGTTATAGAAAAATATACATCTTCTTCTTCGTTTAAATTACCGATATCCATCGGCTCTGGTTTTTGGCTGTAACTATTTGTTTGGTGATATTGCCTATTGTGATAAGAATTTTTGGTTTGGTTGGATTTACCCTCGTCTTCATTACTTTTCCACGTATTATTTTTATAATAACTTCTATTATTATCAGTTCTGTATCTTGTATAATTTTGTCCTGAATTGTTTTCATAATTTCTGTTATCATAATTACTTTTGTTATTATTATCAATTCCATATTTCGCAAAATTTTGTCTTGATCTGTCTTTATAATTGTTTTTGCTATCATTATAATTATCTTTGTTACAATTATCAATTCCATATTTCGTATAATATTGTCCTGGATGGACTGTCTTTGTGAGTATTATATCAAACATGGATCATTTAGTAAACTTTGGTCATCAAAACACCATTCTTTATTTAAATTCAAATTACAACTAAATAACTATAATTAAAAATTTCTCTTTTTATACATTTTTGTGGGAATAATTTGTTGCTGATATTTTTAATTAAAATTTTTTCCTTGTTTTAGTGTTCCACTTTTACAAGAGACAAAATATCGCTTACTAGTCAATATTGTATTTTTATTCATTTAAAAAAAAAAAATATTGCTTATTATTTAATAGTTTATTTTATTTATTGTTTTACTTTAAAATACGACAAAATGTTGCTTATTAGTAATTTTTAATTGTTACTCTACTTTCAATATAGCCATTCTCTGTTTACTAGGCATTTATTTGATTGAGCCGTATTTAAGTCAAAATAAATGGATGTTTAGTCAACTAGAATTAATTTCGTAACTTGTAAATTTATTATTTGTTTCCTTAACTTACACGAGGTTGATGTTGGTAACAATAAACATACACTTTGCTTCTTTGATGTTTATTATTAATGATAATCATATTACCCAGTAAGAACAGTGCGGGTTATATAACGCGTTACATAAAAAGTAGCCCTAACCAAAGTATCAGTTACAAATTCGAAAACTTTCAGTTATTTTGTGCATGGCCTTGGGAAAAAACGTGTGAGCAGATACCACTTTTTATCACATTTATTTTTTGGAAACAAAACACTATAGTGCTCCCTCTCGCACACATCACTGCTAACGTATTTATAACTTCTTAGTTTACGGTATTATTGCCGGTAGTATTATGTTATAAATAACTTGTTAGTTAACTGTAACATTACCGGTAGTAGTATATTATACACATACACCGGTAGTTAACTGATACACATTTCAGTTATTCCTACCAAATAATATTAGTTACTGTAACCCTATATGTAACTCGTTATATTGGTTAGTGCTACTGAATTCTACCTGTTATTGCATCCATATAAATTGGTTATTGATATTATACTAATAAAAACCATTCATTTAATGTTTTCAAAAAAAATTTATTTCAACGAAAACCCAACAAAAAAAAAAAAAAAATATAAATAATTAAAAAAAAAATCATTTAAAATGAGATCACTGTTACTCATGAGATCACTGTTGCTGAAATTATTTGTTTTTTGAGCAAATTCTCTTTGCTTGTGCCTATTGTGGCCAAACTCGATGCTTTTTCGCATTTCCTTTTGGAAGGAATTTCGTCCTTCAGCCGCAAAAAACATTTGAAAATATAAGAAATTATGAATAAAAAGACTGCGTAATTAGCGATTCAAATCATACCACATAATAATTAATTTATGAGCACCAGCTGCACCAACGCTCGCTTCTCCTTTCTACCATCAAAATTGAAGTGGCATACCAGGTCATCCTTCATAATTCTACGGAAGACTTCATCCACTGTTCCTTTGACGCCTTTGAGATCACTGTTGCTGATATTATTTGTTTTTTGAGCAAATTTTCTTTGCTTGTGCCTATTGTGGCTAAGCTCGATGCTTTTTCGAATTTCGTCCTTCAGCCGCAAAAACATTTGAAAATATAAGAAATTATAATAAATAATAATTTATTTATGAGCGCCAGCTGCACCAACGCTCGCTTCTCCTTTCTAACATCAAAATTGAAGTGGCATACCAGGTCATCCTTCATAATTCTACGGAAGACTTCATCGACTGTTCCTTTGACGCCTTTGAGTTGGAACAAATACGACTTCTGTAAATATCAGATAAATTTAAGTTTTTATTAACGGGCAAATATAGCCTGCAATATATTTTAAAATACCTCTGCCTCGAGGTACTCAGGCTTCATCAGCTTCTCCTCAACACCTTGTGCTGCATCAATAGATGCCAAAGGCAACGTATCCCCAATTTCTATTTGGAGCTCATTTTCACCCTCGCCGGTAAATCTGTTTTAGACAAGAATTACTTTGCACTCCCTGGTAGTGCTATTCTGTACCATTAATACGTAATTATAATTAGGCCTTTTTCCAAACTTTCTATGCGCTCTTCCATTTCTTTTTGGTTCTCAAAAATCGTGGTCTGATTTTTAAGAATAGTTTGGAGAACATCTGTAAATAATTTTTAAAATTATGAAACAAAGTTTGAACTAAAATTGTAAAAGCAATAGAGAGAAGTCAGTATGAAAAAATTAATAGTTTATTAGGATAATATTAGTAATAAAAATAAATTAAACCATTGGTTGAGGAGGATTTAAGTTCAATATTTTCTTTTTCTGCGGGGATGATTCTTAAATCTTCTCCCGACTAAACTTGTTCAGGATAAATTTGGTAATTGGTCTTGGAGGCAGTTGAGGCCTAACTTCCATTCGGGACATTGAATTTGTCAGAACGGTTATCTGATTCCTAGTGATCGGGTGAATAAAAGCATTCCGCATATTATGGTTCTGCATTTCTGTGCACATGGCATACGGCTTAGGAAGAGTTTTGGGTCTTTGTATAATTAGAAGTCTGGAAAGATCGCAATTGAGGCCACGTACAAAAACGTATAATGCCCTATTTCTATATGTGTCAATCAATACGTCCAACGTTTCGCGAAAGTAAATTTCGGTCTTGATCTTGTTTATTATGAGGGAAAACTGGTTGACCGAGGCATAGAATTCGTCCACCTTTCATCCTCTTTGGGACAACTGGTTTAATTGGTGTTCTAAGGTCCTCACGTCTCTTTTATCGGCATAGTGGAGTGATAGGCACTCTTTTATCCGACCGAAATCATTCTCAAATATGTTATACGAAACAAGGGCCGAGTCCGCACTCCCTCTAGCCTTCTGTTTTATACTCTGTGATATCGCCTGATATGTGGGCTTAGTACGAACGATTTCGTAGTCGTTGAGGACAGCCTCCACGCTATGTATCCACGATACATATTGGGTGGGGTTTCCGTCAAATGGCTGCAACTCCTTGATACAGACCGGGAGTCTGCTCAGTTCCCGGAGTTCCAGTGCGGTCCTGGGAGCGCGAGGTGGTTCCGCCACGTGAGCGTCAGTAGATGAAGGGCTATTCTCGCTCTCGTGCGTTATAATCTTTGCTTCCATGGCCTTGATCTGCCTTATGGTTGCGTTCAAAGCCCCAGTCATCTCCATCACACTTGTCTTAAGTTCCTCCATGTCTGTCATGTCTAGTATGATTAACAAATTTAACCAAGCCTTTTTATATGTATATTTTTTCCTATTTAATAGGATCTTCCTTTCTTTGTTCAATAGGGGTTACACATAATTTCACAAACATTTTAAGAAAGATTTCTTACACTTACCCTTGAAGTTCCAATTGAATTCTACGCACGAAGCTATTATTTTGTTTTATTTTATTTTATTTTATTTTATTTTATTTTATTTTATTTTATTTTATTTTATTTTATTTTATTATTATTATGTTAGTTTGTTACATGTGGGTTGCGAAGTACATGTGATTTGAATTTTTATCTAAAACGATATTGTTGTGGACCCTTACTGGCCCTAATCGCGAGTTGCCTATTCTTTAATACGCGTTGTCAATCAACGCCCAAGCGGCGCTTATGAAGCTGAACGGAAAAAGTGAAAAGATCTCAGGAGTACCTTTTTTAGGTTACTAGTGCTGAGCTCTGTCATTCCACCACTACTCTAGTTACCCACCGTCTTTTATTTATATCAGTTCTTTTTTCCAAAAGTCTTAAAATTAAATAAATACAATAATGGTATTTAAAAATTAAATAATAATACCAAAACAAAATAAATACAGCAACAATAAATAATGCTAAAAACATAAACAAACATGCAAGCGGCTCTTCACTTCCACGGCATTATTTAATAGTTAAATAAAATGACGACTCGGTAACTTAACTAAATAAACATACAAGCGGTCGCACCTAATGTAACTATTTCTTTCAAAACATACGCGGAAGTTTACAAAAAAAAAAAAAAAAAAAAAAAAAAAAACAATTCAATGTTATTAAACAAAAGTTCAATAACAGAACGTTGCAATAAAAAAACCATCGTATTTCTACATTTACTCGAAGCATACAAAAAATTAAATGAACAAAAAGGAAAGAAGCAAGTTACACGAAATCACGGCTGCAAGGTCGCTTGCATTACGTATGACCAAAATAAATAATTAAATTATATTATATGTATTCTCTATACTTTTTTTTTTTTTTTTTGTTAACCAACACTCAGGGGATGCCCGAAAAAGAAGCGGAAATGGTACAGTGATCCGAATTACCAAGAGGTGCAAGTATTTTCACTTCATACTTGTCAGGGTGTGAAGTTAGAAAAAGGTCGAGAGTATTCTGTCTTTGCCGTTCAATGCACGGAATGTGCGTTGGTTCATTCAGTACACACAAAAAAATTCTAGCGTACAATGCACGAATTTTGCTATGTTCACTGCTAGTTTCATAGCGAAAATCGGGATAGTGTGCATTTATAGCATTGATTACTATGTGTTTATAGCAGATAATTATTGCAATGAATATTATGTTTCTAGCTTTTAATAGTAGAACAAAACTACCGTGTATCGCTAGAAAACTGCAGACGGTGCATTCCATACTGCAGCGTTTTGTAGAAAACTTTGTCAGTAGGGGCAAATAAAACTAGCGTTTACTGCAAGAAAACTGTAGGCGATGCATTCTATACTCCAGCGTTTTGTAGAAAACGTTGGCATTCGGGGGAAATAAAACTAGCGTTTACTGCTAGAAAACTGTAGGCGGTGCATTCCTTACTCCAGCGTTTTGTAGAAAACGTTGGCAGTCGGGGCAAATAAAACTAGCGTTTACTGCTAGAAAACTGTAGGCGGTGCATTCCATACTCCAGCGTTTTGTAGAAAACGTTGGCAGTCGGGGCAAATAAAACTAGCGTTTACTGCTAGAAAACTGTAGCCGGTGCATTCCTTACTCCAGCGTTTTGTAGAAAACTTTGGCAGTAGCTGCAAATAAAACTAGCGTTTACTGCTAGAAAACTGCAGCCGGTGCATTCCATACTGCAGCGTTTTGTAGAAAACTTTGGCATTAAGGGCAAATAAAACTAGCGTTTACTGCTAGAAAACTGCAGCCGGTGCATTCCATACTGCAGCGTTTTGTAGAAAACTTTGGCATTAAGGGCAAATAAAACTAGCGTTTACTGCAAAAATATTTTAGCAGTATATACACACTCAGATTAATAAGAGCTTAATGGATTTGTTTAAATTCATATATTTATTGACAGTTTTTATTAAAGAAATCTTTACACTCTGTAAAATGAAATATTATTTTTAAAAATTCACATCTTTCTTTCAAAATAAAATTTCAAGTCTTTCATTTGGTTTATTATTAAAAAAATATAATCGTCCGTTCAAGGACTATATAAAAAATACAATTAAAAATAATTAACATTTCTGTTATATTGATAATTAACACATTACAATATTATTTCATTTTGGTTTAATAACAAAAAAAATTAGTTCTGGACTAATTAACAAAAATAACATTCGTGAATTACTAAGGCATTTTCGTTTTAGTGATTAATCATTTTATTATAAAAATATATTATATACATATGGCAAAAGAAAAATTAGTTAATACTTAAGTTAATATTGTGTTTATCTAACGTATTTAAATGACATATTGTTTTGATTTAAAATCAACCAGTTGGTATGTTTTAATAAATTCGTTAGTTATAGGTATAATTTTTTTTTCATTAGTCTGTTCAACAACATGAAGTAATGTATGTGAATCATAATATGCGGTACTTAATACATTTACTAGTAAAAATATATTTTTTTTATCACTACAAATAAACTGTACGGCAGCAAATTGTTGATAAGAGTTATAAAATCCTAATTCAATAACTGTTCCTAATTTGATGCAAGAATTACATAGGTTAACCCACCGATAAAATTGAACTTTTTGCTTAAGTAAAGCGAACAGAGTTGTAAAATCGTGTAATTTTGGTCGGATTATTTGGGGGCCTAACTCAAATATTTGTTTACTTATATCTAAATCAATAAAATAATTTTGTATTTTAAGAAGATATCTTTCTAAAACTGTATGACAAATATTTTTTCTAGATTTTGTAGACCTAGCAATTTCTTTAAAAGTTTTATGCTTGCTTTCAAATCGCATTGTCCATACTTGAGTTAAAGGACCAATTTGTTTCATTACTGATGAGTAATGTAAAAGGAAATGATGTTTTGGCCTCAAAGGTAAATTAAAAATATTAAGAAATTTGATATGGTGATCAGTTATTAGATTTTGAAATAATTGGATCATTTCCTCCGTTATTGTATCAGCAAGCACAATATCGACAATATCTTTGAGAAGTTTATACAGTTCCCATTTTGGATCATTTTCTTTCACCCAATCCCCAATAAGTAATCCGAGATATTTAAATAACATCATTGTTTCAGAACCTGAAGCTTTGATTTTGTGTGATTTAAGATGTACCCATGATATGGGCATTGGTTTATTGCATTTTCCAAAATTAAAATAAATAATTCTATTATTAAAATCATCTAATTTAAAATACTTTTCAACACTTATGAAACTGTGTATCAACAAAGACATTTCATAATTTAGAACTCCTTCGAATAAATCGTGGAGGATATCAACTGAAAAGTTTTCTACAGCATGAAAATCTCTGAGTCTATTGAAGATACAAGTTGATAAAATTCCAGTTTCTGATACCGATTTTGTTTTTATATCCAACTCATAGTTCATTTTATTCCGTAGACAATTCTGATTTGCTTTCACTGCTTTTTGCAATATAGTTTTAGTTTCTTTACAGAATCGACAATAAAATTTGGCGTTAAAACTTTCTGTAAACCCAAGTAATCCGTTTAAACCTTTATTGTCACCAACAAGAACTGTTAAAACAAAATATATTTTAGTTTCACCAATAACTAAACCTTCTGTTTCCAAATATTTAAGCTCGTCAAAAACAGATTCAAAAACTCGGTTTCCAAAAAGCTTCTTATCTGAACTATTGACTAATAGAATTGGAAAAATCATTTCCAGTTTCGATCGAAAACTTGGTGGTAAAAAAGGGAAGGATACATAAACTCCTCCTAAATTTTGAAGTCCCACTCTCGAGCCTAATGGGTTATTGGTTTCAAACTCGTCAAAATACAAAATAAGCGGAAGAACTATAGAGCCAGGACTGAAAGTGTTCAAATAAGTGCATTTACTTTTCCAAAAGTGCGTTTGAATTATGTTAGAAATTTTTTCATTAGAGTTAAGATCATCAATATAACACATAATTGTTTTTAAGAAATTATTTGTGTTGAAAATTATAGTTAGAATATTTTTTAGTGAAACAAATGAGGCTGTCAGACTTGTAGATTTGAGTATAATTTTTTCTTTAACATAACATTTTTGTATACTTTTTCCAATTACTATGGTACGTGATCGGAAATAGTGAGAAAATTCTTTTAACATTTTCAATCTTAAATGCTCACTTTTAGCTGGTCCTAGACAAGCTTTTAATTTTTTGAAGACGTTTTTAACTAGATTAGTGTGAGTATTATCTGCTAAGCATTCTGACAATATTTTTTCGGCTCTTGTGAACATTTTACTTTGAAGAAAGAAAATCATGATTTCGATAATATTTTGTATAGCAGACCTACATATGTTATGATCATTGTATAACTTTGTTACTAGTTGATACACATCATTAGCTATTTCCTTATCCAAGTCTTTAAGCAGGAATTCAAAATCTAAAGTATAACTAGCAGTACCAGTGGGAGTTAGATTATTTTCAATGCTAGAATTTTGAATTTCACGAGAATTTTCATTTTCATCAATATTTGGTGGTAATACATTTCTTATCGGGATATTATTACTAGGTACTTTAAAATGTTGTTGAACATGCTTAACGAATGAATTAAATATTGTAAAATGTCTTACTTGGCTACAATCATAGCATTTTAAAGTTGTTAGTTCAAGTCGGTGATATCTTTTTAGATGGTTCAAGTAATCCTTAGAGCTACAAAAAAAATTCTTGCACACATAGCAAATCATAATGAACGGTTTCACTAGTTGAGTTTATTCAGCTCTGAATGAAGTTGTGTGACACTACTAAATATTTCATCAAATTTCGTAGATATGTTGTAAATGTGCTTTTGTAAAAATGTCCAAATTGGCTTCGATTCAGTCGGGTATTTGCAATTCAAAGCGTGATAAATTTTAAAGCATGCATCTACAGCACTGAGAACGTCCTTAAAGTGGTATATAGAGCTGTTTATTAGCACATATGCATGCGAGATATTAGCTACAGAGAAAATAAATTGCACAAATTAATTTAAAATGTTGAGTTACAAAATTTTGAGTTTCCATAAACAAGTCACTTTAACAACTAGGAATCATATCAAAGTTTAAATTTAACTACAATTTTCATTGCAAAATTATATATTTTTTTTATCATAAATTTTTAGTATATCATTGTTTGCAGTTGACATTTAACTATTTCTACTTCACATTCAACCATATATGCAGTTGATATTCAACACTAAACTTATTTCCTGATCAACAAATTTCAAATTCAATTCAATATATTCCAGTTTAAATCGAATTTAAACAGTTTTAACTTCAAATTCAAAACTTTTTATTTCTATAAATTGAGTGTTGAATATCAACTGCATATATGGTTGAATATGAAGTAGAAATAGTTAAATATCAACTGCAAATAATGATAAAAATTAAAAAGTAATGATTAAAAATATAGTTTTTTTTGCATTAAAAGTTGTATATATATGTGTTTTATATAAATTTTTTTTAAACTCTTACCATAATCTTGCCCGACAACAATAATTTTTGGCTGTAGAGTACTTTTGTCCCGAGAAGCTTCTTCCTTCAATCGTTTTGCAGTCTCCAAAATAAGAACCGAATCCTTGAAAATTGAAAAAAATTAGATATAAATTGAAGGTATAAGCAAAATATAAACTTACTTTCTCAATATATAAAAACGAATGAACCACCTCTGTTTTTGTTAATTTTTTTCTCTTGTGACTAGTGCTGGCCTTGGTATAGACTGAATTTGCCAACAAATATGCTAGGATCAACAAACCTTTAAAGTTGCAATTTCCATCTATTAAATCTGATAACTCTTTTTTATTTTTGTGTTGGGCCAATGTGATTAGTTTTTTATCATATTCAAGCCAAATGCCGAAAAATTTATTGGCACTAGGTGGATGTTCATTATCAAAATCGTTAATTAAAAGCTGCAAACCATCATCCGATTGGAGTATGGGAAAAGATTCAAAATATTCAAATATTGAATTGCTGGAATCTAAAAAATTTTGACGATATGATCTTGTATCGTCCCAAAATGTTCGAATTTTTTCCCACGGTTCCAAATACGCTTTTAAGAAAGCAATTTTTTTAGAAATATCTTCATTTGCAGGATGTCCTTGTTGATTTGAGAGCCCTGGCTTAGACTGGTCTTTTTTAAGCTCACTTTTCAAATGGTTGTATTTGTAATACAGCGTACCAGAGGCTTTTTTAATGTTTTTTATGTAGCCACTAAAATATAAATCTTTAATTGGTTCTTCAGTTGGAAAGATTTTTCCAATTTCATCCCTTAACTTTATAAAACGTTCAGTAGATATCTTGAAATTACTCGGAAAATTTAAAGATTCATATTCCTTATGAATAATTACATTTGTCAATTTAGTCCGCAGTGCTGAGTCTAAAAAATTATTTTTGTTGTAGAAGCTTTGGATCAGTTTCCCAACCGTCGAATTTAAATAGTCCGAAACACTATTTTCAGATTGCGGAGAATAAAACTCATATACTATATTTCCGTCATTTGGATTCAATATTCCAAGTGTCGACGTTGCAACTGAAGAGGTTGATGCTGTTCCCACGATGGTAGCCGCAGAAAAAGTGGAATGCGACGGGTGAGGTACTTCCTCGATTATGGAGGCAAAAGAATCTTCCAGACAAGGTTTTGAATAAACCGATTTGAAGTGTTTCCAAAAAATTGCTCGTTGCCCCTGCTTCGGAATAAGGGAAGTTATGCCTTGATAATCAAGGCTCTCAAATGCTTCCTTATTAAAGCCCTCGTCTGAAAAAATGTAAATTTATTAATTAATTACTTATAGAAATAACGCATAAATTATTTCACAAGTTTTTGTTTTCAAATGTTTGTGTATTGATTTTGTGATTTTTATTTTCGATTGATAATGGAATTAAATTAGCGCTACACGCATTTCATCTGCTACCAGTGGTAATTTGATTAAATTAATTGCTATAGGTGTTTTGCAAGTCATGTAACATCGCAACGCAACTGTAGATAGAAGAAGCCCGAATAAAATTGATCAAACGCGCACATGGCTACAGATAATAATTTATTTTTGGTAATTTAGAATCACCTCTTTTTTATTATTGTTTATGACAATAATACAAAAGCGCACTTTATTATTCAGGCAATCATAGCAAATTCTTTCCGGTCTGAACATATCAACTCTTACTTCAATCCGCAAAAATTTCAGCAATAAAAAAATTAAACATGTAACCGCGTGCGTGGTTCTAGGAAAACTGATTTTGTGACTTATATTTTCGGTTGATTAGAAAAAAAATTACTATTTTACAGTCTTTGCTATATTTATAGCAATTAATGGAATTAAATTAGCGCTGCACGCAGTTCATCTGCTACCAATGGTAATTTGATTGCATTAATTGCTATAGGTGTTTAGCAAGTCATGTAACACGGCAACGCAACTGTAGATAGAAGAAGCACGAATAAAATTGATCAAACGCGCACATGGCTACAGATAATTTCTTTTTGGTAATTTAGAATCACCTCTTTTTTATTATTGTTTATGACAAAAATACAAAATCACAATAAATTATCTTACGTAAATTTAATAAAAATGTTACTTACCTTTAAACAATTCAATTAGGTTGGACAAATTCCAACTTTTTAATGTTTCTTGAACGAAATCGTCCATATTGATTATTATTAAAAATGTAGTGTTTACAGCAATATATTCAGCATGCAAAAGTGTATTTTTACCCCTCAATGCTACATATTTTTATAGTAATTGCAGCTAACATATGTTCATTGTTATTGTTGTGCATGCTAGAACTCTAGTAGCTAAAGTGAAAAGTCTTACATACAAGGCAAATAAGTATAGTAGAGTGTGTAGTAAAATTTATAGCATTCGCAAATTTTAAAATTTTTTTGTGTGTAGTTGCGCTAAGTGGTTGTGCGCGGTGAAAAGCTCAACGTAACGGCCTTCGGGAGTTGTTTGACTCGAATGGTTAAGCCAAGAAGAGTTGTGAATGTTAAAATCGCCGGCAACTACGATTTCGCTATTCGGGCAACTCTCTAGGATTCTAGTTATGGATTCAGAAAGGGCATCGAAGCCATTATAGGTATGCTCCCTTTCTATGTTTGGACTTCTGTAAAGAAACCCGAAATGTAAAATGTGTGACCTGATTTTGAACTTAACCCAAAGTGAGTTACATTACATCATTACAGTTATACTGTTGCTGGAACTGGTACACAACATTGTCACGAATGTACATTGCAAGGCCCCTATGGAAAGAAAAAAGGGATAGAAGGTGATAACCAGGTATATGAAAATCCTGTGGATCAGCATCCTCACTCACCAGGGTCTCACACCTCACTCACCTCAGTCCACGTATGTTACAGATATCTGTTCGGAATTTACCTGACATTACAAAATTAATAAAAATCAAAGTCAATATTCCAAAAAAACCAATAGTACAAGTGACAACTAATCGTTTTGCTGTTATTCGGATAATTAGTAACCTTCATCACTAACATAACCAACAGCAAAACGAGAACATCACCACTTGTACTATGTTAATAAAAATAAAAATAAATTATGGGAGGCAAAATTACCAACAACAATGACACTTGCATTGAGAAGCATAAAAGCCCTTTGTGTGGTTGAATTGAACGACAAGGCTTGACTGCTGTAGATGGTGTTTTTGCATTGAACAATGCGGTGATGGTTGATTTTTTTTCTATTTTTTTGTTGACTGTTGAAGTGATACGTTTGTTTTTGTTTGGACTATTTTGTTTTATGCTGTGTTTGTTTACTAATTGAAGAACTTGTAATTGATATTTTTTGTTGTTTTTTATTTTAAGTTGTGAGCAGGGTTGCCACAGACTAACATTTTTTGGGACCAAAAAGTTACAAAAATGTTACCAAAAAGGTACCAAAATTTGTGATGCTATATTTTTGTAAAAAAAATTACAACTTTAAAAGTTTTTAAATAATTTTTATTGTAAACAAACAATTCATACATATTAATTATTTTAATTTTAAAAGTATTATTTTTTTAAAAATAAATTACATTTTGATAACACTTTTTGAAAATTTATGTAAAATGACTACGCAAATTTATTTTTTTAAATTTATTGTTTAGCGCAACATGTTATGTTGGCATAAGGTACTTCATTTTGAAAATACTGAATAATGGTTTTTTGTTCATAACAAATTAAATGACTTAATTATTTTTAAGAAATATATATATTTATAGGTCTGAATTTCAGACACAGTCTTAAGTCAAGCACATTGCACTAATTAAAGTTCATTTGTGACAGACCAAACATAAGTTCCTTCTATTTTTCGTTTCATTAACTCCTTGGCTAGCATTAAGTGATTGAGAGTCGAAAATTCCAATTTATTTCGTAATTTAGTTTTTATAAGCGATAAGGTTGAAAATTTGCGCTCAGCTGCTGCAGAGCTATGTGGCAAAGATAATAAATTAAATACAAATGTACATAATTCATCAAAGCATTTTTGCCCCAAACCATTTTTAATGCAACTTATTTTTTGCCAAAAATCAGTTATATCAATATCGTTTGTGAAATGTTTGGCAAGTTTCAAAAGTTTCCATTGAGTAACTATTGTATCTGAATCGCAATTTAACAAATATGGGAAACTTTGAAGCAATGGCAAAATGCATAATTCAGGATCTGATAATATTTTCTGGGGTGTTATTATAGATAGTAACTTTAAATCATTGCCCTTAAAATCAAATCTCGATTTTATCTGAGTGCACAATTCTATATAAAACGATAGAATATTGGATTTAATTTCATTTTTTTTTTTTTTTGATTCTGGAAAATCACATGACTGAAAATAAGTTTCTGCCTTAACGCCGATAAATATGTTTTGTATAGGTAAATGATCAGCACTACTACAGAAATTAACATCTTCTAAACAAGATACATTTTTTAAAAGTCATAAAATTGCTCAAAATAAGTTTAAAGTTACTTTCTATATGATAATATAAATATGGCAACCGAACTTTTTCGGATTGGAACTCTTTGTTTAAGTTATTTATTATTTTTAGAATATAAGACAAAAAAATGAAATACACTTTCATTTCGCAATTCATCATGTTTGCTAAATCGCATGCACGAATTCCATTAATTTCGAGATAAGAAGAAATAAAATAAAGCTTTAAGCCGTCCCATTGTTCGACAATTCGGTTTATAACATTTTCTAAGGAAAGCCACCTGGTTAGTGAAACACCTAGAATTTTGTGGGGCTTAACAGCACAATATTCCTGAAATTCTTGGAATTCGTATATGCGTTTTGCACTATGCGAAAAGAAGTTGTATATATTTCGACAAAGCCATTCGATTTCCTTCGGGAGTTTTTTGCAGGCATACGATGAAAACAAATGCATGAACATTTTATATAAAATATATCTACCTCATTTTAAAATTTTGCTTTTAAGCCGTTAAAATTTCCTGACATTACGTTAGCACCATCAGTAGCAAGACCTATTAAATTCATCAATGGTATTTTGTTTTCGATAAAAATTTTTTTAATGGCATCAAAAATGGAAGTAGCATCCGTTTTTATCACTTCAAGAAGGCCCAGAAAACGATCTCGAACGGTGCAGGTTATCGTATCTATATACCGGACCACTAAAACTAAAGCCTTCCTTGACGAGATATCCGTTGTTTCATCCACAATTAATGAAAATTTTTTTCCCTTTAGTTCAACAATAATTTTTTCAAGCGATTTATTGCCCAAAATTTTAGCGACTTGACTGGACTTCGTCCGAGCGCACTTTACTAACTTTGCAATTTGTGAATCGGGGCAACATTCGACTAATAAAGCTGGCAAGAAGTCCATTAGTGTAAAGGGCAAGTTATGCGAAATGCAAAACATAAAAATTCTGCAAACTGGACTTGTTTTTGTAGCGATTGAGTATCTTCATTCAAAAATGAATCTTAGTACATTTTGCTTTTTTTTGCTTTTGTGGCTGCTAACATTTTCGTGTCTTCTGAGGTGAGTCAAGTGATTTGTCAACGATTTTTCACAAGCAATACAATAAGCACTTTCTCCAATTTCTTTAAGCCATGGAAATGTTTTTGTCCAAATAGGCCTGAATTTTCTACAAGATGTACTCGTTGTTGGTGTTTCACTTTCTTGCGAGTAACTGCAAGTAGAATAATATAAATATTACTTAGTGATAGTAAATAAAACATTCATTAAAATTTCATACCATTCAGATTGATTATTATTATTTAAATCACCATTGTGCATCTTATTTTTTTCTTCTTCTTCCACCGATGAAGTCTTAATGCGTTTTGTTACAAATCTATTTAAATTGAATTACGAAATATAAATGTATTTTTCATAAGAAATGTATTTTAAATATAAAACAACAGTTTACGTACCTATCCATTTACAAATTGATTAATAGTAAACACCAAAACACGAAAAACCATTTGCCGTAAAGAAAAACCAAACAAAGCTAAAGTATTTACGCAAAGTTAACAAATCTCAAGTAAGAATAGCAAAATGTTGCCAACAACAATGAAATATGCGTGGAAAAGTAGCCAAAAGTTACCAAAACGTAAATTAGCTTACCAAGTTACCAAAATTCTAAATGTCTATAAAAAGGACCAATTTTGGTCCAAACGTACCAAAACGGCAACACTGGTTGTGAGGTTGAAGAGATGTTTTCTATTTTTTTATTTCGTATGGTGAATTCCACGTGTGACTTACACGACACGAGGCAAAACTTTTGTCATTTTTGATAAAATTTCTGGTACAATCATAATTTTTTTAATTTTTTCGTTTTAAGAAATAACATCTACACGAACATACGTATTAATTCATGCACTTTGATTTTTGATTTGCGATTACATATTTTTAATTTTAATATAATTAATTTGTTGTGACTTACAGGACATCAAATCCATTGATTTCAGGGTAATCAAAGATATTTTAAAAATTCTGTTAATTGTGTAGTCCGATTCCTTTTAAACTGCACCAAAAGTATTTGAGAAATACAAACAACGACAAAATGGCTTCAACTTAGTGAAATTTTTTTTATTTTTCACAAAAAATAGTTTTTTTCGCGTGACTTACACGACATACAAATTGTGACTTACACGACACTAAATAATATGAAGAGTTAAAGTTAAAGTTATGAAGTTAAGATTATACAGTTTTTGATTAATTTAATTTTTGGAATTACAAATAAATTTATTTTATTTTAGCGCTTTAACTCTTTTTTGAAGATGTGCAGTTACATTAAAATGAGTTATCCTCGTCATCTTCAATATTCTTTCCAGTTATAAAAGAAAATGTTTTCCGGCTAAATGTTGCTAAATCTGAAGTTGTTGAATATTGTAATTTGTACGGTCCTACAGTTTTAAAATAATGCTACTTTCTCGAGTTTGGGATAGGTAAAACTTTTCTTCCATTAGGGCTCCATTTCTCATCAAGTTTTGCAATCTCATTTTCTATAACCTTGAAACCTTTAAAAATTATATTGATATTTGGACATATTTGACGGGCCACTTCGGCAAACTCTTCTGCTGTGTTCAGCTGCTCACACAGCTTCCCGAACTCGACGTTTCACTGTCCCCCCTATTCCATCAATAGGGCCTTTTCCATGCGCAGTTGCAGAAAAATGCCATGTTATTGGGATGTGATGTAGAGTTATCAACGACAAAGAAACCTTTTGTTTAAAATGTTTTGCGGTACCATCAGATTGATAATGTATCTCTGCAATAGGTTTATCTGGATTCTTTGCCGCAAATTCTTTTAAAATTGCTGAATTGAATTCTGCTACTGAATATTTGTCGTGATGTGGATAGTCGCTGATTACGACATAAGGTTGCGAAACAACTTGGTCTTCTACTCTGTAGTATAGCATAGATGTGTATAGTGTGAATGAACTGTTGGACCAATATGCAGACTGAATTTCATCTTGATACACATTAGCATAGTACTCGCTAAAATCAATTTGCATAAGAAGAGTTTTAGTTGGTAAACCATCTTTTAAATTCTTGAAATGATTAGCCTGGCTCCTTTTTATATAAACATATTCCAAAAAATATGTCAATTTTGCTTTCAACAATGCCAATACCTCTTTTACTGGTTTTATGAACCTTTCAAGTTTAACATGATTCAGTTCATTTTTTACCCACTGCTTATAGATGACATCAAGCTCTTTATTTTCTTCTATAATAAACTCATATAGAGAATCATACTTCACCAAGTTTTCACACAAGTTACAGGTTTGCATCATGCATTCGAAACTATTATCATCACATACAAGTTTTCTAACAAAATCAGATGTAGAATTCGGTATACCATTTACTGATTCCAAAATCAATTTAATGTTTTCGTGATATATACACAAACACATGTTTGCAGGAGTATCAGCACGCAAAAGTACATTAACAGGTCTTAAGCTACAAAATCTACTAAGTCCAATCTGTACATCTGGATGTTCACTCAAGAACTGTCGGAATGTTTCACCTAAAGTTAGAAATAAGTATCGCTTTTGAATTTTGGTTTTTACCCCATTCTGACGAATTATGACGAAATCTTTGATTCCTGGAGCTAAACTGGAAATAGAATCATTGTCATAAAAAGCTGTCACGACATTACATTAGGTTAAAATGTGACTTACACGACAAAAGAAAAATAGCCGCAGTTGGTGTAAAATAAAACAAAAATTTTAACTCTATTTTTTATTTGGAACAACTCAATAAGTAGTGAGAAAATAAATAATGACAAATATTTTTTTACATTTGGTTTGTTTACAAAACGAAAATACTTATAAAAATTGTGACTTACACGACATGTATTTATGGATTTTTGAATGCAATTTTTTTCACAAGCTTATTATATAAATGTTTAAATTAGAGTTTTTATAGTTACACAAACTTTATATGTTATGAAAGTTTAAGATTCATAGGAGGCAAACACCCACTTACCATTTTTTTTTTATGTGAACAAGAATGCATCATCACGAAATTAATGTAGCTTGTTCGCTACTTTGTTAAAATACCGTTATAAACTTTAGAAAACTTAATTTTTTTTTTATTTTTTTTTTTCAAAAATAAGGAATTCATGATATGAACTTTCAAAAATTGTATCTAGATAATAAAAAATAATATGAAAATTTGACTTTGTTGTGTACTTTTGTATGGAATTCACCGTATATATATATAATGTATACTTTGTTGTTCTATATTCTTTTTTGCGATATATGTTTATTAGTTTTGATTTTGTTTTGAAAGGTTTGATTTAATATTTTATTTTTTTTTTTCTATTTCCACTAATTTTGTTTGTTATTGTATTTTAAGTTATTTAACACGGACAAGGCACGGACATAAAATTTACACGCGATCAACTAACAAAGAAAGACGTGTGTACGATTTAAGAGACAAAACACTACATTATACTATATTAATATATAATATATTATACTACATTCTATCAATTATATTACATATATTCTGCATACTATTTTACAATTTCCTATTATACTACACTATACATGTGAAATTCTGTTTCACAACAATATTAATAAAAAAAATGAATTATTACACTTCCAAGTTACTTTTTAAATTTATTTTTCAAGAATTTGATTTTAATTCTTTAATTTTACTTTCTTCAATAAATTTAATTCTTTTCTTATTTTTCAAATTTCAATTCAACTTTTAATTTTATTATTTAGAAACAATTTTATAACTTTTCCGTTTATTCGGTCTTGGCTCGCATCTTTTTTCTTATTAAAAATTAAATAATTTTCCTCCCCTTTTTTTACATTTTTACAATCGACTTTGTTTAAATTATTAGCCAGTTTTAGAGTCGTCCCTTTTTGCTTTTGTCGGAGTAGTTGTGCATTTTTATCATTTTATTGGTTCATATAATTTATTTCTTATCTCTATACCTTGTTATAGTTCGAGCAGCAGATGCTGACGTACTATGGCACGATTTTTCTCACTCGTTGAGTTTTTCCAACCTTTACTCGTATAAATTAATTTTCGTAATATATCGTTCGAAATAAGTTAAAGCCAGTGAAATTTTAGTGCCATATAAGTTATATTTATTTTACATTATATTGATTTATATTTTATATTGTTTTTACATTATATTACATTTATAGTTTTCATTGGGTTTTAAACCCAGAAAAGAATATTTTTTCTTTGAGCTGTTTATAAGTTTCTCATTTCACAATTTGTGGTTTACCAAATTTTTTCTTACAGAATTTTGGTTACAAATTTTGTTTTACAAATGTTTTAGGTGCTCTGTAAATGTTTTCCACTATGTAGGGTTTTTTAAGCACTGTCTAGTTCAAAGATATAATTAAATTTGCAAATAATTTCTCTACTATGTAGATTTGTTTTATAAAATGTGTTCTTTTGAAGTTCCGGTTTTCAAAATATATCGAGTTCAATCATATAATTAAATTTACAAATAATTTCTCTAGTATGTAGATTTGCTTTATAAAATGTGTTCTTTCAAAATTCCGGTTTACAGAATATATTGGGTTTTTTTGATTTGTTTTACAAATGTTTTGTAGGTGCTCAGTAACTGTTTCCTACTATGTAGAAATTTTTTATTAACTGTCTAGTTTAACTTTTAATTTTCCAAATACTTTAAGTAAAATTGGTAATTACTGTTTAGTTCACGAACGTTTTTGTTTTACAATTATTTTTTATGTAGATTTGTTTTATAAAATATTTTCTTCCGAAATTTTGTTTTACAAAATATAATGGGTTTTTTTTATTTGTTTTATAAATGTTTCTAGGTGCTCTGTAAAATGTTTTCTACTATGTAGATTTTCTTTAATAACTGCTTAGTGTAACAATATAATTAATTTTTCAATTATTTTAAGTAGAATTGATAATAACTGTTTGGTTCACGAATGTTTTGTGCTTTTTTATTAATTTCCATACAGGGTTTTTTATAATCACATCAATTAATTTTTATATATGTAGATTTGTTTTATCGACACATCAAAAGTTTTTCTGGTTGTTCTGTCAAAAAATCACACTAGCACTAACTTCACGCAAAAAAGAAACCCAACAAGCCAACTTGTTAAAAAAAAAACTTGTTTTTTCTGTATAACTTTTTCAACGGTTTTTTTTTCGCTTAAATTTCCTGTATATTGTTCTCGCCGCAATCATACTTGTGGCAAAACGAGACAAAAAAAAAAAACAAAAGAACCTTAATTTCAGTATGTTAGCTTACTTAAGGCAGAGCGAGACAAGAGACCTTAGCAACAGAGGATGTCAATTTACATACTTAAGGCTCTTTATTCTTAAGTATGTTAACTTATATTACTAGACGAAATGGGTTAGCTCTATCCCACTGAGTTGTGTAGGTTCCTATGGTGACTACAACTTGTGAGAATACTACTTAACCGTATCTTCACTGAGTTGATGTTGGTTCTTATGGCTACTACAACTTGCGAGGATACTAAGTGGTTATATCCGTACTGAGTCGTGTAGGTTCTTATGTTTACTACAACTTTTAAGGATATGCAGTAATTTTTCCTCCCTTTAGTCCTTTGTAATCTCACTATTTCGTGACTGAGTATTTCGAAGGAAAACTTGCCTGTTTTTCACAGCGAACTTATTTTATTTATTGAGTATAGTGACGGAAAAAATTTTTTACGCATTGGAGGCCTGGAGTTCAGGATCGCAGTACGCTGGGTCCTTCTTGAGGGCCCATATTGGTCACTTTCTTTTTTCATATTTTTTTTTTACAGAAAAAATTTTTTACGCACTGGAGTGCCTGGAGTTCAAGATCGCAGTACGCTGTTGGACAGAAGGACACTCCTCGTCTATCTGATCTGGTTTGCATAAAGATTTTTCACACCTAGAACCCAAACCACAATGACAATTGTCCTCTTAAGTCCTTCTCCATCAAATGCCCAATACAAGTCTTCAGTTATACATTTTGATCTGACAGATGATATTTTAAAGTGTACGGTTCCAATAGGACCATCAGTGTTGGAAACCATCAAGTAGGAATCTGAACCAGCAGATCCTATCACCAAAACCACCTCTTCTTTAATAGAACAGGTGACTTTATTGTCCACCACAGGACAATCCATAATTAACTATCTTATGCTACCGTGTGAAAGTGCAAGCGAAGCAAAATACATTGTTCATCGCTTGAAATTGTGTGGACAATTTAACTCACTAAAATATGAGTATCACGTTACCTTACAGAAGGTTTGGTAGGGATGATAAGTCAAACACTCTACAATATTTAGATCCTCAGGTAAGAGTTCTAACAGTTCTAACTTGAATTGCCATTACTGTCGAATGAACATCTTTACTTTTACATGTACAGGTGCTAGCACTCCAAGGGGATCGAATAATTTTTCGGGGTCAAATGTACGTTTTGAAATAGTCACAAGGTGATTCAATTTTACCTTGACAAAAAATGGCCTGTCTTAGGCAGTCATAATAATCCCAACGTTTTCACAGTATTCGTGAAATCTAAATCCACATCCTGATCGCCGAGTGAAATATTCTTCAGTAATTGTGGATTATTCGCATTCTATTTTTTAAGTTAAAGCCATGACTTCTATGAATCGAAATAAGTTCCTTTGGTGTTTCAAATGTGATGTTGAGACTACCTCTACCTCCCAGGCCATCAACCACGTAAAAATTATGTTTGAGCGTTTGAGAACCATATGGATAGTTTATTGAATTTTCATCAACAATTTTTTTTAAACATCTCGTAGCTAGATAAGGTGCCGCCGCTCGCGTCCCATATGTGACTGTGTGAAGTTTGTAGTATTGAATAGGAAGCGATGGTATTTTTGATGGTATGGATAAATTAAGATTTATCTGTACATTTTCTCAATGATTAATATCTTTTTTTAAAATTTATACTTTCTATTATTTCTGTTAGTTCTTTATACAAAATTTGAAATTCTAGTTTCAGTGTATTGATGTCTTTATTTTCGTTGTCTTTAAAGAAATCCTCTACGCTTTGTTTTAAAATTGTGAGCCTTTCTAATTTAGTTTCTTTGTATTTTTCCTCTAAACCCCATTTGTACTTTTTCTTAGATTTAATTTTCGCATTTCTAACTCATCTTTTATAAATTTCATTTGCTGAATGTGTTATAAAATAAAAAAATGTCGAATAAAAATAAATATAAAATAATATAAAAACAAAATGGTTGAACAGAATGTTTTGTTTTCATATTGAATTTCTCTGTGTGTAGTTTGTACAAATTATTTTATGTCAATTAGTGGTGGTTGATATTGTTATTGATATGGTTATGTTGGTTTTAATGTTGTACTTACGTTGTACTTATTTTCTTCCTAACAGGTAGGAATTGACTCTTCAACAGATTTAAATTCAATTAATAGCAGTTTATTTCTTATTTTTAAAATTGGTTTATAATTTTAGTAGCATTTATATTTACTGATTTTATTTTTAACAGGTTCCCTGTCCAATGTATCACATATGATACAAAATGATTTTCTTGTACCTAGTTTACAGAGTCCATGTATCATATGCGATACAAATTTATAGATGACTTAGAAACAGTTTTGTAAAAGGAGTAAATGAACAATTCGAAATTTTAGTATATGGATCTACTGAGTATTTTGTCTAGTTTGTAAAATGAAAAACCCATGTTGTTTTTTTTTTTTTTTTAATTTTTTTATTTATGAATTCATGTTTTTTCTTGGTGTAATAGTCATAAAAGTGAAAAAGAAGCAAATAAATAAAATCGTTTATTCTCTCTTCTCATGTTTGAAAGGGAATTGCATTGTAACATGGCAAACAATAACCTTTTCCACATTCCAGGCACTCTGTGGGTATCTGTTTGGCTTTTGTAGGGTTTCCTTCCTCCTTATTTTTGGCATAGCAGGTGACACAACGACGTCGTATAAGTTTACCATTTCGCCGCGGTATTTCAGTAAGCTTATGTTTAGTAACTGTTGGAAAGTTTAATGATTTTGATTTTTTCTTTTTCTGTACAACCTCGCCAAGCCAGTGACGAATCATAGCCTCTTGTATTCCCAAAATAATAATGGAAGATCCAGTGACCTCATGGAAAATAACTCTGCAGTTAACAAGGGTTGCTTGAAAAAGTAAATCTATTGCAATTTTCTTTTACCACGTCAGAATTTTCCTTAGTGGCGAGTAATAGCTACTCATCTGGTCTGCGACGTCAATCCCTTTTTTTTTAGCACCATTGTAATCAATAACCATATTTGGTTTTGACGATTTTCCTCTCCATGAAGAAGTATCTGTCTCTCTATCGTCGTGGCTGTTGATATCATCAATACATCACGCTTATCATGCCACTTCAAAACAGTTGCAAAGCTATCCATCTGCCTTGCCACAACATCCCCACGTTTAAGCTTTGTTTTGGTGACTACTTCAGGGAGATGTCTTTTATTTTTTCGCAAAGTGCCACATAAATCCGTATTTCTATCTTTCAGATACTTTGCCAGACCTATTCCAGTGTATTAATTATCTGCTACAATAAGTCTGCCTTCATTTAGAAGTGGAGAACACAGCTGCACCACAACAGTTCTAGGTTTATCAATACCCTCTATAACATTTCCAGATACCGCGTGTATCGCATAAGACCAAATATATGAATTGCTGGAACACATTTTATAAATTTTTATTCCGTTCTTATGGGTTTTTGATGGATTATAAGTTTTTATATGCAATCGACCTTGATGATTTATTTGCGATTCGTCTACGACAATTGTATCACCACGGACATATAGTTCATGAAACTTTGTAATCATATGGTTTACTAGAGGTTGAATTCTGTATAAATCAGCGTTGTCGGGTTGAATGTCTACAAAATGCCAGCAACGCATTATATTACAGAATCGATTATATGAAATACCTATTTTATGAATAAATGAGGTAAAATATAGTGGATCCTTTTTCCAATAATGTTCTATAGTGGGTTTCTTATCTACTCCCATATAGAAAAATTTTTTCAATTCTTCTCTATTGATATCGACCCAACGTGAAGCTCTCGAAAATCGTTTTGTACGTACCACCTTCAAATGTTTAGCGTATGCATTTGTTTTTTCTATCATGGTGTCAATAAGATCATCATCTATGAAGTACTCAACTATCTTTGCAATAGTGACAGCGCCTTCTTCATTAGAAATAAACTGGACGTTTTGTACTCCGGAATTGCCTGTAAATGTTTCTCTGCCAATTGGAAGAATATCTGCTATCCATTTTCCATTTTCGGTATTTTGATTATCATCATGGTATGATTCAATATATAGTAGATCATGTTCATTTCCTGGCAATTCCATTTCAACGTCACTTGGAGTTTGATCTTGGTCCTCTTCTTCAGTTTCGTCATTGGTATCCTCATCAGGTTGATATATATCTTCACTTCCATCACTGAAATCACTCTCATCTTCACTTAGTTGTAAGATTCGCTTTATCTCTTCATCCGTAAACTTTGCACGAGAACCCATCTTATTTTACACACTACTAATTCAACCAAATAAATAAGAATACACGTATTACACGTTCAACACTCCAACTATTTATAACGTATTTGTATATGGCACACGCAATGAATTATAAAAGGGGACTTACACTACTAGATTTTGTAGTAATACTGCTCTGATCTAAACACAAAATCAAGTTGTGTAAAACCCCTTTTAGTGATACATATCATATATGATACATGAAACGTATGGAATCGAATTTATACATATCATATATGATACATGTAACGTATGGAAGCGATTTTGTAACGACTTGTTCATGTATCAAACCTGATACATATGCCATATACAGAAACACTAACACTTTATATTTACTGATTTTGCTTCAGGAACAAAATCGTTACCCGACTATGGGGGTTTGAGTTTACGACAAAAACTAAACTATTTTCCTTAATGTCCTCAGCGACAGAGAAACACCACCGAAAAAATTCTAAAGCAAGCCAAACCTGAAAATCATCAAAAAAAAAAACACAACTCAACCAAAACATATGGTTGACATAAATTCAAGTCAAGTGCCTTGGTTTCACAATCATAAATCGTAAAAGTTTCAAGTGCACTGACTTGAGGACTGTTTACGTTGCAGAATTAGGGGACAAGACAATTAAATAAAATGCAGCTGTTTGAGGAAATGTTTTGTGAAACTGACACCCAAAACAAATAAAAATGTGAATGGCCGTAACTGGGAATGCAATATGATATTGCGACATGATGACAAATGTTAAACACAGCAATACGAGATTGCGGCATACTCGTGCCCGTTATGAGTAGGGCAAGGAATCTCATGCACTTAAAAATCGAAAATATGCGCATAAAACATGCACTTAAAATTAGAAAATATGCACTTAAAACACAGAAAATATGCAATTAAAACACAGAAAATATGCAATTAAAAATATTTTTCCAATATTTTATTTTAAAAAAAATATTGCAAGTAATTTAACAAAAAAGGCTGAAAACAATTCATTTAATATAAAAAAAAAGCGGAAAACAAATAATTTAATATGTGTTCAAATAAAATAAGTATAAAGAAAAACAAAACCATAAATAACAAATATATGTATGTTAAACTAAAACTAAATAAAATTAAAGCAATTAAGTCCATAGAAGAGAGATCAGTTTAATTTATTGCGTTATTGGCGTGAACAAAAAAGTTTTTTTTTAGGTTTTCAAACACAAAGCTTTCCCGATTCGATCTTAAAAAGTTCTTGTACAAAGAAAAGGAGCGCTCAACATCAACAGATGTTACAGGAGCATATTTAAAAGCACACACTTCTTTTATTGTATAATTGGTGTGTGAAAAATTTTCACCAAATTCCAATATTCCTGCTATTTTCCTTATTTCAAGGAAACCTTTATTCTTTAAGAGAACATTGTTTAATTTTTCAATAATTTTTAAGCCAATTGAGCCTTTTACATCATTTATTTTCGTAACGGAATTATTCATTAAATTGACTGCATCTGCCAAAGAATTTCGTCCTTCTAGTTTTTTTTATAACTTCGCATAAAAAACCATAGTTGCTGTGCACAAAAATCAGTTGAGATTTGAGAGAAGGCAAGTCTAACAGTTCTTTTACGTGCTTAATCGATATCGAGTCGGAATCGTCAAGTTCCCGTACTACTTCGGCAAATTTTTCGATGTTCTGGCTATAATATTTGACAGCATTTAGCCACGTGCCCCATCTTGTTATAAGTGGCTCTGGAGGAAGCGGAATGCCAGGAAATTTTTCATTGAAAATGTGAACACGCGAAGGTGCTTTTATAAATATTTTTTTGCCATGTGATATAAGAGCATTCAGTTCACTAAAATTACTTCGAATTTCTTCCGCTATTCGGTGGACAGCATGAGCGATACAAGTAACATGCAATAGCTTCGGATAAAAGATTTGTAACCCCTTTGCCGCTTTTACCATGTATGGCGCAGCATCCGTTAAAAGAAGAACTTTATTTTTGTCAAAATCCTCACCGAGCAAGGCAATGGAGTCATTGAAGGCACGAGCTATTGTCGCGTGATTAGTTTTATCCATTTCCACGACATTGAGTAAAAATTTTTTGTCGCACATATCTTCATTTTCATGCAAAATTCCCACAATAACATTTGCAACATACCTCCCCTGGATATCGGTGGTTTCATCCATGGAAATCCATAGGAAATGGTCAGTTAGAGCATTTTTGATTTTGTTTAATGTGCGAACATATATTTCGTCGATATAAGTTTTGCGCACTGATGTTTCATGTGGAATAACCTCGTTGGTATATGTTTGCAAAAAATGTCTTAGTTTTGGGTTGTTGAGCTTATACAATGGAATATCTGCTGATATGAAAGCTTCGCATAAGTCCATGGAGAATTTGCTTCGCCCCGCTGCTACGGTGGTAGTTATCAAAGGCTGTATTTTTTCGGAGCGTCGATCATGCAGTTCCTTATGTTTCGTGCTTTTCGAATGCTGGTCGACTTGAAATTTCCTTTCACAGCCCACTGTCTTATTGCAAATTTTGCAGAAAAGGACGACTCCATCCGTTTGAAATACACTCGGATGTTCAGACACGTATTTATTAAGGTTTGACGATGAAGTTGCTTTGGTTTTCGACATTGCACTCTGAAAGTATTATAAAATATTAACTTTGATAATTTTGCAGTAAAGAATCTCAAAACCAACTCACTTTCTAATTAAAACATGTTTTGTTGTCTAAAGTTACAAACATTCAGCGAATTCCCAAGCAAAACAGTAAAAATGTTGTATAAATATGAAAATTGATAGATCAACAGGGTGGTTCAGACGAATATTTTGTAACAAATTATGTGTCAACTTTTACCAGAAGATGTCGCACTAAATTTCAGAGGCGTTATACTTTTTCAAATGGATAACAGACAAAAAAAACCAAAATATGCAAAAAAAAAAAAAAACATGCAGCTATTGTAAAATTTGTTAAAATATGCGCTAAAATATGCAAAAACGGATATTTTTAGCAAAATATCCAAAAACGAATGAATGCCATTTTAAAGGAAATTCCACGATTCGCAAAGATAACTTAACCGTGTCGGCTTTAGGATGACCAGTAAAAATATGCATTTGCATGAGATTCCTTGCCCTAGTTATGAGTAATTTGATGAGGGCAAAACATTTATAAAATAAATGAATTAAATTTGTCATGTTGGGTGGCAACATATTTATTATTACAGAAATGAATGACGACATATGAATGTCCGTCATATTGGGCGGTATGTTTTCTTTAAACATGAAAAATGAATGGTGAACTGATTTGTTCACCATATTGGACGACATAATTGGCGGACTGACTTATTCGCCATATTTGCGGCGCGAATATTTGTTGGCATGTCTTTCACAATGTGTGACATGCCTTAAATTACATATGATATCTATTCGTGTGATTACCGGTTATATAAATAAAACTGTTGTTATTACGACCAAGACCATTTAAAATATCTGAATACCTTTCAATACGTTTATTTTTTGAAACGCTATTAACCTGCTTAACCCATTAGTGGACGAAGTTCCCTGGTCACCTTTCTTACATAATTTTCAGCAATTATTAATAAAAATTATCTGATTAATTAATTTTAAAACCAATTTATTAAAAAAAACTTATAGTTTTGGAGTTATGGACCGTCCCTTATAAGGGACACTGCACACTAGGTACACTAGGCGTATGATAAATTTTATAACATTCTTTAGGGTGAAGCCCTTTTTCACATTTGTTGCAAATAAAGTTTGTTTTTTTTTCCGCAATGTCCACATCGCTTATCTGTTTTCGAATATTCAATAAGATGGTTTCTGCCATCATATCGCGTATCTGTCGTCACATTGTTAGTGCGCGAACCTCTTATAGATGGGGTACCATACGTTTCGAGGTAGGATGTAGCAATATTTCGGCGAAAAATAAGAAGAGACGCACATGTCGGATCATTGGGATGTAGCTTCTTCATCAGCAGCCATGAATTTACAACTGAGGCATCAAGAAGATATGCAAATATTGGCCACCACCATTTCTTTTGTCTGATTCGCGAGCGGTAGACTGCAACTAGTTGATCCATCTTATCCACGCCTCCCATGCCCATATTATAATGATGAAACACTTTTGGTTGGGAAATACTTACGGCACCCCGTCCTTTAACGAATCGTTTGCACGATCCCATTTCATTCACATCAAAATTGGTTGCAATTGTGACAACATTGTTATCCTTCCATCGTGTCAGCAATATTTTTCCATTATTTGTAAATCTATGATCTACAGATCCCCTTTCTTCTTTTTTCATTGCCGGGATTGAGCGAAGAGGACATTTTTCTGTTCGCCCTTCTCGTATCGTTCCAGAGGTACATATTCCGATGGATGACAAGTGTCGCAGTAATTTAACGGAGGTAAAATAATTGTCTATAAATAACTGAAATACATAAAATTAGTTTTGTTTTTTAAATGGGTATACTTTGGTTATATTACCTTGAATCCTTTATTAGATGGAACATTAGCTTTTGAGAGGAGGTCAAGCACTTTATCACCACCTACACCAAATCCTTTGGGAGTAGACTCTGCAGTTTTTCCCATATATATGTCAAATTGGATCATAAAACCGTTAGCTGAATTTAACGCCCAGTTTTTAAACCCAAATCGGATTGGTTTCCTCCGAATATATTGCTTGGCATAATGCTTGCCATAATACGGGATCATGCTTTCATCGATTGACAAAGTTTCATCAATCCCACCGTGTCGCAGATATGATGCATTTAGGTGATTTATAAGTGGTCTCATTTTGTAAAGGCGATCCATATCATCGATTTGAAGGTTGTCATTCAAATGAAAATTATTTAGTATTTGTTCAAACCTCTTCATTCTCATGCTGTTACAGAGCAGTTTGGGACAGTCAGGTTTGTTTGACCAATACATTCTTTTACTGGGATACTTGGCGTATCCAGACATGAGCATACCTCCTAAAAATACTTTAATCTCGTCCAATGTTACTTGTAAATTTACATTCTTTTGGAGTCCATACAAGTTTGTTTGCTCCACAAAATGTCTTAAAATATCTTCGGAGAAAAATAATTCAAAAAATTCTGTCGGGGTTTTGCATAACTGAGCCTCAGCACTTGGTGGAATAATTGTACATTCCGTATTTATATTATATAATGGTTCAACTTTTCGCCAACAATTTGAACTCGTGTTTGTATGTCTGTTTGATCCACAGGAGATGCGCATTACTTTCTCTAGGGGTTCATCATCACTGTCATCCCATTCACTATCTTCCTGTACAACTTCACATTCTGTAGATAATAATTTTGGACCGAGATGATTAAGATTTGCCTCATGCTCATCATCGCTTTCATCGGTATCTTGATCAGTATCGGCTCCATCTATTGGTGGAATTGTGTAAATTTCAACACCATTCAACTCATTGTCGTGAAGGGCTTCCAGTTCATTCAATATTTCAGAAACTGTAAGTCTATATATAAAAAAAATATTTACTAAATCGTCGCATCACAATTGTACTACGGACGCAGTGTCCCTTTTAGGGGACGTTGCAATCAAAGTCACTATATGCACGAGTTATAACATTTTGTTATAATTTTTTTACATCAATAGAATCAACACACTTATTTTCAAATAACAACACACAAAAAATAACAAATATTCACATAATATTTAATATATTCCAATTTTACTTACCCAGCTCGAGATTTTTGTTTTTTCACAAATTGGTTTTCCATATTTTGCATAAAACACAACACACAAATCAAAAAAATTGAAACAAATGAAATAAATCATGCTTCGTTGGAATGTCAGTAACGACATAGCCTACTTGTTATTTAAAAATTAAAATTTTTGAAAGTGCTACAGTAGAAAATTCGAGAGTCCCTTTTAAGGGACTCTGCGCACTAATGGGTTAATCATAGTCATAGTTTTAGCAGTCTCAATATAATATTCTTACAATTTGTAAATGTTTTAATGAAAAATGTTTCTGTTTTATTTAATTTTTTATTTATTTATGTTTTAATAAAATTTTTATCTTTATATTAAACTTATTTGTCTGCTGTTCCTAATACTGGGATATTTTCCCTGAAATTATTTTTTATATTTAATAAATCTACAGTTTGTATCGACATAATATTAATCTGTGCACCCAACAAATTTTGTTATGTTTTCCATTTTCCATTACCATGTTCTTAGCAATAGATACTGCACTTTATAGAGAAATATCGCCTTCCGTTAAAAGTCTATCACGTATATTAGCCATTGTTGGCGACAAACCACATATAAAAATGTCACAAATCAATGCATCCCGCAAATCCATTAACTCACAGTTCAGACTAAGGTTAGAACCGTTACAAATTCATCAACTGTTTACTCTTCTTGTGGTTGGTTTGTAAAAAAAATTGTGCCTTTCCAATACAATATCTATTTTAATATTCTTACACGTTTTTTATGTTCCAGATGATAATCAATGCTTTTAGAACAGTGTCTCGGATTAGATTGTAGAGTATTATAATTACCTTTTTTTTTTTTTTTGAATTGCTTAATAGTTTTTAAAATTTCATAATAGTTTATACTTACACAATTTAAAACATCAGCATATAAGTTTTTGAGCACTATATTTCCAGGTTGCTTTCCACCAGTGAGCTGTTTTTCCTTGTTCCATCATATCCACATATCGCTAATTCTAGTTTTATCATTTGGAACTAAAATATGATATAGAGTACACTGCTTATTTGTTTTTAGTCTTCTTGAGTTCCAACATCACACGCCTATCTTCTTGATTTTCAGTGGTTAAATCACAAACTGCTTGTAAATGTCCAATTCTTCCATAGTAGTGACACTAGCTCTCCTTATACCGGCAGTCTTCTAGATAATTGGTTTCGCCAACCACAGCGTTGTTGGAGCTTGTTGACTTGTTGTATGTTGTTTTTTTTCATCATGATGATTATTTTGCTTGTGATCATTGTTATAGTTTTTGTTTTTGATTTTGGTATCCACTGTTGTAGTTTTTTGTTGTTGTTAATCACCTTCATTTTTCGTTACAAGCTTTATCTCCATTATAAGCGAATTTCGCAGTGCTTCATCTATTGTTATTCGCTCATACTCTTCACACAGTCGTTAAAAATTCTATTGCTTATGCCAATAATGAAACGATCTAGAACAAAGGCTGTCAAATTTTCGCCGAATTAACAAGAGAGCGCAAGCTTTTTGACTGTTGCATGCCACTCAGAAACGGACTCATCTGTACTCTGTGTCAGTGATGCATTTTGAGTTTTTTTGTAAAAGGGCCTTTGATGGGGCCAAAAATTTTTTTTCGAATATATATGATTGTTAGCATTTTATTCAATAAAAACTTCCGATAGTGCCCTATATTCACTAATTATTTGTTCACAAGTTTGTTTCGTTTAGAAAAAGTTTAATAACAAGTGGTACAATGCTATTCATTTCCCCACTTAAAACATGATCTGGTACAAATTTTGGAAACCAGTTTTAATAAAAATCTCCAAAATCATATTTTTTTCTTATATAAATTAAAGTTCCTTTTTCGTAAATGAAACACAATTTTATTTAATTTAATTTATTTTATAAATTTATTTGTCTTTTATTTTGAAGACACACACAGAAAAAAGATCCGCCTAGATGCCCTATAGAATAGAACAAAGTCAAGAAGATTTCTCTATGGTTTTTCTCCAAGAAGAATCCCGTCTTATTATAAGACGGAAACCTTTTTAATAAAAAAAAGACGGAATCTTATAAAACCAAGACGGATTCCTTCTTAATAAAAATAAGACGGAATCTTATAAAACCAAGACGGATTCCTTCTTAATAAAAATAAGACGCAATCTTATAAAACCAAGACGGATTCCTTCTTAATAAAAATAAGACGCAATCTTATAAAACCAAGACGGATTCCTTCTTAATAAAAATAAGACGGAATCTTATAAAACCAAGACGGATTCCTTCTTAATAAAAATAAGACGGAATCTTATAAAACCAAGACGGATTCCTTCTTAATAAAAATAAGACGGAATCTTATAAAATCAAGACGGATTCCTTCTTAATAAAAATAAGACGGAATCTTATAAAACCAAGACGGATTCCTTCTTAATAAAAATAAGACGGAATCTTATAAAATCAAGACGGATTCCTTCTTAATAAAAATAAACACATTTATTTAAAGGTGAAAATTTATTTTTTAATTTTATTATATTATTATTCTATATTTGTATTTTAATTATTTATTTACATTATTCCCTTAGGTAATAAGTAGGAACAATATATATTTTATTTATTATACTCGTACAATTATTATAAAAATAATAATTAATAAGTTTAATAAGCTTAAATAATTATTTTTATAATTTGTTTTATTAGATACATTTCAATTATTCATTATAAAATATAATATAAAAGTAAGTAAATTTGTAAATTATGAGATATTAATAGAAGATATTAAATTTATTCAATTAAACATACATTAGAAATTAATTTTGTTTGTATTTCCAATATTTTTTGGGCCTCAACACTTTCAACCCATTATTTAGCCAATAAAAATGCAACGGTGGACCATCAATTATATCAAGGTTTATCATATCATATGTTTGAGTTTCATTACCAATGAAGTAAGATTGGAACTTTTGAGAAAAATTTAAACAGCAATGTTTCTTAACAAGAAGAAAAACATCATTTTCTTTTATAAAAAAATCCACAATTTCATAAACATTCACATTTTCTTCTGTTACTGTGACGACTTGGCCTTTTTTAAATGTTTGACCATTGAAAACAACTGCGTTCGTTCTTTTAAATGAAGACAAATCCAGAGAATTCATTAAACTAATATTTTCATATTTGTCAACTTGAATTGCGCTCAAATCACTGAAAATGAATTTAGGTTGAAAAAAATCATTCTTCTCAATTGAGTGTGCAAAACTCAATGATGATTTTATCGCCAATGTGAGTGGGATATTTACCCTTGAAGTTATACTTTGCGCATATTTTTTATGAACTTGGTGTTCAGATTCGAATCGAAATGACCATAAATTCTTTAATGGACCCAGTTTTTTAATAATTGTGGGATAATGGACGAGATTATGGTATTTTGGTTTCAAGTGTTCTTTGAATAATGTTTGATATAATTCGTTGTGCTGTGTTATTAATAATTTAAGATTGAAAAGAAGTTCATCGTCGAAACTTGGTGATAAAAGTATATCCACAATTTTAACGAATATTATTAAGAATTTATATACAGGGTCATTTGCATCGATAAGATCGCCTACGAAAAGAAGGATAAAATGAGTGAAACATTTTATTTGTTTTGCACTCATTTTGAAATTTGCTGTTTTAATATGATTTTTTTGTATTGGGGGACTCATGTTACCCACTTCGCAACAACCGTATTGGAACATTTGCTTCCTATAATTAAATGTCTCCAAAGATAAAAACTTTTTTTCATAAACAAAATAGTTTATAATTTTAGAAAAATTATATTTGCAAATTCCTGTGAAGAAATCGTGCATAATGTCACATACTACGTTATCGGTGACATGAAAATCTACAAGGTTATTGAATAATGAATCGTTTTTAGTTCCAGTTTCAAATGGATTATTTAATGAAAGGTCAAGATCATAATTTTCTTTAGTTCTCAAAGAATTGGAAATTTCAGTGCAATCAGTTCGTGTTTGATGTTTGTGTCTCTTACATATTCTACAGAATGAATTTGCAGAAAATGAGCTATTGTAACCCAAAACTGCGTTGAGACCCAAATTATCGCCTAAGATTTGAGAAAGTTTTATGAAAATTTTAATAAATTTGCCATCTACTTCTATATCCAAACCGTCCGTCTGTAATTTATTTAATATTTTGAGAAGAGGTGTTAAAGAAATGTTAATACCAGTTTCATATAAGTCCACAGATTTTATAAACCCTGCAACGAATGTATTTGTTAACCGACTAATTTGACTTTTTGGTATATTTGCAAAAGTGTAATAAATACCACAAATTTTTTGTTGTCCAGATTTCGATCCTAATGGATCATTAATCTCAAAATCGTCGAGATATAACAGAAGAGGTATTGTTAAAGATCTTCGATCCATACTAAATTTTTTCCATAAATCTCCGGTGATAAAATGACAATAATTAGCAGAGCTTGAAGTTTGCTCTGTATAAGACAGTATTTCATGCAAAACGTTTTTAGCTTCAAAGAACTTTTGAATTTGGAAAAAAATATCCACATGAATAATTTCGGTGTTGACGCTCGCCAACGTGGGATTATTGTTTAGAACAATTACTGATAAATCATTACTTATAACATATTTTTGAGGTTCCTTGTACAATTGCAGTTTTTCCAATTCTTTTAGAAATTTGTATTCAGTATTGATAAATGAAAATGGATGAGATATAAATGACATAACTTCATTGAAAAATAAATTATTTTCGTTATTACCAAAATTTCTTTTTATAATTTCGGAGATAGGAGCAGTGATATAATCTGTAACAGAATTTTGAATACTTTGAATACTTTTTCTAGAATATGTCTGATTATTATGAAGATCTAGAAGAAATGAAATTACTGAATGTTTCAAAACATCTGATGGTTGGGGAACTGAAACTGTTGAGTTCTCCAAAACAGAAGAAAAAGGCTCAATAGATTCCATCGGAACTTCTGATGGTTGAGGAACTGAAACTGTTGAGTTCTTCAAAACAGAAGAAAAAGGCTCAATAGATTCCATCGGAACTTCTGATGGTTTAGGAAATAATATATCAACTTCGATATCTTGAACTACATTAGAACAATGAACAGTATTTTTATGTTTAAGAGAATGAATTTTCATATGTTTTTGTAAATGTTTTCGAAACCTGTACATATTGCTAAAAATTTGATTGCAATTTTCGGATTTACACTCAAATTTGCTTATGATTGGAACATCATGGTGAACTTTTAAATGGGCGATCAAAGAAGACTGAGAATCAAAATTATACTCACACAAGAAGCAAAAAAGTTTGGGCATTTTTAAATGTTTTTTTTTTATTTATAGCAGTCTAATTTGCTTAATAAATTTGCTACTGCAGAGAAGTCTTCTGACTTCAAATCAAAAAAATATTGCTCAAGGAATGCCCAGACCTGTTTGCTTTTGTGTGAGTATTTTAATTGGAATACGTAACTTAATTTAATAATGCACTCTACACATTTCATGTACGAGCACATTCTGTATTTTATGCCATCACAAAATACATAAAATTCATAAATTGTGGAAAAATCGGTACCAACAACTATTATTCGAGGTTGAAGTGTTTCCTTATTCTTAGCGTACTTTTGCTGCAGTGCAGAAATTTGTGGTAAAACATCGTTCGGTGTAGTCACCAGTAGCGCAAAATCAGTTTGTGCATCAGCAATCGTTGGTTTGTCTGTTTTATTCAGACGTAGGGGTTGAAGAATACAATGCAACAAAAGAGTTATTATACAATATTGAGCATCTGGAAAAAAGTAATGAATGGAAAAAAGGATTAATGAATATAAAATAAAATGGTTTCTAAAATTTTAAATGTAATACCTGGAGAAATGTTTCCAACGAGAAGTTTAGAAAGCAGCGATTCTCTGCTACTTTGATCTTTTATATCAGTTTTTAAAATAGGGATAATTACTTTGTGAAATTTGTCTAACTTTAAAAATAATTGATTACTTTTGCCTTCGTGCATTCTTTCAAAATCAATGTCAATCTGTTGAAAAAATTATTGTTAAGTAATGTAAAACTAAAAGTCTTTTATCTTACTAATTCAAATCCATTTGCATCATTGTACCGTGGCCATTCCTGCAGTATTTGTGTTAATGTACTTTGAATATTTTGTATTCGGTGAGGTGATGTCCAAAACGATTTCACTTCCTCCCACGGAGTACAATTATGGGCCAACCAACATTTTTTTTCGTTCAGCTCATCTAAAAATTAAATAATGTAAACTTGAAATTCAATTTTCAAGATATGTATGATACATACCTAAAGTGATTTCAACATCATATGATTTCCTTATATCGGTGCTTGAAATGTTGTTTGGTTTTGTTGAATTCGCCCACCTTGAAAATAATTTGCCTGTAGGATTCTTGCTGCCTTTTTTCCTATCTAAGAAATAGGTTTCAACTTTTTCCTTTGGAAACATATGAACAATTGCAAGGGCCCACTGTTTCATGTCCATGTACGTCATTTTTTGCCCCGACCCAATGAAGTGTTCCACGATAATGTGACACAATGCCTGCTGACTTTTATTGCATAAAAATCCATTTTGGTTATGAAACGATAATATTAGTTGACCCCTAACTTTTGCTTTTAGGAGACTCAAAAGATCTACTGAATTTTTTGTAGCACAGGCAGATTGGGAATCTATTGATTTGACGGTCTGTAAATCCTCGGAAATTTTTTCCAGCCACTCCAAAATGCGGCTATTTGCGGACAATGTATTCTCATCAGAAATTAATGGAATATCCTAACAAAAGAAATTGGATTATTATATAAGCTTCTTCAGTGCTGTTAATATAAAATAATAATTTAAATAATCGTTGTTTGTTTTTGTTCTAAAAATTTAAAATTAATTAACGATCTTATCTTATCTTACCATTCCATTCCGCCAAATCCTTAGACCCGCTTTAAATTTTATAAGTTCACCAAAATATTTATCGTCAAGTTTATTGGTTAAAGTATTTATATCAGCGATTTCCATAGCTTTAAGCACACCAAATGTGTCGATGCCATGTTGATGTAAAATAGAAATAATACCTTCGCCTAACTCCCACATTCGAAATAACTCCAACGTTTCGAAATTACCTGCTGAACTGAAGTCATCCGGATCGTCGTCAAAAATTTTAAACATTGTTTTTGAAAAAAAAAAAAACACTGCAAAAATAGCAAAAGTAAATATAAATTTATGTAATTAAACATAAGTGTGAGTCTGCCGACCACTGGTGTACATGCATACATGATGCATTGTGAAATTCACTTAAAAGATTTGTAAATATACTCTTACATTCAGATATATGTATGTATAACCTTTAAATTTATTAAAAATTTAGCAATGTTGCTTACGGCATGCACAGCACAGTATTTATTATAAAGAAACTTACACAATTTTTTTTTAAGGCGAATTTCACAATGCATTATGTATGCATGTATGTACATATGTATGTATATACGATCACAAATAACTGTAAAAAAAAACACTCACAAATTTACTTACAATGTACTTAATTAAAGTTTTTAATTTAGGAAAATGAAAAAATATAAATTTTAGATTTTAATACAGACACAACATAACTCGCCAATATCACTCTCATTTATGACTTCTTGGCACGCGACATTTCTTATACTTATGTCTGTATGTCTGTTTTGCTGCCTGTGCAAAACAATACAACAAATTTAGCGACTGTTGTGGTTGTTGTACTCATATCTGTCGATCTGGATGTATGTCTGTTCTGATTTACGTAGAAAATATTATATAAGAAGGAATCTTATAAAACCAAGACGGATTCCTTCTTAATAAAAATAAGACGGAATCTTATAAAAACAAGAAGATTCACGTCTTAATAAAATTAAGACGGCTTTCTTCCCAAATTTAGAAGTATTCCTTCTTGTTTGGAATATTTTGCCGATAAATAACGGAAAATACGAGAAAAAAAAGCAAAACAAGAAGGAAACGTCTAGTAGTTAGGTGATTTCCATCTTAATAAAATTAAGATGATTTTCTACATAAAATCAAGAAGGTTTTCACCTAAAAATTTCTTCGTTTTAGTCTCCTCTCTCGCCCTTCCGTCATCAAACGTTTTAAGAAGGAAACCTTCTTGATTCTATGTGGTATTTTTAGCTCTGTGCACTTTAAAATAATTTAATTGCATTAATTGTTCAAATTAAAGTTCCTTTTTCATAACTGAAACAACACTTTATTTAATTTAATTTAATTTATTTTATAAAATTAATTGTCCTTTTGAAAACACTTTATAATCTTAGAATTTCATTAATTGTTCTGCTTGCTTTGGAATCTTGTTTATAACTACCACTGCGACAGCGACTATTACTATTGCCGTAACTAAGTGACTAAGATTGTGATTTTTATTGACTGTCTTTTTCTTTTTACCTTTATTTAAATAATACTAAATTACCTTTGTCAGCAACAAGGAAACACTAAAGAAACACCACCGAAAAAATGCTGAGACGAACAAACATATGGTTGACATAAATAACAGTCAAGTGCATTGACTTGAGAATTATTTATGTGTGGAATTGGAATGGCAATAAATGTAATGTGATATTGTGACACAATTATTAAATGTAGAACATAATTATTAAATGTAAAACATTGCAATATAATATTGCGACATACTCGTGCCCGTTGTGAGTAGTTTGATGAGGGCAAAAACATTTATAAAAATAAATGACAAACTAAGGTGTTTTGTCAAGTTGGGTGGCAAAATATTTATTTACCAAAAAATTAATGACGTCACATTGTGTGACTGTGAATATGAGGATAATTGGTAAACTAATTCGTTCACCATATTGGGCGACATGGATGGCGGACTGACGTGATTGGCGGACTGAATTGTTCGCCGTATTGACGGAAATATTTGTTTGCCATATTGGCGGACTGCTCTGATTGGCGGACAGATTTGTTCGCCATATTAGCGGACTGATAAGGTGGCATGGAAGTGTGTCATGCCTTAACTTATATTCCAAAAATGTTATGTAAAAAAGCATGACTTTATTTTTGAAACTAAACTCTTTAAGCTCTGGTATACATTTTGAAGTGATGAATATTTCTACGGCTGCTCCAAAATAAATTTCCATGTTAGGTAGATGGTTGATGTTTAAATCAACATTTTCTAAGCAATCGTCATCAATAGCTTTTGTTTAATCGTGGACTGCTGTGGGCTGATGGTTGTCCAAAGAGGATACAAATACCCGGGCCACTTGTAGCTCGGCAATAACTTCGGATGGGATTCAATAAAAGACTGGGGTTGTAAAGCTGGATCAAAGTACTTCTTTATTTAGTTTAACAAAAAAAAAGAACAAGGAAGATCGTCCCTTTCGTTGGACACCGTTGATTGAAAAGCTTTTCCTTTTAAAAACTAAACTTAAAGCACGGTATGATTTTATATTTTGGTGTGTTCGCACGCTTTTTGATGCTTAGAGAAGAAAAATTCAAGTAAGTAAAAAACGCAAAACCCATCCAAAAAGTTAGAAAAAGGGCCGTCGTCATCGCGTGTTCTGACGGCGGCAAGATCGTCTATCATGTGGGCGGCTAGACAGTGTAGCCACTCGTAATAGATGGTCTGATCATACACCAGGCTGCTATCAGACGGTTTGTCGTGTCAGACACCAGGCTGTCCTCAGATGATACGCAAACATACCGCCACCCTTGCGACGATAGTGCAACAGTAATTGAGCCACACCAGGCAAATTAAAATTGAAGTACTAATATAATGATTGTTGTCTTTTACTTCCCACTGTGTTTGGAAACAGATATTCGCTATATCTGTGGAGCAGACAATCTTAGTTTATTGTTGAACAAAGTCAATGCTCATCTCATGGAGCATTGCCTAAATCACGCTAATGTAAATAATACTAAGCGTTTGATGGTTGTATGACAATTCTTGTTTTATTCAAATTTGCTTCAGCTTATAAAGCTGCTTTGAGAATCTATTTCTTAGTCTAGTATTGAGTGACGTTTAGAAGTCACTCAATAATTCTTTAATAACTTTATATAAATTCTAATTCTTAAAATTCTATTGTAACCTATGTACATTGTATTAACGTCCCAGTAATTTTAGAAAGTGATTGCGGTCAATAGTAACGTACTGAGTGATTTTCATATTCATTGAACGTCACTCAATATTTTAAATCTCGCTTTTTATTACAAAAATCAAAAGTGTAATCCTAAACCCTTTTGCTCTAGTTTTGCCCTAGTGCAATGGTTTGTTTACATTAAAACAAAAATAAAAACACTTGCCTGTTAAACTAGTGGGATATTCATATGTATGTACATGTATGGTTACTTACAATATTTATGTTTGCTTGGCATAATTATTACTTTAATATTAACAACTTAACATTACATTGTATAGTTGGGTATGTATGACACACGTATCATTTGTTTATATTTAACTTGTGCGTGACGTCATGCTATCACTACACCCCTACCCTTTCAGTTAAATCACACCATTTATGTTAACAGAAATTGTGTGATTTCACTTAATTACTGTTTGGTTGTTTTACAAAATATGAAATTTGAATACATTATAAGTGGTTTCTAATTGCATCTATTCAAAAAATTTGTTCTTTGATAATTGATTATGCCGTAAGTAGTGACTAAGTGATGTGACACTTATTTTGTAATTTTTATTTTTTTTCTCGTTTGAAATATGATTACATGATAATTTAGGTGCTAAGTTATATAATAATTGTTTTCATATTCGTTATTGATATTATTCTTATATGTATGTGTACATTTTTGTTAATTTTGTAAAGAAAAACTTATATTAACATTTTATTATTTTGTTTATTAAAATAGTTTTTGTATGTGTCACTTATTATATCTTTTTAATAAATTTTTATGAAAAGTTTTTGTTTTTTCATTTTTTCTTACTGTTACATTTAAATTATCTATATTTACTACTTCATATGGACCATGATAAGGTCTTTCATTCTTTTTTCTAGTTTCTAATCTTACTAAAACTAAATCTCCTACATTAAGATCTATACTATTTATTTTATTATATGATTCTAAACTTCTGTTCTTTTTTGTTACGTCTATCAGTTTTCTTGCATTCTCTAATGAAATTTTCATTCGCATCTTTAATTCATTTGCATAATTGTCTAGGTTATATACTCTATCACTATTCATGACCTGTTCACCCGGTAGTCTTGGTAATTTACCAAAAATTAACTCATATGGTGAATAATTGGTGTCTATATGTGGTGTTATATTATATGCGAAAGAATAATAAGGTATCCAATCACTCCAATTTTCATTATTAACGAACGATAAAAAGTATTCGTTCAACACTCTGTGATTTCTTTCTATTGTGCCCAAAGTTTCATGGTGATATGGTGTAGACAATCTTTGTTCGATTTTTAACAAATTACATATTTCTTTCATTAGTTCATTTACAAACTCTGTACCTCTATCAGATTTTAGAGTACTGAAAATGCCATATTTTAATATCAAGCTTTCAGTTAAGCACTTTGCTACACTTTTAGCTTCTTTTGTCTTCATCGGGACTGCTATAACGTATTTGGTAAGCTCACACTGCATCGTTAGAATGTATCGAAAGTTCTCTGACGGCCTTAAAGGTCCAACTGTGTCGATAACTACAGTGCTGAAGCTATTTTCCGGTGTATCTGTTATGGATAATGGTTCCTTAGTGTGTCTTATCTGCTTACTTCTCTGGCAGAGATCACACTTTGAGACATACTTTCTCACCATTTTATTCATATTCTTCCATATGTATTTCTGTTTTAGTTTTATCAATGTTTTTCTTATTCCGAAATGTCCTCCGCATGGTGTGTCGTGATACAATTTTATTAATTCTTGTTTTTCCTTTTCATTAGTTATTCTTTGAGGTTTGCTATATAGGAGAATTCTGACGTCTTTTTCTTTGCTTTTATTAATGATTTCTTTCATTTTTTCTATCTTTATTTTCTTAAATATTTCGTCACCTTTTTCTAGTGCGAACATAACACAATTCAATCTGCTTAAAACAGAAGGTAGTTTCTCCAACATATTACATATATAATCGGGATTATCGCTACATCTGATGGCCATTTGATTTAGAGCAGTATTGTTCTCCATTTTAAATTCTCTAGTCGACTCGTCAATTATAAACTTCAGTTTTACTGCAAGTTTTATATCATTCATGGATGTACACTCCCACATGTTGAGTTGATCAGGCTCAGTAAGATTTGTATCATCATTAACCTCTTTCTTAGGCTTATTTCCTCTTTTTGTTTCATTTGTATCTTTACCTCTTGTTTCAGTTTTGTTTTCATTTTCTTCAGTTTGTATCATCTTTCTTTTCATATTTCTTGTCATCACCAGCGATTTTTTTATATTTTCATCAATATTCTGAGGTATCATTGTCTTTAGTTTATCGGAATCTATTTGTATTCTAGATAGAGCATCTGCATTGGTGTTGTTCTTTCCCTTTTTATAAATTATCTGAAAATCGTAGTCAGACAATTCCAAACGAATTCTAGTTAGCTTTGAACTTGGGTTTTTGTGAGTAAACAGTGCGATTAGTGGACGATGGTCAGTTACTACTACGAATCTTCTACCGAATAGGTATGGTCTGAAGAATTGTATACCCCAGTGTATACCAAGTAATTCTTTCTCGATTACTGACTTGTTTCTCTCGTGTTTATTAAGTGATCTGCTGGCAAAAGATATTGGTCTATCTTCACCAACTTCTCCCTGCGATAACACGGCTCCTAACGCAAAATCAGATGCGTCAGTAGTGAGTATGAATGGTTTTTCGAAATTCGGGTACTGTAGAATGGGCGGACTTATTAGTCTATTTTTCAGAGTTTCAAACGCTGTCCTACATTGTTCTGTCCATTCGAATTTTTGATCTTTTTTCAATAATTTATTCAAGCAATTTGCTATTTCGGCAAAGTTTTCAATAAATCGTCTGTAGTAATTACAAAATGCTACAAACCTTCTAACATCGTCAGCATTTTTCGGTACTGGATACTTTCTTATCGCGTCAAATTTCTCAGGATCTGGTTTTATTCCACTTTGTGTTATTAAATGTCCAAGATATATTACTTCAGGCTTTAGAAAACAACATTTACTAGCGTTCAGCTTCAAATTATACTTTCGTAATTTGTCAAAAACCTTTACCAAATTGGCGTTATGGTGATTAAGGCTACAACCAAAAACTATAATATCATCCACGTAAAGAAAAGCTTCAGATTCCAAGCCAGATAGGGCTATTGTCAACATGCGTTGAAAGCTGTTCGATGATATTTTTAGACCGAATGGTAGTCTTGTGTATTGGTAATGACCGTTTGGAGTAGAAAAAGCTGTGTAAGGACGTGATTGATGGTCAAGTTCAATCTGATGAAAAGAACTTGTCATGTCCAAAGTAGAAAAATACTTGGCTCTACCCAATTTATCCAAAATGTCATCTAAACGAGTCAAAGGAAATTTATCATTAACTATTTTATCATTCAATTTTCTAAAGTCGACAACTAATCTCCATTTTCCCAAATCTGTCTGTCCCTTCTTTGGAACTAATAACAGTGGTGCGTTGTACGGACTAATCGATGGTTCAATGATATTAGCCTCCAAAAGTTTCTGAACCTGAGAATTTATCTCTGTTGTCTGTGCCTGTGGCAACCTATAATTTTTTATGTATACTGGACTGTTGTCATTTAAGTCTATTGTTTGTTTGTAGAAATTATTTGCAGTCAGCTCCTCATCCTCCATGTGGAATATTGATTGATATTCCCTTATAATTGAAGTTAGTTTTTCTATATTTTCATTATCCAAGTCCTTCATTTCAAAGTTTTCCATTAACTTTTTAAATCTCTCTTGTGTATAAGATTTGTCATTTGTTCTCCTGTTATACGAACATATCCGATAATTTCGTAGTGGTCTTGTTTCGATTTTTAAGTTATTTATCGTAACTATTTTATCTGTTACATTTAACAATTTGATATGTTGATTGCCATTTTTGGGTATTATTGCGTTTGCCAAAAATACACCTTTAAATATTTCTTTATTCAATATTATCGCATCTTCCTCTAGTTCAATATTAAATGGTATTATGATTTCACTTCTATTTGGTATTCTTACTCTATTAATCTGGAAGGTATTATCATGAATTGGCATCATTATCGTCTCGTTGTCAATATTAAATGTTAGCACATATCTGTCATAATCGATATTGCATTTATACTGTGAAAGAAAATCTCTTCCCAGAATTCCATCTGTTTTTATTGGAAAATTATTCTCTACTATTTGTATCTTTTGCCTGATGGTGTTGTTATTTATATTAAAGGCAATTATCGTGGAACCCAGTGATTTCACAATCTCTTCTGAAATTCCTGTCAAGTTGCAGTATTCATCCTGGTTTATCTCATAACCCGTTAAGAACTTACTCTTGCATAATGAGACGTCAGCCCCTGTGTCAATCAGAAATGTTAGTTCATTTTCTGCATTCACGATGTTTAATCTTACGTAGTTTTCGAGTTCGGATGATATGTTATATATTCTTTTATTTTCTAATAATTGTTCCCTACTGGAGATTCCGTTTGTTCGGTCTCCGGGTCTTGGAAGTTTCCCTGTATTTGATTTATTGTGCGATTTCTATTATTGTTATTACTTCTTTGGTTATAGTTATTTCTGTTGCTACTGTTGTTGCCATTATAGGTAACATTTCTATTATTGGTAATCTTTCTATTATTGTTACGATTTCTGTTGTTATAATCATTTCTGCGGTAAATGTTGTTATCAGCGGTTGCAATTCTACTCATGCATTTATTTGCAAAATGATTCAACTTTCCACAATTGCGACATTTCGCGCCTTCTGCGGGACATTTATTGCCATGTCTTCTTCCGCAATTTCTACATTCTGACTGTCTATAGTTTGTAATATTAGTCGTTCTATTTTGTTGTGCGGTTTGATGTAGTACTTGCTTCTGCTGCGTTCTTGATGCAATTTTTTCGGCAATTTTCAAAGCTTCCACAAATGTTGTTACCTGGCTTGCGTCTATCGTGGCCATTATATGTGGATCTGTTATACCATTTACAAATGCGTTGAAAGCAATATTACTATTGGTATTTATTATAGCATTTCTATATACTTCGCCTTGTTCTGATATCTGAATTTCGTTCAACTCTGTTACCAGACTTTCTATTTTATTCGCAAAACCCAATACATTATTGTTCCTTTGTACTATACGCGTTATTTCGCCTAAAACCGTATTTGAAGATCTTGTCGGTTTATATGTCAATTTCAACACTTCTATCAAATCATCGATAGTTGTTGGTACAGAAATTTGTTTTATTCTATTCTGAACTGTTATGTTTAACCGTGATTTAAAAATGAAATTAAAAAATGCATTTGCTTTTTCATCTGTCACCGTCATCGAAACTGTCTCCAAATTTGTCAAGAAATCTTGCAGTTCATCTGACCTACCAGAAAATTTTGGCACTAATTTGGTGATCAACGACAATTCATTCATATCCAAATTAGACATGATTGGACTCGTCATTGTCTTTCTCTTTGAATGTTGTTCTAGCAGTTTTAGAGCTTCCTCTTTGGTTTTTTCGAAACTTTCTAAAGCTTCTTTATTGTCTAATTTTCCTAAATCTGAATTCTTGATATAATTCTTGAAATTTTCTTCTAATCTTTGTATTTCTATACTTTTTTCCTTGATGGTTTCTAAAGTGTATGGCCTCGACAATGATTTTCTTGCATTTAAAGTAATCTGTTCTAGAGCTTTCTGCGCTTCCATTTGAAAATTATAACTCACTTTCCTTTATTTTTGTATTTTATAGTTATTTATTATTAGTATGGATTCAGTATCAGTGTGGATTATAAATTCATTTAATTTATTCAAATAGTGACAAGAGTGTACCTTTGATGTCCATTAAGTCTTTTAATTGATTTTGTCCTAAAGCAGCTAATTTGTTAACCCTATATATAATTGTATTAGTTACATAAATTTTTACAATAACCCCTATTATAAATAAAATCATAAATATTAACATAATAATAATTGATATTTTAATAGTCTTCATGTTAAACAATTATTAGAATAATTGTTTAAATTTATATAATGAAAAAGAATATATTTTTTTGTATTTTTATTTTTATTTTTTTTTTTTTTTTTTTTTTTTTTTTTTTTTTTTTAGTTTCCAGTTTTCTTTCCGCTGGTTCTCATGTGGGTATTTATTATATGTTCGATCTCGTCGATCTTTACCCAATATTTTGCCGCTAAGTCCCACGGTGGAGGTGGCGATGAATTGATGATTCTCTTTAGATTTGCTAACTCTCTCCTCTTTTTCACCAGGAATCCACCCCGACGCTTCGGTGGTTTAACCTTAGGTATCTTCAAAGTTTCCTCCGTTGCTTTTGGTCTGCTTCTCTTTAGGTATTCTTCAATGGTTAATGGTCTAGGACCAATTGTATTATCGTTCATAATAATAATAAAAAGAAACTACTCTTTGTTTGTAATTTATGCTACACCTTATGCATGGGCGAAATCGCCTCCGCACCCTAATAGGTTCTCACTTAAGAGCACACTATTTATATTTTTTATTATTTTATTATCCGCATGTGTTTTACTCCTCGTCTTTTTCTTCTGTTGGTTCTGCTTGAAGATCCTGATTGTTCTTTGGCCGAACAATCCTTCTAATCCCCGGCGTGGATTAGGTTCCTTGCCAGCTCGATCTAGGAGCTCTTCTTGTAAAAAAATATATAAGGATGATCCACAGGAACGTTTAGGCTAGGATCGCCATATAATGATTGTTGTCTTTTACTTCCCACTGTGTTTGGAAACAGATATTCGCTATATCTGTGGAGCAGACAATCTTAGTTTATTGTTGAACAAAGTCAATGCTCATCTCATGGAGCATTGCCTAAATCACGCTAATGTAAATAATACTAAGCGTTTGATGGTTGTATGACAATTCTTGTTTTATTCAAATTTGCTTCAGCTTATAAAGCTGCTTTGAGAATCTATTTCTTAGTCTAGTATTGAGTGACGTTTAGAAGTCACTCAATAATTCTTTAATAACTTTATATAAATTCTAATTCTTAAAATTCTATTGTAACCTATGTACATTGTATTAACGTCCCAGTAATTTTAGAAAGTGATTGCGGTCAATAGTAACGTACTGAGTGATTTTCATATTCATTGAACGTCACTCAATATTTTAAATCTCGCTTTTTATTACAAAAATCAAAAGTGTAATCCTAAACCCTTTTGCTCTAGTTTTGCCCTAGTGCAATGGTTTGTTTACATTAAAACAAAAATAAAAACACTTGCCTGTTAAACTAGTGGGATATTCATATGTATGTACATGTATGGTTACTTACAATATTTATGTTTGCTTGGCATAATTATTACTTTAATATTAACAACTTAACATTACATTGTATAGTTGGGTATGTATGACACACGTATCATTTGTTTATATTTAACTTGTGCGTGACGTCATGCTATCACTACACTAATCAATTTATAAAATTTAGATGAAATAAAGAAAAATTTTAATTAAAAACAAGTTATATAAAGGCAATGCTAAAGTAAACGATATTTGAATTTAAGAAATTAAGAAAATTCATTTAACTTTAGTGTTATTGAAAGCAAATTAGAAAATTACATAATTCAGAGAAAAAAAAGAAAAATTATATAATTCAGAGATCATATTTTTTTTTTTTTTATATATATAAGGGCCACTTGGCATAATTGATTTTCCAATCTAGGATTCTATGGGACCACCTTTCCTTCTCCAAAATAGCACTGTCCGAATAGGGTTTCTTGGGAAAATATTTGGCCTGGTCGACCCGTAGCTGGACCTCTTAAAACTTGCTTTGTTACGTCCGCACCTAAAACCATGAAGTATCGATATTTGTCGAACCACCACTTGTCGGCTTCGGCGATGTCAGCGTGTTGTGTGTGAGTTTTCTGTCATTCTCGGTCAACTCGGGCGCTGGGGCTGTAACCGTATCTTTTCTCTTCAACCGCACACTCAACGGTAATACGGCGTTTTTCGAAACGGCGATGGTAAAGCGTCAACGAAGTTCGACCACGGTTGATAACGCACCCTTGTAATGGTGCGGCGTTGGTGGAAGATCCGCTTCCGTTCCCCTGAGCCTTTGCTGGTCGCACGTGCTTGCGAAGGGGCCTAGCTCGCCGGATGGGTGGGGTCTTGCTCAGGCCCAGGGAAACCGCACTACTGATAATTCACGTGCGATTTACAAAAAAACTGAAAAAAAACTACCTGTCGCGAAATGGATGGATGGCCATACTTACCTTGGGATTGGGGACTAGGTGTTCTGCCCCTTTTGCCCTCCCAACCATGTTACCTCGACTCCATCTTAATTGGAGGTAACCCACATCAATAATAAGATTGGTTTGGTTTTGGTTTTCTACATTTGGTTTATATGATTTATTGGATATTCATTTTGTTTTATCGTCAGGTAGTTTCAGACAATCTAGTCAAAAAAAAAAACATTTATTTTTTTTATTTTGTTTTTACATTGTTGATTTCTTCGGGAAATTATAAATTGTTTTTGTTTTCTTAAAAAAAAAAGGAATACATATTTAACTGTTAGTTTAAAAAAATTTTTTTTCTTTTTTTCTAAACATCTTAAATAGTAACCGAGTAGTGAAAATTCTAAATTTAGTTTTTTTTTTTTGTACTGTACTTTTCGGACAGTGGTTGGTAAAGATTAAACTTACAAAGGTAAAGTTACGGGTTCGTTTCCGTTTGCAAAATTGCGGTCAATTTATAACCGTAAATTCAAGTTTTATTCACAAGAAATGAGGTGTGGTATATATATATATATATATATATAAGTTTAAAAAAATCGTTCATTTGCTTGTGTTTATTTTTCTTTGTTTGTACAGTTTTGTTTTAATTTTACAATACTTTTACTTAAAATATAATCTTGTAGCAAAATATATATTTTTTCTTTTATTTAATTGTACACTTAATGCTATTTTCATTTCATAAAAAAAATGTTATAGTAAATTTAGTTTTCGTTTTGTATTTATTTTGGGAAATGTTGGATTAACCTCCTTGTAATTTCAAAAAAAGTTTTAATTTAATTTAAATATATACCAATTTCTTTATTTAAAGGTAATTTTAGAAAAAGTTTTAATTAAAAATGTTGCCCTTCTAGATTTAATCTAATTTTAAATTTAGTTTTATACAATTTTTATTATTTTTTTTATTTTAATATATAGGTATATATATATAATGGTTGATTATTTATAAAATCTACGTACCAACATAACATTTGATAATAATGATATAGCTACCGCTGTATAGCTGAAGTCGCTTGACGCCAGTGTTGTGATTACTGCTGTTACTGTTACCTCGTTGGTCCCGATGTACAGTTTCGTCTTTCTGATGGTGTTGGTTGCAACGACGTGGCCCGATGAGAAAAATGTGGTGATGGTAGGTGATGCTGGATGAACTGAGTTAGCCCTTACGGACAATTTGGTGAAGATAGTTAACAAGTTGGTCAACAGTTTTGTTTTGAAACGTTTACAAATTCACAAATTAAAGTGTTACAATTTCTGTTCTCTTTTCAAGTTTGAGATTTTTGTTACGGTCACAATTTCTAGATTTCTAGCAAATAAATTTTTCTTTTAAATTTCTGTCTTTTGTGCTGATCAAGATTCTATCTATAATTTAACGTTTTTTTTTTTTTTAAAAGAACTTTTAGTAAATTTTCATTAAAGAAATCCCTTCTTTCCGGGTTTTGATTTTGGGTTCTTGTCACATTAAATTTAGGTTTTGTTTTTTTTTTCTTTTAATTTCAAAGTTTTAAATTCAATATTCTATATATTTAGTTCATATTTTTTTTTTTCAAATTAAACTACAATTTATAATTTTATAAAATTTTCCATTGCAGCACATTTATTTTAAATTACTTCTTATTTTCTTAATGCTTTTAGTTTTTCTTCCGTTTTCAACACTTCACTCACTCCGAAACCAAAACTTGAATGCCTCAACCTTTTTGTGGCGTCAATCTCGTCACCTACCAACTCACATTTTTTTTTCACATACCTTAAATTAGCAAAACCAGTTTGCAAATTTAATGTGTACACACAGATATACAACCATACATTCATAATCTCGCGCTCGAAAAAATTAATATCAACTTAGGTTCAAGTGAGAGAGAGTAAGGGCGATTTATGAATGTATGAATGTGTACGCTAATATCAATAGCTGAATACAAAGGGGGCGAACGAGAAAGATTGCCATTGAGTAGATGTTAATATGAATGGACGAGACAGAAAAATCCCGCCGAAACTCAATGTACTAAAATAGAATTTTTGCATGTACAAAAAAAAATTGGCAAACAAGATCGCCATATAAGGAGTCGTTTAAATTTTCTATGAATTCATGGCCAGCCAATATAATGAAGGGAGTCTATAGCAAAATCGTCGCCAATGGTTTTTTCTCTTCTCTTCTTTTGTGTGTTGTACACAAAAGAGCACAAGTTTAGCACGGCCGTCACAAAACAGATGATTTAGATTTCTGTGAAAGGAAGAAATCAACTGGAACACGGCATGAGATGTCTTTACTGGTTTGCCTTTTGCAAATCTTTGGCATGGTATACACCCAGGTCTTTTCCATTTAAATCTACCAATCTGTAATTACTATATCCTATTTTCTTGAAAATTCTGGCTTTTAAAAATTTTGGGGCAAGCTTTGAATTATATGCAGACGCTTTATTGCTCTGTGAAAAATTTCGTCGGTAAACCATTTCTCCTTCTGAAAACTTAATCGCCCTAGTCCTCAAATCGTAGGTTTTCTTATTGGCGTCATAGGCTCTTTCTAAATTTTCCTTCACTTTTTGTCGAACAAAATGTAATTTGTCGGAGTTATCTACCACATCTAAACCTTCTTCTAATAAATCTAACGTTTTAAAGACTTCGTAGGATTGTCCGTGAGTAACCATTTGGTGTCCAAACAGAACATAGTACGGTGAAAAACCTAATGAACTGTGATATGAGCTTCTCAAGGCAACTCCTATTTGGCTCAAATTCGTATCCCACATACGCTGATCTTTTCCTAGATACGAACGTATTCCAGCGATAATGGATCGATTAACTCGTTCCGAGTTATTAGATTGGGGTGAATAAATGGCTGTGAAAATATGTTTTACACCATATTTCGTTAAAAAACTTTCAAAAAGTGAGGATCTAAATTGAGAACCGTTGTCTGTAATAATAACTTCAGGAACACCGAACAAATGAAAAACATTTTTCTCAAGAAAATCTATTACCGAATTGGTTGACATTTTACGTAAGGCTTTAAATAGGGGATATTTGGTGAAATGGTCTAATACCAAAAAAATTGCTACATTGCCAGCTTTTGATCGGGGATAAGGTCCAATAAAATCTAAATATAATCGTTGGAAAGGTCTAAACGATTTTGCTTGAATACCCATAGGTGGTTTTAAAATAAAATTTGGCGCTTTGCTTTGTTTACAAATGTCGCAACTTAGTACAAAGGATCTAACCTGAGTAGCCATATTGGGCCAATAAAAATTTCGCCTCAAACGTTCGAGGGTTTTTCCCACACCTCCATGTGCAAACATGGGTGGATTATGAGCGCGTTCGATCACACAAGAGGTAAGTCCCTGTGGAACCCACAACTTCCATGATCGAGCCTCTGAAAATTCTTCGCGTGAAAACTCTACGCGTTTGTAGATGAAACCATCTACGACTTTTAAATCGGGCAAACGATTTTGATTGTTTTCTATATCAGCGATCAATTTAATATATTGTCCTGATGAAAAATATGGAGAAGATAAATCTATCTCTGGTTCTACCGTATCTAAGCTGTCAATGTTTGTAAAATTCAAGGGGTTTTCATTTTCGGACGGTAACCTCGATAATGCATCGGGAACAATATGTTCACTTCCCTTACGGTGTAAAATAGAAAAATTAAAACCTTGCAGTTTCATAGACCAACGAGCTAGCCGGCCATTTAGGTCTGCTTGACGCATTAACCATTTTAGTGAAGCGTGGTCCGTAATGACACAAAATTCGTGACCTTCTACATACTCTCTAAATTTTTCGATACTCAACACGGCTGCAAGACATTCGAGTTCGGTGATAGAGTAATTCTGTTGGGCTCTATTTAATTTGTGCGAGAAAAATGCAATGGGCCTTTCGACACCATTTTCATCTTCTTGAGCCAAAACTCCACCGACTCCTGTTTTGCAAGCATCACAAGATATGATGAAAGGTCGTTCGAAATTCGGTGTTATTAATAACGGAGCAGAGGTTAATTTTTCTTTGATTAAATCAAAGGGTTTTTGCGCTTCAGGGTTCCAGACAAACGTTTTACATTTTTTTGTAAGGTCAGTTAACGGACTAGTTAGGGATGCAAAATTTTCCAAAAATCGTCGGTACCAACCTACGAGACCTAAAAATTGGCGAACCTCTTTAGCTGATTTTGGTTCAGTTAACCCTTTAATGGCGGAAACTTTACTGGGATAAGGTTTTATACACCCAGAACCAATGATATAACCTAAATATCGGACTTCCTTCATGCACCATTTGCATTTTGCAATATTTAATGTCAGACCGGCTTTACGGATTAATTGAGCCACTTCGAGCAATAGGGATAAATGTTCTTCGAAATCATCGCTTAGTAAGAGCAAATCGTCTAAATAAACGAAGACTCGATTCTTAAGATGCGGTGGAATAATTACATCCATTAATCGGCAAAGGGTCTGGGGTGCATTGGTTAAACCAAAAGGCATTACCTTAAATCTATACAAGGGTCTATTTGGAATCGTGAAGGCTGTCATATCGCGAGAATTTTCTTCTAAGCCAACTTGCCAAAAAGCGTGTTTCAAATCCAAAGAGGAAATAAATTGGGCTTTCGGTAGTCTAGATAAAATACCATTAATTTTCGGTTGAGGGTAAGCGTCGCGAATAGTTACACTATTCAATTTTCTAGAGTCTAGACATAGTCTGAATTTACCTTCTCTCTGAACGCAAGCTACAGGACTACTCCATGAACAAGTAGGAGGGGCTTTCTCTATTACTCCCAGCTCTAACATGCGATCAACTTCGTCATGTATTTTCTTTTCTACGGCTGGAGAAACGGAAAAGTACCTCTGCTTGATGGGTTTGCCTCCTGGCTCTATTTCAATCGAATGCTCTAAAATGGGTGTCTTACCTAAACCTTCTTTATCAAAATCTGGAAAAATGTTTATAATTTGATCTAATCTATTTCGCTGTTCGTTGGTTAGAATATTCTCTTCGCAAACTTGATTAAGCTCTTCAATTTTTAACGGGCTGTTCCCAAAAATCATAGACATAAGTCCGAATGCATGCCAAAAATCTATGCCTAAGTATACATCATGAGTTAAGTCGGGTATTATATACAAACGAACTAGTTTGGTTATATTTCGATAGGTGATGTTTGTTTCTACGAAACCTAAAATTTTGTATTGCTGACCGCCAGCTGCTTCTACGAAATTAGAAAATTTTTTAAAAGGCAAATTTTTACCACGAAAAGTTTTTGCTGCCGAACCACTTATGCAAGATAATGAGGCGCCTGAATCCAAAAGGCCTAATAATTTCATTCCAAAGATATCAATTTGGATATAGGGTCTTATGTCAGATCTTGACTTCTCAATAGATTCAATGCAACTTTTAACCTTAAACTTGTTTAATTTTAACATTTTATAAAAAATTCTAATTCGTAGAGTATTTCTTTTTACTTTATGAATTTGCGTGCTAAATTTCGCTGGGGTGTCAATTGATTCGCAGAAAATTCGTTTTCTAGCTAACTCATATAACCTAACTCTCTCATGGTATGGCTTGAGGGGAAATAAAATTGGTTTAGACTTTTCCTTGTCATTTTTCAAAATGGTAAACTTGGTGAAATCGGTTTGGGTGCTACCGTCAGAGCTATTTTTAAGAATTTCAGGGGGGTTGTCAATATTTTCAAATGGTTTTTCGCCTAAAGGTGAATCTAATTTTTCCTCGAGCGGAAGCTGGTGTTGTTGCTGGCGCTCGCCTGGAAGTTTCCCTGACACGTTTCGCATTGGGGTCTGTAGACACCTACGGATCCACATCCATAACAAAATATGGTTCGGTCCTCGAGACAGTCCATGTACCTGTGGCCTTCCTTTCGGCAGTTCCAGCAGATATTAATTTTGCGTTTAACAGGGTCTTCTTTTGGTTTGCGGACCTCGCAAACTTCTTCAGGTGGGTCTTCATTGAAAAATTCATCCTCTACATCTATTTCATTGACCTGTCTTCGAAAGTTCTTCGGGGCTCTGTCGAGTTCAAAACTCAGTGCCTCTCGTCGCAAAACCAAATGGCGTAAATGTGAAACGTTGTCAATTTGTAGATAGAACAATTCCCTTCTTAAATGAGGTCTTAAATTTCTACGCAAAACTTCTGTCAATTCGGATTCGCTCAGGGGATATCGTAGACGATCGCAAAGCTGCAGAATGGCATGGTGAAAATCGTCAAAGCTTTCGTTAGCATTTTGCTTTCGGTCTCTGATCATTTCTCTGATATCTAAATCAGATAAATGATCGCTAAAATGCGCTTTAAGGGCTCTACATAAATCTTCCCAATCTACTCTATTGACTGAGCTACGGTATCGCCAATACCATTCTTTGGCTTTCGAAGTGAATAAAATGTGGCAATGATCTCCTAACAATCTAAAATCTCCCGCTAGACTATCTTGTGTTAACGAATTTACCATATAAATGAATTTCTCTACCGGCAACCCGGTGGTGTTTCCATTAAAAGTTAAGTTCCAACTATTTATCAGACTTGCAATTTTGCCGCTATTATTAAGAGCAACAGACGATAAAGAAGCTCTCTCACGACTTGCTGGTACAGACGGGTGAGTTGAAGGAGGCCTAATATTACGCGGAGGGACAAAAGTAGGTTCATGGGGAACTTGGTGAACAGACGGTGCTGAAAAATTTCGAGGGACGGACGCATTCGGAAAGATCTCTCTGGGCCATTCAGGTTCTCTTGTTGCGCTAATGTTTACGCTTGAGAATTGCTGGGACAATCTTTCCACTACTGCGTGAAGCTTATTTATTTCACCTTGAAAGCTGTTTTCAATTTTCGATCTAATTCGATCTTCCAAGCTATCTCTTCCTTCACCACTAGTCTGACCAGGTGAAATATTTCGGTTAGCATTAAATTCTTCGTTTCTTTGCTTTCTGCCGGATAAAATTCTTTCCGCGGATTTCGGAATCGTTCCAGTATTAACTGATAAACTATCATTATTAACTCGGACGGAATATTTTAATAAACTGTTTTTAGTGACAGTTTTATTACATTGCGGACAACAAGTCGAAACGTTGAGGAAATTAAAAAGGCACTCGTGGTGGAAAATATGTTTACACCTGGTAGACACTAAGTTGCTGGTATGATCGTAACTTTCTTGGCATATCAAACAAACGTTTTCGGCTAAAGCAGAAGCTAAATTTCCGGGACTATGATGTACCGCCATGATTTCGGACTAATTAAAAAAATTTAACGAAGATATATTCGAATTAATGAATAAATGAGTGAGCGTTGGTATAAAGACAATAATTGCAAATATAGAGAGGTTATACAATTTTAAGTAAATTTAAGATCAATAAAATTCAGTTCAATAGAACGAAGAAATGAAGTTAAAGGTAACGGGTTAGAAAATGAATTCAGTTCAAACTGATTAAAAAGATTGAACGCAAGGTTATATAGTAAACAAGTGAACTATTAGGTTACGTTAATTTGAACCGATTAAAATCGAATGAATGTAATGCAATTACATGAAAAGGGTTATAAATTAGGTACAAAATGGATTGCGATTTTAAAGCAATAAATGTGGTGCAGTTAATGCAAAGTTTTAGTGATTAAAATTTTGGTATTATTCGAAAAATGTAAGGCAGTGAAATGAAAAGTTGTGTAAGTGACGTACAGTTGAACAATTATTTGAGTTCCAATCGAAAGAATGTAAGGCAGTGAAATGAAATGTTATTAAGTGAAATCAAAAGTATTTAAGCATTAAATTAGTGTAAATTGATAATATTATTGGTTCCAATCGAACCCACGCAAAAGTTACAAAAAAAAATTAAAAATTACAATTTTAATAGTTTTTAAAAAATTTAAAATTTAAAAAAATTCAATATAAGTTCCATTAAATTTAATAAAGTTCTAGATTTTTCAAAAATCTAGATTCAAAAAAAAAATTTCAAAATTAAAATTCAGAAAAAGTCTTTAAAATTTCCAAAATTAATTTTCAACAAATTTTCAAAATTTCTATATAAAGTTTTAATATAATTTTCAATATAGTTTTCATATATAATTTTCAATGTAATTTGTGTGAACAAGTTTCAAAAAAAATTCAATAAAGGATTTCCAAAAAATTTCAATATAGTATTCCATATATGTTAATATAAATTTCAAAATTAGTTCAAATATTCTTTTAATAAAATTTTCCAAAATTTCCAACTTAGTTCAATTATATGTTAATAAAAATACTTTCAGAAAATTTCAAAATTTCCAATATACTTTTCAATATATTTTCAAAAAAAAAATTCAATAACTTGTCAACCCGATGTAGTTATCCAAAACCAAACCAATCATTAAAAAAAATCCGTAAGTAAGTATGTCCATCCATCAAAAAATAAAAATTTTTTAAACTTGTGATTTTAAGTTTTCCCGATTATTTGCTGCTATTTCGGTACTATAAAAATTGTTTCGGACAAGTAACCGGTTCATGTAGAACGAAGTTCTTGTATTCCGGGAACAATCCTTAATGACTAATGCAAATTAAAAATCACCGAAAATAAATTAGATGTTTGTAGGGTGAACTAAATTGTCAAAGCCAGTTTCAATTTCGGTCAATATAAATAGCGATTTACCCATATTTAATTGAAATTCCAGAAATTGAAACGAGGCATGAAATTTAGGACACTTAAGAAAAAAATGTGTTGAGGAACAATAAGTGCTTACCCGGTGCACTGATGTTAAAATTTAATATAAATTATTAAGTTCCCCTTTAGGAAAAATTCAAATAAAAATTAGAAAAAATGGACTATTGTTGTTCAGGCCCCACGTTGGGCGCCATTTCTGTAATGGTGCGGCGTTGGTGGAAGATCCGCTTCCGTTCCCCTGAGCCTTTGCTGGTCGCACGTGCTTGCGAAGGGGCCTAGCTCGCCGGATGGGTGGGGTCTTGCTCAGGCCCAGGGAAACCGCACTACTGATAATTCACGTGCGATTTACAAAAAAACTGAAAAAAAACTACCTGTCGCGAAATGGATGGATGGCCATACTTACCTTGGGATTGGGGACTAGGTGTTCTGCCCCTTTTGCCCTCCCAACCATGTTACCTCGACTCCATCTTAATTGGAGGTAACCCACATCAATAATAAGATTGGTTTGGTTTTGGTTTTCTACATTTGGTTTATATGATTTATTGGATATTCATTTTGTTTTATCGTCAGGTAGTTTCAGACAATCTAGTCAAAAAAAAAAACATTTATTTTTTTTATTTTGTTTTTACATTGTTGATTTCTTCGGGAAATTATAAATTGTTTTTGTTTTCTTAAAAAAAAAAGGAATACATATTTAACTGTTAGTTTAAAAAAATTTTTTTTCTTTTTTTCTAAACATCTTAAATAGTAACCGAGTAGTGAAAATTCTAAATTTAGTTTTTTTTTTTTGTACTGTACTTTTCGGACAGTGGTTGGTAAAGATTAAACTTACAAAGGTACAGTTACGGGTTCGTTTCCGTTTGCAAAATTGCGGTCAATTTATAACCGTAAATTCAAGTTTTATTCACAAGAAATGAGGTGTGGTATATATATATATATATAAGTTTAAAAAAATCGTTCATTTGCTTGTGTTTATTTTTCTTTGTTTGTACAGTTTTGTTTTAATTTTACAATACTTTTACTTAAAATATAATCTTGTAGCAAAATATATATTTTTTTCTTTTATTTAATTGTACACTTAATGCTATTTTCATTTCATAAAAAAATGTTATAGTAAATTTAGTTTTCGTTTTGTATTTATTTTGGGAAATGTTGGATTAACCTCCTTGTAATTTCAAAAAAAGTTTTAATTTAATTTAAATATATACCAATTTCTTTATTTAAAGGTAATTTTAGAAAAAGTTTTAATTAAAAATGTTGCCCTTCTAGATTTAATCTAATTTTAAATTTAGTTTTATACAATTTTTATTATTTTTTTTATTTTAATATATAGGTATATATATATAATGGTTGATTATTTATAAAATCTACGTACCAACATAACATTTGATAATAATGATATAGCTACCGCTGTATAGCTGAAGTCGCTTGACGCCAGTGTTGTGATTACTGCTGTTACTGTTACCTCGTTGGTCCCGATGTACAGTTTCGTCTTTCTGATGGTGTTGGTTGCAACGACGTGGCCCGATGAGAAAAATGTGGTGATGGTAGGTGATGCTGGATGAACTGAGTTAGCCCTTACGGACAATTTGGTGAAGATAGTTAACAAGTTGGTCAACAGTTTTGTTTTGAAACGTTTACAAATTCACAAATTAAAGTGTTACAATTTCTGTTCTCTTTTCAAGTTTGAGATTTTTGTTACGGTCACAATTTCTAGATTTCTAGCAAATAAATTTTTCTTTTAAATTTCTGTCTTTTGTGCTGATCAAGATTCTATCTATAATTTAACGTTTTTTTTTTTTTTAAAAGAACTTTTAATAAATTTTCATTAAAGAAATCCCTTCTTTCCGGGTTTTGATTTTGGGTTCTTGTCACATTAAATTTAGGTTTTGTTTTTTTTTTCTTTTAATTTCAAAGTTTTAAATTCAATATTCTATATATTTAGTTCATATTTTTTTTTTTCAAATTAAACTACAATTTATAATTTTATAAAATTTTCCATTGCAGCACATTTATTTTAAATTACTTCTTATTTTCTTAATGCTTTTAGTTTTTCTTCCGTTTTCAACACTTCACTCACTCCGAAACCAAAACTTGAATGCCTCAACCTTTTTGTGGCGTCAATCTCGTCACCTACCAACTCACATTTTTTTTTCACATACCTTAAATTAGCAAAACCAGTTTGCAAATTTAATGTGTACACACAGATATACAACCATACATTCATAATCTCGCGCTCGAAAAAATTAATATCAACTTAGGTTCAAGTGAGAGAGAGTAAGGGCGATTTATGAATGTATGAATGTGTACGCTAATATCAATAGCTGAATACAAAGGGGGCGAACGAGAAAGATTGCCATTGAGTAGATGTTAATATGAATGGACGAGACAGAAAAATCCCGCCGAAACTCAATGTACTAAAATAGAATTTTTGCATGTACAAAAAAAAATTGGCAAACAAGATCGCCATATAAGGAGTCGTTTAAATTTTCTATGAATTCATGGCCAGCCAATATAATGAAGGGAGTCTATAGCAAAGTCGTCGCCAATGGTTTTTTCTCTTCTCTTCTTTTGTGTGTTGTACACAAAAGAGCACAAGTTTAGCACGGCCGTCACACCCTAAGCGTTCGGCTTCAGCGGCCGTGCTGGACGATCTAGCTGCATTTGGGTCAATCACCAGACGCGTTATTTGAGCACGACTTCCAGGATAGATAAGTAGTCGCACTTGAGCAGTCATCGGGAACCAGATGTTACCTGGGGATAACGGGTGCAACAAACTGTTGTGGTCTTGCATACAACGTCGACATCGGTCGAGACTTTTACAGTCGGCTCGAAGATGGGATTGTGCGAGACAGTTACTGCACAGTCCATGATGTGCCACCGCTCTCAATTTTTGTTCCATGTTCATTGCCAAAAATCTGCTACATTGACGGATGGCGTGCAGACGGCTACACAGTGGGCACGCATAGTTAGCATTAAAAAGTCCGTCGAACATGGTGAAGAGCTAAATTAGGATAAAAGATGTGGAAATTAGGTGAGAAGGGAGGCAAATTATATGAGCAGGAAAGGTGATAACAGTTAAAGTATATTTAAGAGCTACGTGGCAAAAGTATCAACTTATGGATCGGTCGGGTAATTAGTCCGTTCTGAGTTTTAATATCCACTACTCGGACCCTACAGTCGGCACCGCGATAAATTTTAGTGACCCGACCCAGACGCCATTCCGTGGGACAGAGAGGCTCACTTCTAAGAACTACAAGGTCGTTTTCCTGCAAATCAAGCTGTGGGGATTTCCATTTGTTGCGCTTATGCAATTCTTTTAGATATTCGTCCTTCCATCGACGACATATCTCGTGTTGCATAGCCTTGACTTTACGCCATCTATTAACAATGCTTATTGCAGGGACGAGTTCCTCAGGTTCAGCCGGAGCTAATAACGCCGAGCCAATTAAAAAATGACCAGGGGTAAGCGTTGACAAATCGTCGACGTTATCAGATAGAGGGCCTAGGGGGCGAGAGTTGAGACACGATTCGATCGTGGCCAAGAGAGTGGAAAATTCTTCGAAGGTATATTTAATCTGACCAGCCATTTTTTTGAAGTGCATCTTAAAGCTTTTCACGCCGGCTTCCCGTAAACCTCCCATATGGGGTGCTGCGGCGGGTATAAAATGCCACGACAAGCGGTGATGTGTATGTTGAGCTACGACAATATCACGCAGTTCTTTCACATGTCGTTCAAAATTCACATCAATCTCCCTTGCAGCACCGACAAAATTTCTGCCGTTGTCCGAATAAATACGATTTGGGCAACCACGACGAGCGATGAAGCGAGCTAAGGCAGCTAAAAAGGCAGGAGTGGATAAATCGCTGACGGCTTCGAGATGAATCGCCTTGGTAGAGAAACAAACAAAGAGACATACATAACCCTTGGTGACTCTGCAATATCGACCGGTGAAGCTTTTAATTTCAAATGGGCCTGCAAAATCGACGCCTGTATTTGCAAAGGGGCGACTCAAAGTGGTTCTTTCTTCGGGCAACGCTGCCATTATTTGTCCTTGTCGTAATTTACGATGCACTACGCACTCCTTACAATTGTTAATGCATGTTTTGATAAGAGTTTTTGCCTTTATTATCCAACATTCATGCCGAATAACACTATGAACCAACCGCAAACCTCCATGATGGACCATTTTGTGAATAAAATCCACATACAAACGGGCTAATCTACTGTGGTATGCCAAAATAATCGGAAACCTTTCGTGATAAGATAAATTTGGAGATGCACTCAAGCGACCATTTGATCTAATAATTTTATGTTCATCCAAAAAAGGGGTAAGCGTCAACAATGGGCTGCTCGATTCAATTTTTTTATTGCTTGATAAGCAATTAAAATCTTTCGAAAAGTGGATCTGTTTAGATAGTGAAAATAGCCGATTTCTGACAAAGCTTAGTTCTCCAGCTGATAATTTTAAAGAGTCAAAACGAACTTTATTTTGAAATTCTAGCCGAGTTCTATGAAAAAAACGAAACATATAGGCGATAACGTGAATGGCTTTGGGCAAACTAGAAAATCTATCCAGTATATCTTCCTTTTCGGTAGATCTAGCAACATAAACTTGAGCAACTTTAATTTCTTCATTTGTTTCATAATTAGATGGGTGCGAAGGCCATGAGGATTTCTGCAATTTCAACCAATCTGGACCATGCCACCAAAGATTACAGCATTTCAAATCCGAAGGAGTTAGCCCCCGGGTTGCTAGATCGGCAGGATTATGTTGTGACACTACATGTGACCAATGTTTATTTCCGACCTTTTCAAGAATAGTGGCGACTCTGTTGGCAACAAAGGTTTTCCAATTACATGGTGGTTTTTTTAGCCATGCAAGAACTATCGTTGAGTCGGACCACAGAAAGAGCGAATAGGTTTTCAAATTAAATTGAGGCATAATACTATCGACCAGCTTCGCTAATAGGACCGCACCGCATAATTCTTATCGTGGAATTGATGGCTTTTTAATTGGAGCTACTTTTGTCTTTGACACTAAAAGATTTGTAAATACCTTTTCGCCAATCTGCACTCTTGCATATAAAGTCGCCGCATACGCCAGCTCCGAAGAATCGCAAAACCCATGGAATTCGATTTTATAATTTGGAGAATATTGGATCCAACGAGGGACAGTGATTGCATCTACATCATTATATTGAGAGACAAAATCTTGCCAATTTTTAAGCGCCACCGGCTTTATTTTTTCATCCCAGTCAATCTTATCGAGCCACATTTGCTGCATTAAGATTTTCGCTGTTATAATAACCGGAGCGAGCCAACCAGCAGGGTCGAACAGTCTAGCAATCACGGAAAGAACCTCTCTTTTGGTGTAAGAAGATTTTAGTGGAATTTTTTCTGTCGCAAAATAAAAGTAATCAGCTGAAGCATTCCATCGAACACCCAGAGTCTTCGCATTACTTTTGTCATTCAGACATAGAAAATTTTCATTTAATAAATGGTCACAGGGCAACCCATCTAAAATTTTTGTTGAATTTGCCGTCCATTTTCGCAATTCAAAACCAGCTGTTTTTAAAATGGCTATTAGCTGATCACGGAACTTTAAAATGTCTGGTAAGCTGTGAGATCCGACCAACGCATCGTCGACATACATGGAGTCTCGCAGAATTCTTGCGCCAAATGGAAAACGGCCCTCTTCATCATCCGCCAATTGCAATAGTGTTCTTAGAGCCAAATAAGGAGCACAATTGACGCCGAAAGTAACAGTTTTTAACTGATAATCTTGAAGCTCTTCATCAGGAGAGCTACGAAAAACAATTCGTTGGAATGGAGTATGCTTTGGGTTGATTAAAATTTGCCTATACATTTTTGAAATATCGGCATTGAACACGAACTCATAGAACCTCCATTTTAAAACTAAGAAAACCAAATCCTTTTGTAAAATGGGGCCAACGTGCAAAATGTCGTTAAGACTTGTCCCACTGGACGTAGCGCTAGAGGCATTAAAAACCACCCTCAACTTTGTTGTTGTACTGTCAGGTTTGAAAACGCCATGATGAGGCAGATAGTAACTCGGGCCAACTACAGGATTTTCAATTTTTTCCATATGTGCCAAAGTCAAATATTCGTTAAGAACCCCATCATATAAAATTTTGTTTTCAGGTTTACGTAACAACGATTTTTCGTTTCTCATAAATTGACTCGAAGCTATGTGTCTATTAGGGCCGAGCAATGACAAATCAGATTTAAAGGGCAAATCAACTACGTATCTCCCTTCAGAATTTCTCACTGTAGTGGACCGAAATATTTCTTCACATAATTTATCAGCTTCAGACATTATTGGTTTATGTGAAACTTCTTCAAGCTCCCAAAATTTAGATAATTGTTCATCAATAGATACTTTAGTGAAATGCGACAGTCTAACGGAACGACGGGGACATGTAGGGCCAGTAACAACCCATCCGAATATTGTTTCTTGAGCAACTAGTGAATCAAAAACTCCATGTTGAACACCACCTCTCAAAATTGCTGGATAAACGTCTCCCCCTAACAAAATGTCAATTGCACCACTTTTATAAAAATCTGGATCTGCATACCTCAGATTTGGTAGCTCCATCTTTATAGGATTAAAAGTGTGCGTTGGAATATCCCCTGTAACTTGTGGAACCACTAAAGCATCAATTTGAATAGATAAGTTAGAATTTATTATCGAAGTTACAGAAAAGGTCGCCATCTTTTCTACTCTACTAATAACTTCTCCGCCTAGTCCCGCTACTTCAGCAGACACTGGTACAGTAGGCAATTTTAATAATTTTTGAATTTTTTCGGAAATGAAACTTTCATCCGAACATGGGTCAATTAAGGCTCTTATTTTATAATTAGTGCCACAATGTGCTATATTAACCCATGCAGTAGCTAGCATCACCTTTTTGGCAACAGAATGATGGTGATTTTGTACCATATTGGATGTAGTCGGCAATTGAGTGGACTGTATATTGTTTTCTAATGAAGCCGACTGATAATAACCTTGGGTCACACCGTGGGATTGGTTTCTTTGCCCTCTGTTTTGCGTGAAATCTTTGTGTAAGAGATTATGATGTTTTCGTTTGCACTTCGAACAACTATTTTCATTTGGACAATCTGTGAACATGTGACCTAGTTTGAGGCAATTAAAACAGTAGTGATATTTTCTTAATGTAGAAACACGCGTTTTATAGTCCATGTTTAAAAATTTCTTACATGAGGTAAGCGTATGGGATTCTTTGCATAATTTGCATTGAGATACATCAACTTTTGTATGGTGTGTTTTAAATTGTTTGATTTTATTTTGGTTTTCTTGAAAACACGCTTGGGAACCACTGGATCGAATATTAGAAAAACTTTCAAGAGCCCGAAATCTGTCCGTCAAGAATTCATCAAATTCTTTCCATTTTGGAATTTCTGTTTTATTTTTCACGGATTGTTCCCATAGGCTTAACGTTTGTTCTGGGAGCCTAATTGAACAATGAAAAACAAATAATGGTTCCCATGCGTCCACATCAATTTTGTATAACCTCAAAGTTGACATACAATTATTTATTTCCCTCTGTAGCCTTTTAATTTCAGGCGCAGTTTCCTGTAAACATGGAGCCAAACCGTACAATAATTTTAATTGCCCATTAAATAAAACTCGCCTATTTTCGTATTGCGCCTTTAAATTTTCCCAAGCAATATCAAAATTATCTGCGGTCACGGTAATATTTCTATTCACTTCACGAGCGTCGCCAGTTGTTTTTTGAAAAAGAAAGCATAATTTTTCTACGGGGCCTAAGCGATCATTATTAATGTAAATTGCCGTAAATAAATCTCGAAACGTGGGCCACGAAGCATAATCGCCATCAAAAACGTTCATATCGCACGCATGAACTGGTACAGAATTTCCGTGTTTGCGAACCACTGCATCTGAAGATGTTTGTTCTTTAGGTACCCTCCGCATTGCCTTAGCAATTATGTTAATACATTTAATGTGAGTTTTATGAGTCTGATTATGCTTAGTATGAACGGCCACTATATCCTTTTTTTTTCTAGTTGTTCCCCGGAACAATTTTCGTAATAATTTTTATACTTTGCCCACAATTTAGCTAATTCAGCTTTTTCAAATTCTAGGGCCTCCAAAGTATAAATTGAAAAATCTTCTTCTCTGAGACGTGCTTCAAATCTGGCTATCTCGTCAGCCGTTTCATTAAATTTGTCTAACATTGACATATTCTATTGTTAGCCGTACTGAATTTAATGAATAAATCTCAAAGAAGCGCCTTATTTTACTTTATGTAAATTTGCCAAAGTTTTTGTAAAAAAAAAACTTCAATATTTCACGAAGGAAACACAAAATTCTAATTTGTCTCGAAGATTACGATAAAATTTACGACTTGCTCCACTATAAATTTATTTAAAAAAGGGCTACAAAATTTTTCAAAAGAAATTCGAAAAAAAAATCCAGAAATAGTTTTACATAACCTCAAATCTAAGTGACGTGGTTTGCTCGAATAATTTAAAAAAACTCGCTTATAAAGGATGGCTCCGATAACGAAAGATTAACACAAAATGGCGTAATAAGTGAACTACGAAAGGGCAAATGGCGTTAACACGTTTGAGTCAAAAATTTTAACCTCCAATAAAATTTTCTTCGAGCCACTAATTTTCGTATTTCACTTTGATAAAAAAGTCACAGCGTACATACCTTGAATCCTCTTGCTTTTTTTTCTGGATCAGTTTTGCTTCACCGGGAGAAGGACCAAATGTTTAATCGTGGACTGCTGTGGGCTGATGGTTGTCCAAAGAGGATACAAATACCCGGGCCACTTGTAGCTCGGCAATAACTTCGGATGGGATTCAATAAAAGACTGGGGTTGTAAAGCTGGATCAAAGTACTTCTTTATTTAGTTTAACAAAAAAAAGAACAAGGAAGATCGTCCCTTTCGTTGGACACCGTTGATTGAAAAGCTTTTCCTTTTAAAAACTAAACTTAAAGCACGGTATGATTTTATATTTTGGTGTGTTCGCACGCTTTTTGATGCTTAGAGAAGAAAAATTCAAGTAAGTAAAAAACGCAAAACCCATCCAAAAAGTTAGAAAAAGGGCCGTCGTCATCGCGTGTTCTGACGGCGGCAAGATCGTCTATCATGTGGGCGGCTAGACAGTGTAGCCACTCGTAATAGATGGTCTGATCATACACCAGGCTGCTATCAGACGGTTTGTCGTGTCAGACACCAGGCTGTCCTCAGATGATACGCAAACAAAAAATTCAAAAAATTTCAAGCCAATTGACGGAACAAAACAGATAGTCTATTAATTATAATATTTCAATGTTTATATCATTAATAATCTTTAATACATACTAGGGTGATCGATCATTCGACTTTTTCCAAAAGCCGGCTTTTCGAATAGTTCGAATAGTTTTAGTTTGAAAAAATCGATAGCTTTTTTGAAATTGAGAAAAAACCGGTCACCGATTTTTTTCTTATTACATTTTGGAAAAAAAACTTCAAATACGTATAACAAAAAATTTATTTAAAAAAACAAATCAACCAAATTCATAGAAATTTAAAATAAACTTATAAAACAACAAAAACGAGATCAAATTATCTTAAAAACAAAAAAACAAGAACAATTCATAGAATTTTAAATTTACGTTATTAAAAAAACAAATGTGAGATCAAATTATTTTATAAATAATTAAAAAAAATTATAAATATTTTACATAAAAAGAGACTGTTTAATGAGAGTCATCGTTATTATGAAGTTATCTAATTTTCTTTAAAGTAATCTTTCAAAAATATAATACAGTTTAAATGTTTAGGAGAATATCGATTTTTTTCTTTAGTTTTGATAAAACTAGATACCGAAAATTCTCTTTCACTTAATGTACTAGTAGGAGATATAGTTAACAACGCATTATAGAGCTTTTCAAGCTTTTCAGATCTTTTATGACATTTTTCTAAATATAAAAAGTCATCTAAAATACTTTGTTGATGATAACGGGTGATTTTTTTGAGGTTAGGATTTTCATGCATTAGTATTTGACAGATCACGTGGGATTTCAGACATGGTGTCAAAGAGAAAGATGCTCAGTATGCTTTGACATTTCATCATGAATAGACTTACTAACGAGCAACGCTTGCAAATCATTGAATTTTATTACCAAAATCAGTGTTCGGTTCGAAATGTGTTTCGCGCTTTACGTCCGATTTATGGTCTACATAATCGACCAAGTGAGCAAACAATTAATGCGATTGTGACCAAGTTTCGCACTCAGTTTACTTTATTGGACATTAAACCAACCACACGAATGCGTACAGTGCGTACAGAAGAGAATATTGCGTCTGTTTCTGAGAGTGTTACTGAAGACCGTGAAATGTCGATTCGTCGCCGTTCGCAGCAATTGGGTTTGTGTTATTCGACCACATGGAAGATTTTACGCAAAGATCTTGGTGTAAAACCGTATAAAATACAGCTCGTGCAAGAACTGAAGCCGAACGATCTGCCACAACGTCTAATTTTCAGTGAATGGGCCCTAGAAAAGTTGGCAGAAAATCCGCTTTTTTATCGACAAATTTTGTTCAGCGATGAGGCTCATTTCTGGTTGAATGGCTTCGTAAATAAGCAAAATTGCCGTATTTGGAGTGAAGAGCAACCAGAAGCCGTTCAAGAACTGCCCATGCATCCCGAAAAATGCACTGTTTGGTGTGGTTTGTACGCTGGTGGAATCATTGGACCGTATTTTTTCAAAGATGCTGTTGGACGCAACGTTACGGTGAATGGCGATCGCTATCGTTCGATGCTAACAAACTTTTTGTTGCCAAAAATGGAAGAACTGAACTTGGTTGACATGTGGTTTCAACAAGATGGCGCTACATGCCACACAGCTCGCGATTCTATGGCCATTTTGAGGGAAAACTTCGGAGAACAATTCATCTCAAGAAATGGACCGGTAAGTTGGCCACCAAGATCATGCGATTTGACGCCTTTAGACTATTTTTTGTGGGGCTACGTCAAGTCTAAAGTCTACAGAAATAAGCCAGCAACTATTCCAGCTTTGGAAGACAACATTTCCGAAGAAATTCGGGCTATTCCGGCCGAAATGCTCGAAAAAGTTGCCCAAAATTGGACTTTCCGAATGGACCACCTAAGACGCAGCCGCGGTCAACATTTAAATGAAATTATCTTCAAAAAGTAAATGTCATGGACCAATCTAACGTTTCAAATAAAGAACCGATGAGATTTTGCAAATTTTATGCGTTTTTTTTTAAAAAAAAGTTATCAAGCTCTTAAAAAATCACCCGTTATATTCTCTTGCAGTTTTTCGGCTTTTGTAAACTTTTGATAGTATTATTCAATTCATCTTCCAAATCATATTCAGAATCCCTAATCCCCATCAGAGAATAAACGATAATATAATTGAGACGCAAATTCCTTTGTCTCATTTTTGGAAGAATATTTGAGAAAATTATCGCTGATGGGAAAGTTTCCAGTGCTTAAATATAATATTAGTGTATTTAACACTTCGATACGACGTTCAGCTAAACGATTTTTCAAACATTCGAGTAAATCTTGTGATAAATTGTTCGAAACCCTTGAAAGGCTTTTAAAAAAAATTGAAAAATGCCTTCAGCATTTATTAGGGTTGTATCAGTTTTTGACAGTTTATTTATACCAATTTACAATGGTTTAAGGATATTACTTAACTCAGTTAATGTTCTAATTTCATTTACAGTAAACGGTGGTAGTCCCAATTCGAAAAGTGGATGGTTTACACATTTATAAATTCTTAAAAATTGTGTAATCATGCGAGCCATTGAATTCCATCTATGCTTCACAACATGAATTAGCTTGAGCTCTCTTTTGTTCTTTATCATAATTCTGAAGGTTTTTTTGCTTCTCAGATGATTTATTGAACATTTTTATACATTTTCTAAGGCGGTGTATTATAGGTTTTATGTTAACATTTAAACAAACGTTTTGTTCTGCTAAATCAAAAATATTTTCTAAGTCGTCCTCTTCTAAATCATCATTTTCAAAATCGTTTCCATCTTCTATATCTTCATCTTCAGAATCAGAATCATCGGTACTGGAATCATTAGCCATATTAAAATCTTGTTTGGTATAAATTGTGTCAACAACACGAAGGTGAATTGCATGGTTAATGCATAGTTGTGATTCTGCATCAATATTTTTGCCATATTTTTTCATGACTAAGCGCCATCGTGCGTGGATGCCACAATATCATGTGGAAAATATAATGAGAAATTACCCAATTTTTTTTTAATAATTTGTTCCAAGTTATTTGCATTTCCTTTCACCTTCACTTGTTCTAGTCCTAGATTGTATATTTCAAATGACTTGCACTCAGAATTATAGCATTTCACAGTCACATTGACATATTTCAGATACGACACATCTGTCCACTCATCAACTACAATGGAAAATCTACCATTGTTTTGTTTTATTTGAATAATTTTATTTTTTAATTCTTTTTGCTTCATCTGGTAAAATTCATAAATTTTTCTCCATATTGTTGACTCTGCTGGCATTGTGTAATGTTTTGAGTGCAAGTGTGCTAGCACCACCCGAGACTTCTTTAATGCTCTCACTGACATCCCGTCTTCTGCAACGCAACGAGCAAATATTTCATCCATTGACTCATTTTTAGTGGCATACTTTAATAGAGTGTTCTTCGGAGTCAGTGCAGAACTATTTGGAATGGAGTCAATTTCAGCTTGCGATGTTTTTGAATTTATATTAATTTTGTGTATGGATCTGACATGATTAAGAAGAGATGATGTAGAAGAACCCACGCAGCTTAATATTTTTGGATACTTAAGACATCTAGCCTTACCTCTTCCATCGCGTTCAAAGTACTGCCACACTTCCGACATCTAAATAAATGATAATAAACAAGGAACATTAATGCCACTTGGTTTAACAAAAATGTTAGTTACCTTGTAGTAAAATAATTCAATGTGCAGTATTTCTCTTTTAAGTTAAATTCGAGGCAATATTAGTTCTTTTAGTTAAAAAATATTCAGATTTTTTATGGCGTAATTATACTAAACAGCTGTTTATGTTTATGGTTGCCAAAGGAGTAAAAAAATGAAAGAAATAATGATACATATTACACTGCGAGAAAAGTTCTCATAATTTTATTCGTAATTTACAAGAAAAAAATATTTTGGAAAAAAAACCGAATAATTTGAGCACATTTAAAAAAACCGACGACCTCGAAGCAGAAAAAACCGGTTTTAAAACCGGTCGAATGTTCGAATCGATCACTCTAATACATACACACAGAAAAAGAATTTTTTGGGAATAGGTTACCATTAAAAAAATTTGTTATGTATTTAGATATGTTATTGTAAAAGGTTTTCCTCAGAAAACTAAACAATTTTGTCCAAAATATTATTTGGATTTATAAAATAAAAAACACTTTTATTTTTTATATGTTTTAATGATCTTTATTAGATTTTCATACTATACTGGTTTTTTTACGACTGTACAAAATTACTTGTTGCTAATGATGAACAAGTCTTATTTTAAAATAAACAAACGGATTAGTAAAATGTAACAAACAAAGGGATTAATGGCTGTGTATATACAATGATTGTGTAAGTTAGTACTATACGATTCTTTTTCATGGTTTTCACTAGATTGCCTCTTTTTTATTTTATTCAAAGTTTTTATTAAACTAATAGTGCTAACAGTGCACTTTATTAAAAAATAAAAATTTACCCAAGATTGGCCAATCATAAAAATGAAATATGATATTAGGTATTTAGCATAATATAAAATACAAATAACAATGTGTTGATATTGCAATATTTATAATTTAAAATTTATGGTAAATTGGCCAGTCACAAAACAAAGTTAAAAAATGCAAGGTGAGAAAAAAAAATAAACATTAAGGGAGTTCTACAATGTACGATAAGTTCCATTAAAATATTAGGAGTATTCTCGTTATCGTGCACACGTTAACTTGTACATACAATACTACCGTGTATGTAAGTTGTTAATACACAAAATGTAGATTAACATTTTAAGCAAAAAAAATTGAGTGATTAGTAAAAGAAGTTAGGGTGTTCGATACGGAAAATAAATATTAGTTTGGGGAAAAAATCGCAAACAACAATAGATTTTCTTTATAAAATACCTCTTAATCATAATTCTTATAAAATGAAAATAGCTACAACAGCCAAATAAGTTCCTTTCACCAATAAAAGTTTTTATGCAAGTTGTTAAAATAATTCAATTGTGGCAACTGAACTAAAGCCAGTATAACATGTATCAACCCTAAATATTGGTGATAACAATAACATATTCTATCATAACGAAATATTTTAAACTAAAAATGAGTTTACAGTCATTGTTACAAATTCTATGTTAATATGATAGAAACAAATGTGTATTTAAGTATAACAATTTTTTGGTCACAATAAAGTGGGAAACTAAATTTTTAACTATTTGGTATTTACAACCGAAAGGAAATCAAATTCTGTTGTTAATATCAAAAAATATAAAAATATGTTAAACCCAACCGAATTTTCGAATTAATTTGTCACTTTTTTATAAATATGACAGCAGATAAAAGAAATTTGAAATAAAATTACATAAACAAAAAAAAAATTATTTTTTTTTTGTTAATTTTATATTGTGTATAATCGTATGGTACATACATACATACAAACGACATTAATAGAATGGGTAAGTGGTCATTATTTTTTTGTTGTGTCTTTATTTTTTGTAAAAATTATTTTATGCAGATTTAGTTTAAATTCTAAATAAGCTTCTGCAAATTTTGTTGCATTCTCTAGCAGTAACATTTTTAAGGGATAGTTTTTATAGAAAAGCAAGTAAAAAAACAACAATAATGGTAGTAACTTTTTTATTCTATACAAAATCTTACTATTTTAGGAAAATTTGCGACGATTAATAGACATACTGCTATTTTTTTAACATCAAATTCAAATTGCTTTCTACCCAGTTCGATGAAACCATCTTAGGCCAGTATGTTGTTATTTGGGGGAAAACAAAACAAAATGTGATATAACCTTGATAATAAATTTGATGCCAACAAATTGTTTAGCACTGACAGTTAATAAGAACCTTGTACAACTATCTCTGCAACTACCTCAAATGAATAATGGCTTTTACCTTTGTACACACTGCAAACGTTTTGCAAGCAGAATAAAGCAGACAAAGTAAATGTCTTTCGGTGACGGTGACAAGATCGTCCATTCTAACCGTATTTGTATACAGTAAAAACGGTAATCCATCCGAACATGGTGTGTGGCCCTATTTTTACTATATATTTATATTGCACAAGTTCTTTTTCATTTATGACATTTCGAAGAAATATCAGAAGAATATAATGCGAGGATACAACATATAGACAATTATCAAACGGCAAAAATAAGTATAAGAGCCTAAGTGAAAACGGGAACATTAATGCATTAATTAACACATGCAAAGCACTTATTTATTCCCTATTCGTATGTGTTACTAATTTTTTTTATCATGTAATGTAATCTTTTCTCTTTATTAATTTTAATTTCATATTTAGAAATAAATTAATAAAAAATAATAGCATTAAAAATTCATGTTCTTTTATATTTCAGGGGAATATTGCACTTTTAAAATAGGTTTCATCAACTATATTTTGCGATTAATACAATCGAATTTATTTCGAAATTCAATTGCCTCAGTACTTAATACATTAGTTTTGAAAATATAATTCAGTAATCACAATAGTATAATGTGATAGTACATGGTACTATCAAAATTCGGTTGGCAACAAATTCGGTTGCCACAACAAATCCATTCTCTGTGTGTATTAATAAATTCATGATTGAGTTATTGCATTATAAAAATAAAGAGACTGAGACAAAAAAAATCCTGCCAAAATCAACGTAGTAAAATATAGACTTATGTAAAAAAAATTGGCGAAGCAAACAGAAAAAATTTTAAGTTTAAGATTTTTTTCTGTTTGTCTTTTTTTTTGTTCTTGGTGTACACCAAAGGGTACAATATTAGCACGGCCGTCACAAATTTTCAAATACAATATATATTGGACTGCTTTTCATTCATTTGGTTACCACTTTTGCCCATAAGCTTTGACAAACACTTTGACAGATACTTTTTACTGGCACTTTACCCCTTATTAAGATGGTTTTGAAGATGATGACGATGTTGAGGTTATTTTACTAGATGTCAAGAGAGACTTCAAAATGTCGGGCTTGCGCTGAGGGTTTCCCGTTCCCCCAAAAAAAAAAGATTGCTCTTCGAACGTTCTGTCTCCCGAAAAGATAGAGGTTGTGTATGTGTAAAATTAAAAGGTACACACAGAAAACAGATTCATTGTGGCTACCGAATTTATTACCAACCGAATTGCGATAATGCTAATAACCGATTTTAGGGATCACGATTATTACAATTCCACTGCCTTAACAGTAAATATTTTATAATAAAAGAAAATTTGCTGATGATATTAAATTTCTGTTGATACAATCGAAAATACGGTTGTTCCGCTTAAGACCAATTCGGTTGGCAAATATTTTTTCTGTGTGTATGTACTGAAAATTATGATAATTTTGGTTTTTGTTAGGTTTTTGCGTTTTCTTTAACCCTCCGATGAGTGACAGTTCTGAACTTCACGGCCGTGTGAAAAGGTCCCTACGGACCTTTTTTGTAAATCATGTTTTTTTTCATATAAAAAATTTTTTTTTGATTTTTTTTTTTGTTTTTATTGTTTATAACTAAATTCTACATACAAAAATAATTTTGTCAATTTTTTTAATTTTTTGTTTTTTTTTTTTGTTTGAATTTTCTTAAGACTATTATAAAAAAGTTTAAAAATTATTGTTGTTGAGCGTGTACTTCTTGTCCCCCGCCCTGTGCGCAAGTGTTGCAGCGATGTAAAAGTGTGCTATGTTCTCCGCAAACAGCGTTGCCGCAGCCGAAGCAGTATGCCCGCGTTTTCCGCTGCCGCCCGTACTCAGAACGGCAAAGGCGACATGACGGTCTACTTGACCTAGCCGCAAACGACGGTGCATTGCCTTCCATCGGTCTTGGTAATACCTGAAATGAAAAGAAAAATAAAAAACAAATAAATATATATTCTATTCTTGAATTTGAAGATGTTTTTCTTACCCTGACATCGAATGCTTCCATCGCATTGCGTATCCTTGGATATAAGGTTATATGGTTGTTCAGGGCACGTTCTTCGATATTTGGTGTGGCCAATTGTTTCGTTAGCAGTAACAAGAACGACCGCCGTCTGTCACTCCTTTTTATAGGCTTCATTTCGTTGTAAATCGTAAAAGCAGCCAATGCAGCGACGTCCAGCATATTATAAAACATGGCCAACGGCCATCGTTGTGTTGCTCTTTTGCAGCTGTAAGTGCCTAGCATTTGATCCATGGTATCAACGCCGCATTTGTTAACGTTGTAATCTAATATGGCATAGGGCTTCCGCTTCTCGATTTGCTCGTCAACGAGGCAGGTGTAGTGCATTGTGGAGAGCACGTTCACCACTTTATTTTTTTTCGGCACGTATGAGCATAACGCTATATCCCCTTCGTTGAACCCAAATAATGTACTATTGATGGTGCGCTTCGGGTTCTTCTTGAACTCCTGTGGAATGAATGTTTTGTTGTAGCGCACTGTACCAACGGTCTTCCTCCTCAACAAAATACGCGCCAAGTCAAGAGTGGTAAAGAAATTATCCGCGTATATAGTACGGCCAGCATCTAAATATTTTTCCACAAGATCCAGCACTACGTTCTGCCCTTGGTTTATCTCCCGTTGTTGGTTTGGAAGTTTTCCAGAATATATCATTCCCTTCACAGGATAATAACTCTGTGAGTCGCATAACCACCATACTTTCAAACCATACTTAGCTGGCTTTGACGGAATGTATTGTGAGAAGCGGGTCCGGCCTCTGTAAGTGAACAACTGCTCATCAACTGTTAGTGCTTCATGAGGAGTGTAAGCTGCTGCCAAGTTATGTTGCAACATTTGCCAAATATCGTCAATAGCCGCAGTTTTGCTGTTGATGAGTCGCTGTTGTCGAGTATTTCCATTGTCGAATCGAATAAATTGCTTTATACACATGAAGCGATCGTACGACAACGCAGCTTTGTATATTGGGCAACGCGTCGCGCCCCATAATTCCATAGCTGGTTCATGGTTTGATCTTGTGAGTCCAGCATACAAAAGAATAGCTACAAAGGCGTCAAATAAAAATTCCAAGAACAAAATACTAAAGGTGCGTTCAGACTACTCAAATATTTGACCAAATAAACGTAACCCCTAATTTTATGAAAGTTTTATTCAATCTTACATGATATATAAAAGATAAAATTAAGTTATGTTTTATTATATTAGTAATATTTAATATATTTAACTATATTCTATATCATATATTGTATAACTTAATGAAAAGTATACAAGGAAAATTATACATTATTTAGTGGTTACGCTTATTTGGTCAAATATTTGCGTAGTCTGAACGCACCTTAAGAACAAAAAATTCGAAGAATAAAATACTAAGAACAAAAAATTCTAAGAACTGGTTTATTGCTAGTAGTATAAAATTAGAATATTGTGCCTTTCCATGAAAGCAATAAAGTTCATGTCTTCGAATTTTTCTTAGAATTTTTTGTTTTTATCATCATCCCTAATGTCTTTGAGTTTAGGTCTTTGTGTTCACAACAAGTAAATTATGTGTTGAAACAATAAAAAAATTATAATGATGCCCAAAAACATGCATTTATTAGTGAAATTCAGTACAAGGTCCATACGGACCTATTTACACGTCCGCGTACTATTCTCACTAAAACCTCAATAACTCCTAAAGTAATGATCCGATCTGCTTGATTTTTTTTCCAAAAGATGCGCAACAAAAAGGTCCCTAGGGACCTTCTCACTCATCGGAGGGTTAATCGTGTGTATATATTGGATTACACTAATAAACTCCGATAGTTGTATTAATACATAGAGCGAAACCAATGTTAAAACTTTTGACATGCACTGCGCTATTATTTAGTGACATTTGCCTATGCTTATCGACTTTAATAGAAATTATTTTTTCCTTTTACTTTTTGAAAAAAAATTTTTTTTAAATAAAACACAACCATACGGCTGCTGCTACATGCATCCATGTAAAAATTCAATTTCTGCATCAAACTGAGTAAGAGTTTTATTCTATAGAACAATTTTCGTTTTAACAATACGGAACAGCTTTCAAAATAAGACGTAACTATTTGTTTGCTATGTTCTGTGTTTATATTGATCAGTGGATGTTGATCATCTCGATCAACGTCGCTGATCTAGGAAATTAAAAAAATGTACCCAAATTGTTTGTTGCAACATTGTGTTCTCCTCATTGAATTACAAAGAAATCTCTTGTGTGTCAGCGTACAATACGATCGTATGATCAACATCATTTAGCTTGACAAAAACCGATACAATGTACCAATTTGGCACATTGCTTCCGTATTCGAAGTGTCCTTTTAGTGTGTCAGCGTATATTGTCGCATTTTATAAACAACCAAAATTATTTGGAATTTATATGCGCCAATGTATTCTGACACAATTTCATAAGTATTGAAATTTTATTATGTCAATGTGCTTGACGTAATTAATAATAAAAAATGTATGTGATTTATAAGCAAATAATTTAGTTTACATTGCTTAAATTTAAATTATTAAATTATACATTGGTTTAAATTACATTGATTATGAATAATTATGTTTACATACATACTTTTAAAAAATATATTAGTTTGGTAAATTGTAACACATAACAAGTAAGCTGTATATTATGTGCAGCAACTATGGATTAACTACACACAAATATTTCCATATTTTGTAGCTTTAATATTTCTAGTGTTGTACGAACTGCGAAGAATTGGTATCCTAGGATTATTATAAACATATTTGTTATTTATATTTGTATCAGCTGTTTCTATTTTTTCACGATTAATTTTCTCCTTAACTTCAATTAATTGATGTATTTTTTGTTGTTGTTCCATTAAATTTGACATTACTTCTAATAAAAATCCTAATCAACTGGATCATAATTGGGATATGCTATACTGTCATCATTGTATCCAACGATTGAGTAATAAATAAGATTATCAATATTATAAAAATTTTTGTGTTGATTAAACACTCAAAAAAATTAAAAAAAAAAAACACAATTAGTTGTATATGTGGGGTTTTTCGTTTTTTTTTTATGTAGCGCGAATTAGATTTTCGTACCGTTCGATTATCTTTTTTTAAAAAGAAAACAAATCTTTATTTATTCTTAACCATTGAATGAGGAGCTAAAAACTGACACTTTATTTCAAATTAATCAACTTATATACTATCATTACAATCGTAACTTAAAAACTAATTTTATTGAATCAGCATAAGTGTGTTTTGTTTCCGTTAGTTGTATTGGTAACAAAACAAACTTATGTATGTTCTTATTCTTGGGAAAAATGTCTACAAAAAATAAATAATCTGTTGTGTTGCATTTTCGTTATGAGAACGGAAATGCAACTTTAAATTTTGGTTTAAATTTGTCATATGTTTGCCCATTGCTTAAAATGAATTTTGACGATTTAGCATAAGTGTGTTTTGTTTCCGTTAATGTTATTGGTAACAAAACAAACTTATGTATGTTCTCATTAATTTATTCTTAGGAAAAATGTCTGTAAATAAAAGAAGTATTTTGATGTATTGCATTTTCGTTGTGAGAACGGAAATGCAATTTTAATTTTAGTTTTGTGACAATTCCCGTGAATTGTGAAATTATTTAAATAATATTGGCTCGTGCCAAGGGAATAATGGGAGACATCATAACACATTTAAATAATATTGGCTCATACCAATAATTAGGGTTTACTAATATTACCAATTCTGTTTAAGAATTCCTCAAATTTGTCTGGGGTTTTTGTAGCGTTTATATATGTAACTACTCCCCCATTTGGATTAGAATTCTCCTGAATTCTATTATTTAATTTGATTTTTATCTGTTTGTGTTTAGTTAAAATTAATAGAATTAAAGTAAGTACTATAATTATTATAAAAAAATTACATCCATATGTTAATTTTGTGTGATACTTTAAAGCTTTGATATTCTTTACATTATTTTTATGTTCTAATTCAATTTCTTGAAGAGATAATTTATGTGTAAAATTTTGAGCTTTATTTGAATTTACAATAATTTGTTTTTCTTTTATATATTCAATAGTATTGGAAAAATAATAGTCTTTAATTCTTATGGAACAATTACTAAAATTTATTAAATAATTTCCGTTTAACATAACTTTTTCGGAATTACAAGTTTCATTAACGCTGACATTCATTGCATTCTTAATTAATATTGTGTCTATATCTAATTGTACAATTTCAAAATCTTTGTTACTTATTAGTTGACAATTGTTCTTTATTACACAATGATCGCTTAATTTTAAGTCTTTGAAATGTTTATTTTCTTCAAATGTATATGTTGTGTTCTCAAACTCGAAGGTTTGTTCTATAATAGCATCTATTTCGTTATTGTGAATATTTGGTAGTGGAACAATAATTCTTAATTTAACTGTTATGAAATTCTTAGGTATTTTTACTCCTAAAACTAAGTAGGAACCATTAACAAATGTGGTACCAATCTCTATAAATTTTAGCTTATTATAATCAATATTGTATTTTTTAATTTCGCTACTGGTTAGAATACTGGGGTGTACCAAACCATGTTTTGCAGAAATTACATTGTCTTGCAAATGTTCTATCCTATTCTTTATTAGTTGTATATTAGTCAATTGCTCTAAATATCTACTTCTATTATTTTCTATTTCTAAAAATTTATTTATAGAATTTAGCGCTTGTTGAATTTTTTGTCTGTCATTTGTAATTACCGTTTTTAAATGATTTATAGTTATATTAAAATAGTCATTAATTATAATTTGTTGATTATTGTTGTCGACAATTTCATTAATATTAAACAAATGTTTCTGTATATTTTGTCTGTCTTCGTCATCCATAGTCCCAAACAACCATTTTTGTACGCTTCCTATTCCATTAATTAGTCCTCGTCTTTGTCTATTTTGGCTTGGTAATAATGTCAATAGTTTATTTCTAGCATCACTTAGTTCTAAGTTAAGCATTTCTTTATTATCAATCTTCATTAAATTTATATTCTCTGTCATGCTGTCCAAAATATTTTCTATCTCGTGCAAGTTTATGATATGTAATATTATGTCCGTCTCTTGAACTATTTCCTGATTTTTGATACTAATGTCTACAAATCCTTTTTGTTCTGTAATTCTTTCTATGTTCATTGATCCTTTAATCGTTGGTGTGCATAGGAGTATCATTAGTATTGTCCATAACTGAAAATTTAAAAGGTCGTTTAATGTTACAATAATGTACTCTCTCTAAATTGGATTTTTTATATTTTGGTTGTTCTTTATGCCTAACTGCCTTATAATTCTTTATGAATCCTTCTTCCCTACTTTCGTTGTAGTCTTCTCTAGATCTGTTTAGGTTCTCTATTACTTTTCTTTTATTTTCCTCTAAATTTCTTTTAACTATACTATTTTCAATTTTTCCTAAATGTACGTCACTAGGTGTACATTTAATGCTTGAGTGATAACGCTCGTTATAGCTTCTAATTGCTTTTTGGATCAATTGTTTTATTGGAATATTCTTCTCTGATTTATATAATATTCTGAATTTTTCGGCTATTGTGTTATGCAAACGCTCTATGTCTGCATTACCCGTGTGACTGTTGGGTTTTGTTAGATGTAGTTCAATGTTTTCCTTTCCTAAAAATTCTTTTATTCGGAATGCTTTGAATTCATTATCCGCAACTATTTTCCTTGGTTTTCCTATTTTAGAAAAATGATCTTCTAATTGCTCGATCAGAGTTACGTGGTTTCTATCGTTTAACGGGTATGCTGCCCCAAATTTAGAAAATTTATCTATTACAGTTAGAAAATAATTTCTTTTCATTACATACGTGTCTATATGAACGATCTCATTTTTTTCTGATGGGGTTTCTGTAACTAAAAATTTTGGTTTTATTGGTTTTCTATCGTATTTTATTTCCTGGCATATCTCGCATTGGTTAATTACCAATTGAATTAACTCCATGAGTTTTGGATAGTAAATTTTATCTCTAAGTTGGTTATATGTTTCGATTATCCCTGAATGCATACTTTCCCTTATGTGGTACAATGATATTTGTTTCACTGCTTCTACTTCGGTTTCTATATCTCTTGCTCTTATTGTACACTTAGTGAAATTAATTTGTTTATCGTTGGAAAACATTTCTATTAATTTTTCCTGAACTATGTTGTAACTTCTGTCCGAAAGTTCAGAAAATATTCCTACTTTACCCTTAGTGATATATTTTCTAAATATTTGTCCCATTACTTCAAAATCACTTTCCGATATAAATATTATCCTTTTTCCATGTAATACCTTTAATTCTTCAACTTTATTGTTTGTTATTATAATTTGCGTTTTATATTTATTTACTATTTCTTCTTTAATGTAAAAATGATCGTGTAAATTTTCGTCTGCTGAATGGACTGTTGCCATAGAAACATTTTCATCTTCTACATTATCTATTATATTAAAATCTGATTCATTTTCCCATTTATTTCCAACATTTTCTTCATTGACATTTTCTAATCTACTTAGAAAGTCTGCTACTCTATTCTCTTTTCCTTTCAAATACTCGATCGTAAAATCGTATTCACCTAATTTTAAGATCCATCTTTGATGTCTTGGCGACATATCCTTTCCCTTGTATTTTGTATGTAAAAACTTAATTGGTTGGTGATCCGTTAAGATCTTAAATTTTCTCCCGTAGAGATAAGGACGTAAATAATTGACACTCCATAATATTGCCAAAAATTCCTTATCCGTTGCTGCGTAATTCCTTTCATGATTATTTAGGGTTCTTGAAACAAAACAAACTGGATGTCCTTCCTGTGATAGGACGGCTCCAATCGCATAATTTGATGCGTCTGTGGTTAATGTGAACATTTTTCCAAAATCTGGATATCTTAAAATGGGATGACTACTAATTAATAATTTTAATTTTTCGAAAGCTTCTATATACGTTGGGTCATTTACGTTTACTTTTACTCCTTTTTTCAAATATTTGGTAATAGGTTGGGCTACCTTAGCGTAATCTTTTATGAATTTCCTATAATATCCTGTGAGCCCAAGAAAACTTTTAATTTGTTTCTCTGTTTTTGGTAATGCGATTTCTTGAATTATTTTAATTTTGTTAGGGTTCGGTTTTAGTCCGTCTTTTGTCAAAATATGCCCCAAAAATTCTGTCTCTTTTTTCAAAAAATTACACTTATCTATCTGGACTTTTAGATTAGTTTTTTCTAAAGCTGTAAAAATCTCCGTGACTGCCTTTATATGTTCTTTCAATGATGTACTGAATATTAATATATCATCTAGATATACCACACAAGTTTTATTTATGAATTCTCTTAGAGTCTCATTCATAAGCCTTTGGAACGTTGCTGGTGCATTTTTCAATCCAAATGGCATCCTTACAAATTCATACAGTCCATGTGGGGTCACAAATGCAGTTTTCTCTCTGTCTTGTTCCCTGACCAAAATCTGATGATAGCCCTTCGCCAAATCCAAAGTCGTGAAGTATTGTGCCCTTCCCAGTTTGTCTAGGATTGAGTCTATATTTGGTAATGGAAATTTATCGTCGACAGTTATTTCATTTAGTTTCCTATAGTCTACCACGAGTCTATATTTCCTTTCTCCTGAATTATCGATTTTTTTAGGAACTACTATTAAAGGGCTTGCATAACGCGAGGAACTTTTCCTGATTATCCCCTGTTCTTCCATTTCCCTTATTTGCTTTCTCACTTCTGCCTCGTGTTGGGGAGGATATCTGTATAATTTGGAGTTTATTTGTTCTTCTGTTGTTGTCCTAATTTCGTGTTGAATTTTCATTGTACTAGTTAATCTATCTCCTTCTTTAAAGAATAATTTCTGGAATCTATTTAGAGTTTTTAGAATTTCTCTTTTTTCTTCTTCATTCAAATGCTCTAGCTGGATTCTGTCCTGAAATTCACTAAGAAAGTCTATTGCTTCTAATGTACAGATCTCTAAATTATTATATGGATTTATTAGAAAATGTTTTACTTTATCGTTAAATGAGATATATCCGTCTTCCAAATTTATCATTGTTTTAAAACAATTTAAAAGGTCGATTCCTATTATAAATTTATATCTTCGTCCCTTTAATTCAGCTACTTTCCATCTAATCTTTGCATAATGGGGTATATTAAATTCGTCAGGTGCATCCGTCACAACTTCATATCTAATAAAATCTTTTTTATTAATGGTACTAAACTTTATTGGTTCTTTTAATAAATTTTTTCTAAAATCTTTAACGTCACTGTCTATTAAACTAATACTTGCACCGGTGTCTATTAGTGCATCGTATATTTTTCCTCTTATTTTAATGTTTATGATGGGTAAATAATCGGAGGCTGTTTCCAAAAAAAATCATTTCTATTGTTTTGTCCTTGCCTGCGTGTATCTTTCTTATCTTCAATATTTTCTACTACATTATTAGGATTTATTTTCGTACATCTTAAATCCGCATAATCTCTATGGTCTTGCCTATCTTGCTCATAGTAATTCTGACTGCAACTGGTTCTAGAATTTCCTACCTGAATATTATCAATTTCCATTGGTTCGACCTGTCCTTGCCTAGGTTGACTCCAGCGATTTTGACTTTCGTATGGCCTAGGGTTTCCTGATTGATTAAACCTTTGGAAATTTCCTGACGTTTTATTATAATTATTATTATTATTATTAGTTGGTGGAGCTCTATAGCGTCCTGAATTATTAAAATTGTTACCAAAATTATTGTTAAAGTTCTGATTAAAATATTTATGATTTTGATTAGAGTTAAAATTTTTATTATTATTATTTCTGTTAATGTCATGATTAAAATAATAATTTCTTTGTCCTCTATTTTGATAGTTTTGATTTCGATTATAGTTATGATTTGAATTTGTATTATCATATTTATTAGTCCTGTATTTTCTATATTCTGCCCTGATACAACTGTCTTCAAATCTTCTCTTTGTCAATATCTTCAATATATCATTAATGTTCCTTTCCTCATATATTTTATCTAATAACGTCCCTTGCGTCATTTCTTTTATTGTGTTTATTAATAAACTATCTATGTTTGATAAATCGATATAATGATCATTCTTATAATAAATTATCAGCTCATCTGACTTATACTTAATATTCTGGATTTCGGTTAACAGCTCACTTACCGAATTTACTTTTAAATTTGCTATCATCCTGTATAGTTGGTGTGGTTCAATGCTGGGTCTATAACGTAGTTTTATGGTTTCTTTAATTAGTTGCCAGTTGTCCGGTGTGGGTATATTGATGACGACATCTTTAGCTTGGCCTTGTATAACTTTGTAAAATATTGTTCTGACGGCCTCCTTTTTGAGATTTTCGTCCAGTATAGTCGACAAGAGATATTCCGTGCTGCTAAAAAAACTGTTTACCGTTACTTCTCCTGTTCCGGTAAAAGTGGGTAGATGATTTATTGTCTTCAGAATGTTGTCCCTTGTACTGTTGTAGTATAATACTGGGTTTTGTTGCTGATGTTGCTGTTGTTGTTGTTGTTCTTGCAGTTCCAGATATGCATTTCGCAATTGTTCCAGTTGTTGCTCTCTTCTAGCTAACTGTTCTACTATATCTACTTGTGCCATTTCTGGGTGTGGTTGAGTTTGCTCCATTCTTCGCTGGTCGAATAATTTCTGTCTTCTAGAATACACTTTGTTGGTAATGGTGATGTTAATAACTTTTACTGTATGAAGTTTCTTCCTTTTTGTGGTTTCAACAAGTATTCACTGCACTGGATTTTTAGTGGTTTCAACAGGTATTCACTGCACTGGATTTATAGTGGTTTCAACAGGTATTCACTGCACTGGATTTATAGTGGTTTCAACAGGTATTCACTGCACTGGATTTTTAGTGGTTTCAACAGGTATTCACTGCACTGGATTTTTAGTGGTTTCAACAGGTATTCACTGCACTGGATTTATAGTGGTTTCAACAGGTATTCACTGCACTGGATTTATAGTGGTTTCAACATGTATTCACTGCACTGGATTTTTAGTGGTTTCAACAGGTTACTGTTTATATTTTCTGGTCCTGTTCACTTGTATTTAGTTCAGGATTCTCAGAATTTAATCACTTTCACCGTATTTAATCATTAAAAAAAAATTCGAGGTTCGAACACTGGATCCTTTTCACTTTTAAGGATCCTACCGACTGCGCCAATTAGATTTTCGTACCGTTCGATTATCTTTTTTTAAAAAGAAAACAAATCTTTATTTATTCTTAACCATTGAATGAGGAGCTAAAAACTGACACTTTATTTCAAATTAATCAACTTATATACTATCATTACAATCGTAACTTAAAAACTAATTTTATTGAATCAGCATAAGTGTGTTTTGTTTCCGTTAGTTGTATTGGTAACAAAACAAACTTATGTATGTTCTTATTCTTGGGAAAAATGTCTACAAAAAATAAATAATCTGTTGTGTTGCATTTTCGTTATGAGAACGGAAATGCAACTTTAAATTTTGGTTTAAATTTGTCATATGTTTGCCCATTGCTTAAAATGAATTTTGACGATTTAGCATAAGTGTGTTTTGTTTCCGTTAATGTTATTGGTAACAAAACAAACTTATGTATGTTCTCATTAATTTATTCTTAGGAAAAATGTCTGTAAATAAAAGAAGTATTTTGATGTATTGCATTTTCGTTGTGAGAACGGAAATGCAATTTTAATTTTAGTTTTGTGACAATTCCCGTGAATTGTGAAATTATTTAAATAATATTGGCTCGTGCCAAGGGAATAATGGGAGACATCATAACACATTTAAATAATATTGGCTCATACCAATAATTAGGGTTTACTAATATTACCAATTCTGTTTAAGAATTCCTCAAATTTGTCTGGGGTTTTTGTAGCGTTTATATATGTAACTCGCGTAACATATTACACGCGCCAAAAAAGTAAACAAAAGTGACGAAAAACATAGAAAAACCACTGAACAGTAACTGTGACCTTTATACGATCTGCGCATAAACTGGGAGTATGTGTATTTTTTAATTGAAAGAGAATAAATTCAAATAAGAACTAACAAACTATTTCTTATTCCACCCTGTATAAACCATATTCATAACAGAGTACAATTGCTTATAATTGGTGCCGCTGTTGTTAATCAGTTGCACATGCGCTGGTTGACAGGTGTTGTTGTTACGAATTTAGCGAATTACAATAAATGATGGAACGAACACGTTGACACAGGTGCAGTTATTAATATTTTAAATGCATGTGACAAATTAAGTGTTCGCATAAAATCCCAATATGGTGGAAACCATGTGAAACCACTTCCTCCTATAATATATCTATTTAATCCTTAACCTCACTGGAATGCATTTAAATTTCCTCTTTTGATACAAGAAAAATACTTTGCCGTTCCTAGATTGGATAATATCACATTGCAATCAGGAATTGGATATTTATCAGATATTGTTTGTTCATTTAGTTTTTTGTAATCGATAACCATACGCATATTTGGCGTACCGTTATCATTCGTTCCCTTTTTCGGATCAACCCATATGGGGGAGTTGTAAGGGCTTTTGCTCGGACGGATTATCTGGTCCTCTAATAATCTTTTCACCTCACTGTTGACGAAGTTATTCGCAGAAAGTGGATAAGGATATTGCTTGCTCCTTATATAGGCGCTTCAGCAATTGTTCGAATTTCTGCTTTAATGTCCGTCCTAAACGGTAAATTCATATTTATATTCGAATGTAATTCTTCTATATTTTCGATAATGTTTTTTCTCAAAATTTTCAATAATCCTTCATTTTCATTACTCAAATCAACAACTTCCTCATTGTTCATTTTATTCAAAGCATTTTCTTTAAAATGCTCATTATTCTCATTATTCTCATCACTTTCTAATATTTTCTTACTGCCACAAATTGAATCTTGTGACTCAAAATTTACAATTTTCTCGCAGTATTTCCCGCAAATTAATTTTCCCTCTTTAAAATTTAAAATGTTGGCTTTCCTCATAAAATTATAACCTATAAGGATGTCCGTTTCCAGATTCGGTATTTCATAAAATCGTTCCCTAAATCCAAAGATACTTGCTTCATAAAAGTGTTCAATGATGGTAAAACCATAAATGGTTCTCACCCTCTTCTTAATAACTAGTTCCTTTCTGTTCGTGAGAACTCCAGGACTACAATAGCAGCTTGTAGCACCGCTATCAATTGGAATTCTAAATCTTCCTCCTGTTGATGCTGTCCTAATGATGTAGGGCAGCCCGGTTCTTGTTCTGAAAAAGATTCCTCGTTAATGTTATTAATCCTCTGGGTCTTATTTTGAGGCTGGTGGCTTACTTGGCCACTGCTATTAAATTGACGTTTTATTCCACGTTGAAAATTATTGTGAAATGGTCTTGGTTGGAAGCGCTGGAAATTATTATTATTATTGAAGGGTCTTCCCTGTCCAAAATTACCATTATTGTTATTATTAAAATTTTGTTGCGGTTTAGCGACTACATTCACCGAACTACCAAGTTCCATTGGCTCCGGTTTTCGCTGCAACTGGCGATTATCAACTTGATTAAAATACTGGTCCCTCTGACCACGATTGGGGAAACGTAGTGTGTTTTGCCCTCTGTTATTATGATTAAAATTTGGTTTGTTAAAATGAAGTGCGAAATTGGCACGAACTTTGTTAGCCTCCAGCTCCTGAGCCTTAGTCAGCGCATCTGGTAAGCTATTTGGAGCAACGGAGAACAAAATGTTGGCTAACGGGGGATTTAGTCCCGTCATAAATACCCTAAGTGCGTATTGTCTGTTTCTAGCATTTAACTCCTTAGTCAAGGCGGAATTCGTTCCGTGGGTCATAATTGTTTTGTTAATGAAATCCGTTAACTTCTTATTCACCTCATTGTAGTAACTCATTATAGACATGGATCCTTGCCGCATCACGCTCAGTTCCTGCTCGATCAGATGCAAGGGCCTTTTGTCGGCGTACGCGAAATCTAGACGGCTATTAATAGCGTCGAAGTAAGGACAGTCCCGTGATTGGTTAGCGTGTCGTTCGCGTCGTCAATAATCTTATTTCGGAGTATCGTTAAGGCTGAATAATACCGTTTACTACCCCTCACATACAGGTTCATAGAGTGTGTAGCGGCCTCACGCCAGCTGATGTAAGAGTGTTTGCCGTCAAAAGCTGGCATCGATTTGATGACATCTAACGGTTCATCACATCGTATTATGTTTATATTTTCCTCTTCAAACTCACCTACTGTGTCGCCTATAGTTAATTTGACTAAATCTCTACTCAATTCCTCTATTTTGGCTAAAAGTGGTCCTGTATAATATATTTAATATACTTTTGAATCGTGATCGCCATATAATATATTTATGTGGTTATAGTCAAGTTTTCAAACTAATTCTGGGGCAAAGCTGCCGACCAGTTTTAGTGTTTAATCCTTTTAAAAATTAAACAAGTTTTTTTAAAGTTAGGGCAAGTTTGCCTACCAACTGTCAGAGCACCAATTCTGTTGTTCTCCAACAGTGGTATTTATTTTATACTATTTTTGTGCTAATTCAGTACTTAATGTTTCTGGTTTTTATTATTTACAATTTTAAATACTTTCTTATACATACATACATAAAAGTAAAAATCAAATTCAAATAAAATCAAAATCAATAAAAGTAAAACAAAAAAAATTAAGTTCAAAAAAAATATTTAGTTCTAAAAATGTGTTTTTTAATAAAGATTGTGTAAACAATATTTGTACTTGAACTTGAAAAAAAGAAACCATGAGTGGCCTTCATGAAAAGTGTCATTTTTCACTTTCGGTAATTAAAGGCTAAACATTGTATTTGAGCTAAACATTGTATTCGAGTAGCAACAAATTGTGCCATCAATTTTTTTGTGGATTTATATTTCATACATGTTATTATGAATTTAAGTTTTTTTTTGTTAGCAACAGAAATTGTCATAAACGGAGATTGCATTAAAAAGTTTGATGAACTTTTTATTATGTGAATTATTTGAAATTGCAGTAAAAAAAGTTGATGTACTTTTATTTAAATAGTAATTATTAAAAGTATGGTGTAAGTAGATTTGGTGGATCTCTACACTCTTCTTAACTTTATAAAATTTGTTAATGAGTTCAATAAATTTTTTATTTTCGGAATCGTTCATTTATGTTTTGTTTCAATGGAGCAAATATAATAAATTATAAAGTACCATGAAAATTTGTTTTTTTTTCATGTGTTTGTAAAGTATGATGTAGTTAATATAAGTATAAATGTATTATTTATTTTTGTTTTGATGTAAAGGTAAGTATATTCATAAGCTCATATTTTAGTGTAATTACAATTTATGTATTTATGTAAATATAAATGTATTATAATTGTAAAAAAAGTAAGGTAAGTATTTGTGTAATTTAATTTTTATATGTATAGGTAAGTGTAAGTGTATTTGTTTTTTTTTTTATAAAAAAAATTAAGGTACGCATTTTTTTTGAATAAAATTTAAGTAAAGGTAAGTAATTAATTTTTAAATATAAATATATATTTTGTTATAACTTTAGTTATATTTTAAATATAAAGAGGTAGGTATGTATTATAATTTTAAATATATGTTTAAATATAAAGGGTAAGTATGAATATAAGAGTAAATATAAAATTTTATTTTTGACCGTTAAATATGTCATATTTACGTTCAGCCGCTGTGGTTGTGGTTGAGGACGTCGACAAAGCTGCATTATAGATGATTTTGTTGTACTTGTTGATGTTAAAAATGATTTTTTTTTGTAGTTGTTGATGTTAAAGGTGATTTTGTTGTAGTTGTTGATGTTAACGGTGATTTGTTGTATTAGCTGATGATAAAGATGACTTTGTTATATGTTTTCTTATATACGTTTCAAACTGTATTTTTTTATAACTGTTTTATTTTCTATTTAAGAAAATGTTTTTCGATTTTGATTTATGGGTACTGTTGTGTATTTTTCCCCTACTGTTCTTTCGTTTATTTACTATGTAAAGTTTTTATATGTACACTTCGATAATTGTGTATTTTGTTCTTTACTGTATTTTTTTTTTTTTTTTTTAATTTTCTGTTTTAATTTTAACTGTTGTTTTTTTTTTTATAGATTTTTCAAGTTTACGACATATTTTGTTTGACACTGTTGTTTTTTTTTTAAATCGCGTTAAAATTGCATATTTCTATTGTTTACCGTTTCAATTTTAACTGTTTTTTTTTTAATTTTCTGTTTCAATGTTTTAAGGCCTAGTTAGCCACACGTTGTATTTTTCTCCTATCATTTACATATACATATGTTTTGTTGTTTTCACAAAGTTACGAAATGTGTTGGTCAAATTAAGTTATTTTTTTCCGTTCTGTTGTTTTTTTTTTTTTTTTTTTTTACTTTAATTTAACTTTGGTTGTTGTGCTTGGTATTTTTCAAGGTTAATCCTGAATTTATTTTGTCTGCACATATAATATTTCACAATCACTCAAATAAACGCACCACCGTTATACATGTATATATGTACGTATGGTATACATATGTATGATTTTGTTGTATTCAAAGTTTGTCTGAACTTTTTTCTCGTGTTTGCATTTGTTTTGTAGAATTTACAGTTTCCTTTATATACCGTTTTATTGCAAATAATTTCGCGAAATTTATAATTTTGAAAAGTACTTTTTTTTTTGCGTAGCAAAGTTATTTATTTTTTTTTGTTGTAATACGAATTAATTGTTTTCTTTGTATATGTATGTTTTTATAGTCACAATAATTTTTTTTTTTATAATAATACATCTTTCTTGGTAGTGTGGTAACTATGTGTTTAATGCTTAGAATTTGAGTGGTTGATCATAATGTATTCGGGTTAAATGAAAATACTTCTTCTTTCTGGTAATTTTTATTTTCTTTTATTTGTTCTGATGAAGACCAAAATTATACTGTCTCTAAAATTAAATTATCTGCTACTTATATACTAAATTTACTAACTAGAATTCTACAAAATAATTCTCTTAAATTCTCTCTTAAAACTAATAGTGCTACAGCAGCATAGTGATTGACTCTGGTAAATTACCTCATGACAAACATATGTGCAACACTTGCATTAAACGATTAATGGGTGGTCAAACACAAAATCATGTCAAGTACGGTAATTCAAATACACAAAATATACGTTTCCGTATTTACTTTGTGTTACCGGCACCCTTGAGAATGAAATCCGAAACCCTTTTATTTATTGTTATTTTGGGTTTGTTTATACCACACACATTCATTGATCGCATTGCTTATAGTGAAAACACGTGCACTAACAATTGCGCTGTTCTTGGTTAACATATGTATGTCAAGTGGTTCTAAATTAAATAGTTCTTATTACCAAAGTGAAAATGCTCTATGCTCAGCATTCATGCACTCTGTGAATGCCCTATAGTATGCATACATTACACCACCGCCCTCAAGAGGAATCATACGATTTCTATACAAAAATGAGAAATTGTAGGATTACTGTAGTATCAAGTGTGTGCATACTGTATGCTTGGTTATATATGTGTTTTAACATTTACAAAATTTCTTCGTTTATTTACTATCATTATTATTAAGCTTTATTTTCTAATTTTATGTTCTAGTGAGTAATATTGTTATCGTTTAATTGGTTTTAGTTATTGTTAGCACTTAATAATAATTCTTGTAGTAGTTTCATACATGTTTACTTAGCTTAGTTTGTATTTCTTGGATATTATAAATTCTTATATTAATTATTATGCATATACATTTTTTTTTTCATTATATTGTAATATTATGCTATATTTCTTTTTTTTTTTTTTTTTTTTTTTTTGTAACACGATAATGTCATTAACAATTAAACAGTAATTTATAAATATTTTATTAATGAGTTCATTAACAATTTTTACAACAACTTATACTTTAACTTTATTAACTTATTGGCACTACTTATTCATAGTTGTTATTGAAAAAAAAATTTCTTATTTTGTAATATTAATTACAATATAGCTACAATGTAACGTTTTGTTTATATTAATTATACCTCTTCAGTAAATTCTTATGGTAAACCTTAATGTTATTTCCTATTTTTACCGAGATGTTTAAATCATCTATTTCTACTACGCTATAAGGACCTCTATATGGCGCCTCGTTTTTCTTTCTATTCTCTACTCTAACTAATACTAAATCACCTACATTTAACATTATACTATTTGTCTTCTTGTCTGATTCTATCTGTCTGTTTTCTTTTACTCTTACAGTCATACGTTTGGCATTGTCTAACGAATATTTCAGTCTGGGTTTCAATTCATTCGCATAATTATCAAAATTGTATACCTTGGGATGATTCCGGATCTCATCACCTGGTAAACTTGATAATTTGCCAAATATCAACTCAAACGGAGAGTATTCTGTGTCCACATGAGGGGTTACGTTGTACGCAAATGTGTAATATGGTACCCACTCTACCCAGTTGTTATCCTCCACGAAAGATAAAAAATATTCATTAAGAACCCTATGGTTCCTTTCTACCGTTCCTAACGTTTCGTGATGGTAGGGTGTCGAAAATCGCTGTTCAATCTTTAGCATTGCGCATATCTCCTTCATTAATTCATTCTTAAATTCCGTACCTCTGTCAGACTTGAGTGTATTAAATAATCCATATTTCAATATAAGGTTCTCTACTAGTGCCCTTGCTATTGACTTTGCTTCCTTTGTTTCCATTGGACAAGCAATAATATACTTAGTCAATTCGCATTGCATGGTCAATATATATCGAAAATTTTCTGTTGGACGTAGTGGACCAACTGTGTCTATCACTACTGTGTCGAAACTCTGAGACGGCGTGTCCGTCACCTTAAACGGTTCTTTCGTGTGTCTAGTCTGCTTATTTTTCTGGCATAATTCACATTTTGATACAAATTTCCTTACCATTTTGGACATATCCTTCCATACGTATTTTTGCTTCAATTTTAGCGTCGTTTTTCTCACACCAAAGTGTCCTCCTTGGGGAGGTTTATGATACAATTTTATAAGATCTTGTTTTCTGTCATCACATGTTATTCTCTGAGGTCTGTTGTATAATAATATCTTCATGTCATCTGTACTTGATTTCTTTAAATCATTATATTTGGCCTTAAATTCATCTGCAGGAATTATTTCAAATATTGCATCATCTCTTGCGATGGCAAATTTTTCATTTTTACTAGTTTTTAAATAAGATGGTAGCTTCTCCAATAGAGTACCTAAGCACTTTGGATTATCGCTGCATCTAATGCGCATTTCATTATTATATTTATCATATTCTGTAATGTATACATATGTATCTTTATTCGGCCTTTTTTCTAAAATAAACTTTAGTTTGCATGCTTTCTTTATATCATTGATGGATGTGCAATCCCACATACGGAGTTGATCAGGCTCACCATGAGATTCACTATTGATATTTTTATTAATTGATGACTTCTTGTTCATACCTCTTGTTACTATTAATGTCTTCTTTAAACTTTCATCGTTTTCCAATGGTATCATGTTTTTCAAAATTGTGGAATCTATTTGTATTCGTGATAATGCATCTGCATTAGTGTTATTCGATCCTTTCTTATATACAATATCAAAATCGTAGTCCGAAAGTTCCAATCTTATTCTCGTTAGTTTTGAACTAGGATTCTTATGAGAAAATAAGGATATCAGCGGTCTGTGGTCTGTCACGACAGTAAACTTTCTACCATACAAATATGGTCTAAAGAATTGTATTCCCCAATAAATACCTAGTAGTTCTTTTTCGATCACAGGTTTATTTCTCTCATGTTTATTGAGGGATCTACTTGCGTAAGATATAGGTAAATCCTCACCTATCGTGCCTTGAGATAGAACTGCTCCCAGTGCAAAATCTGACGCATCCGTAGTCAATATAAATGTTCTATCGAAATCTGGATATTGCAGTACTGGTGGGCTTATCAGATTATTTTTCAAACTTTCAAACGCCAGTTGACAATCTGTAGTCCACTCGAACTTAGTGTCTTTTTTCAATAAGTTATTTAGACAGTTTGCAGTTTCTGCGAAATTCTTTATGAATCTCCGATAGTAGTTGCAGAAAGCTACAAATCTTCTCACCTCGTCTGAGTTTTTCGGAATCGGGTATTTAGAAATTGCCTCATACTTGCTGGGGTCTGGTCTTATGCCATTTGACGTTATCAAATGCCCTAAGTATACAACTTCTGGTCTTAAAAAACAACATTTACCCGCATTTAATTTCAGGTTATATTTAGCCAGTCTATCGAATACGTTTATCAAATTCTCATTGTGGTGTTTCAAACTGCAACCAAACACTATTATGTCATCCACATATAAAAATGCTTCAGATTCTAGTCCAGATAATGCTATTGTGAGCATTCTCTGAAAACTGTTGGAAGATATTTTCAGACCGAATGGCAACCTAGTGTATTGGTAATGGCCATTTGGGGTAGAAAATGCTGTAAAAGGTCTTGAATCCTCATCAAGTTCTATTTGATGGAATGAACTCGTCATATCCAGCGTTGAAAAATATTTCGCTCTACCTAACTTATCCAAAATGTCGTCCAGCCGTGTTAGTGGAAACTTGTCATTTACAATCTTGTCATTCAGTTTCCTAAAATCCACCACTAGTCTCCATTTTTTTAAATCGTCTTGCCCCTTTTTCGGAACTAGCAAAAGTGGAGCGTTATATGGACTCATGGATGGTTCTATGATATTCTGTTCCAATAAACCTTTTACTTGATTATTTATCTCCTCTGTGTGTGTTTGTGGTAAACGATAATTTTTTATGTAGACCGGGTTACTGTAATTCAACTGTATTGTTTGCCTATAGAAGTTGTTCGTTGTTAAATCTTAGCCTTCTATATGAAAAATAGACTGATATTTCCTCAATATCTCTAGCAATCCGCTCTTCGCGCTAGTATCATTAATCTCCATATTTAACTCATTTAATAACTTATTAAAACGTTCATTGTTGTACTGTGCCTTTTTGCCAGTCTTTTTATATATATCAAAATTTCTCAATGGTATTGTTTCTATTTTCAAATTTTTTATTATTGTTGTTTTATCCAAGACATTTAATAGTTTTACATGTTTATTTCCATTCTTCGGAATTATAGTGTTTGCTAAGTATATACCATTCGCAATTTCCCTACTACATATTACACTATCTTCTGTGACATCAATATCGAATGGTAAAATTACCTCACTTCTTGGTGCAATTTTCACGTGATTCAGTTTTAAAGCATTGTTGTGTATCGGTAAAATTATTGTCTCATGCCCAATGTTAATTGTTAATATAAATTTGTCATAGTCAATGTTACAACTGTATTCGTAGAGAAAATCTCTTCCAAGTATACCGTCAGTGTATATTGGGAAATCATGCTTCACTAACTGTATCTTATGCTCAATTATTGTTTCATCTATTTGTACCTCTATATTTGTCGAACCTAACGATTTTATCTCTTCCTTTGAAATTCCTGTTAGAAAACAATAGTCGTCGGGATCTTCTATGTGATTATATAATAAGTCCTCTTTGCACAAAGAGACATCTGCTCCTGTGTCTATTAAAAATGTCAATGGGTAATCTGCGCCTCTTAAATTCAATTTCACATAGTTCTTCAGATGCGATGAGACACTAAAAATTTTATGGGTTCTTATTGGTCTTCTTCCGAAGATTCTCGGTACTTTAAAATCTCCGGATTTTGGGAGTTTCCCTGTTCTTGAACATGGTTCACTCTATAATGTCTGTTATTGTTGTGGTTGTTATTTCTGTTGCCGTAATTGTTATTACCCCTTCCATTATTATTCCTATAGTTGATATTATTTCCGTTACTCTGATTATTGTAGTTGGTTCTATTGTTCAGACCACCGTTGTTACTGCCATTATTGCGGTTAACATTATTTTGATTCCTGTAATTGTTTCTGTTGTTGCTGTTATTATATCCACCGTATCGATTAGTGTTATTATTATAATAACTTCTATCACTATTTTTGTTATTGCTGTTCCTACGCCCATTGTTGCTATAATTGTTACTTCTATTATTGCTGTAGTAATTGCCATTACAATTGTTGTTATTATTATTATTCCTATTTGAGTCTCTTGACCTCGAAGTATTGAACATAACTTGGCTTTGCCTTATGTCTGAAGATGCCTCTAACGCTATCTCTATAGCTTCATGCAGGGTTTTCCTTCTGCTTGCCTCTATTGTTCGTACTATCTCTCTGTTTTTCAGTCCGTTCTTGAATGTATTAAATGCTATCATAGCGTTGGTGTTACTAATTGTCTCCCTACTCGCTTCGCCCAGTGCTTGTACCTGAACCTCGTTCAGCTCCATAATCAGATTCTCTAATCTGTCCGCGAACTTTCTTATGGTGTCCGTCTGCACCATGGTTGTTAATTCATTTAAAATAATATTAGGGGATTTTCTTATCCCATACGCCCCTTTCAAAGAAGTTATTAATGCGTTGATGTCGGTTGGCACAGTTGTCTGCCGTATTCTATTTTGTACTTTAGGCGATAGTTTTGTTTTATACACGAAATTAAAAAATGCTGTATGCTTTTCTGGTACAACTGTCTCTTGAATTATACCTAGGTTCGCTATGAATATGTCGAGTTCCTCCCTTACACCGTTGAATACTGGTATAAGTTTTGAAATTGCCGCCAATTCCGATGTACTTAAAATATTTTCCGCCATTGCGCCACGTATTCTGATCACTCTCTCGTCAGATATGTCGTCAATTGTCCGTTGAGATGACGTCTGTTGTGCCCTGTCTTCGTGTAGTGCAAGTATTTTTAGAGCCTCTTTCTTTAATCTACCAAATTTTGCTATATGCGTATTCTTATCTGATTCTTCTATTTTTGAATCTTCTAATATTTTTATTGTCTCTTGTTCCAATCTTTGGACCTCTTGTCTTTTTGCTAGTAGAGTATCCGTCACATAAAACTTGCCTACTGATTTTTTTGCGTTCGCTATTAGTGCTTCTATTTGCCTATATATGTTATCCATGAAAAAGTTTTGCCGATGAAATATATTACTTTATAAAATTTCTTTTTATTTTGAATACATATTGTAATTGATCTTAAGTATAAATTTACATTTTATATTTTTTCATAATTCTTAATAATACTTTACCTTTACCATTACTATTACTATCATACAATTTTTTTTTTTTTTTTTTATACAATGTTGTTTATATTGTTCTTTAAAACATGTCTATTTATTTGTTTTTTCACGTAATTTCTTAAGTACTTAATTAACACGTTAAGCGTGAATAAAACGCATACCAATATAAATATTTCCACGCTGACGCTAATTGCAGGAGGTGCGCTGGCTGTCGCAGTGATGACCTCTTTAACTTTATTTTGAGTATTTCCCATTTGTTTTGTTTATTTTTCTTGCTTTTCTTCTAGCTTTGTTATGTACTCTTATTTCTTCTAGTACCGTTGAAAACTCTTTTTCTAACTCGATTTTCTTTACAATCAAGGATTCCTTCTCGCTATCAGGTAAAACTTTATTGTCGATTTCTTTCTGTATTGCTCTTATCCTTTCTTCTAATATTGTCAGCTTTAACTTCCTTTCTCCTTTGTAATTTTTTACTATTACCTTAGTCTGCTGTACTGGAAATATTGGGTATACCGGTTCTTTTATTATGTTGTTCCTATATAGTGGTTTGGGACCTACAGTTAGTATCTCAGGTTTTTCTGTTAGACTCCCTGTTTCCCACTGTCGTCTAGCTATTTCAACTTTTTTGAGTATATCTTTAAGTTTTTCTTTCCTCTCCATGTAAAATATAACTCTTCTATAAATTCCCAGCAGTTTTTATTTGCGCAAAAGCACTTAAATAAAAACTGTTACTTTTTGCTTTATATTACCTTATAATAAAAAAAAAATGTACTGCAGATGTGACGTGGTGTTGGTCACTAAAGATGATGTGGTGTTGGTGACTGAAGGATCAGGATTGTTGATAGGATGTGGTGTTGGTCATTAAAGATGATGTGGTGTTGGTGACTGAAGGATCAGAATTGTTGACAGGATGTGGTGTTGGTCATTAAAGATGATGTGGTGTTGGTGACTGAAGGATCAGAATTGTTGACAGGATGTGGTGTTGGTCATTAAAGATGATGTGGTGTTGGTGACTGAAGGATCAGAATTGTTGACAGGATGTGGTGTTGGTCATTAAAGATGATGTGGTGTTGGTGACTGAAGGATCAGAATTGTTGACAGGATGTGGTGTTGGTCATTAAAGATGATGTGGTGTTGGTGACTGAAGGATCAGAATTGTTGACAGGATGTCCAGGTTGTCCTAAGGATCGCCATGTGGTAACTATGTGTTTAATGCTTAGAATTTGAGTGGTTGATCATAATGTATTCGGGTTAAATGAAAATACTTCTTCTTTCTGGTAATTTTTATTTTCTTTTATTTGTTCTGATGAAGACCAAAATTATACTGTCTCTAAAATTAAATTATCTGCTACTTATATACTAAATTTACTAACTAGAATTCTACAAAATAATTCTCTTAAATTCTCTCTTAAAACTAATAGTGCTACAGCAGCATAGTGATTGACTCTGGTAAATTACCTCATGACAAACATATGTGCAACACTTGCATTAAACGATTAATGGGTGGTCAAACACAAAATCATGTCAAGTACGGTAATTCAAATACACAAAATATACGTTTCCGTATTTACTTTGTGTTACCGGCACCCTTGAGAATGAAATCCGAAACCCTTTTATTTATTGTTATTTTGGGTTTGTTTATACCACACACATTCATTGATCGCATTGCTTATAGTGAAAACACGTGCACTAACAATTGCGCCGTTCTTGGTTAACATATGTATGTCAAGTGGTTCTAAATTAAATAGTTCTTATTACCAAAGTGAAAATGCTCTATGCTCAGCATTCATGCACTCTGTGAATGCCCTATAGTATGCATACATTACAGTAGTTACATGTTATTTTTCATTTACTCATTTATTACACAATGTTATAAATGCATTAGCATTATGTTTTTGTTATACATACATAGGTATTTATTTTAATATGTACTGTGTTTTTTTTTCTATTTGCACATACAAGTAAAGTTTTCTGTTTCTTTTTTTTTTTTTAAGTGTATTTCCTTTTTTAGTGTATGTCAATTAACACAACTTTTCAATTTTTTTTTTTTGAATTTACAGTTTTTCCAATTATTTTTTGTTTTTTAATTAATTTAAATCTGTCACGGTTGCCATTTAATGTCACGATCACCACTTTCAATAAAAAGACTACTTATTTTATTATCATTATTTATATTCTTTCTTACATACGTTAGGTACTAAATTAAGCAACGATATAAACCCAGTATTTTGAGTTGTAAAATGTGGGTTATATGCAGGGATGCACTACACTTTGTTCTTAACCCTTTCAGGACCATAAGCTTTTGGAGACTTTCGCTTTATCATTTTGATATGAAATAAGCTTGTCAGAATCAAACTAAAGCAAAAACCATTCAAAAATGTGAAAAAAAATTTTTTTTGTTCGTATACGAGTTTTTTTATGGGACACATGTGTCCCTGTGGTCGTTAAGGGAGGCAAAATGTCTTTTTTATTATACATAGCTTTTTCAATAAAAGTTACATTTTTAATGTTATAATACGCTTTTAATAAAAATTTATGTTTAATTTTGCGATAAATTATGGTTAGTTATGATGTTCTGCGAAACAATTACGGTTAGTAGTAAAACATAGCTGCACATTGCATTCATTACAATAGTTATAAGTGCGGTTTTCTACATTAATTTTTGCGCATTGAACACATCTCTTTCTTACGTTGGCTTGAGCATAGAGTGCGAAGAGCTTGATCTCTTGCTGACTGTTTACGCGTAATTAAAAAACAGACGTGAACCGTTTGAATATTTGTAAGATACTGGTCTTTATTTACAAGATTAAACCTTAAATACTAAACATGAAATTCTTAAAACTAGTCTAGACTATTTCACTATCTTTACTATCCCTATAAGGGATGAATTCTTATTAAACGAGTTTATGGTAAGCGATGCAACCATACAACCTTTTTTATTTATTGCTATATGTACATGTAGCATGACTTATCAGTACATCCGTACTTCACACATGTGCGTACCACATGCTAAAACCTAAACATACAAGGTCATTAAATTATCATAACTGTCCCTTTTTCCTCGAATGCATTTCTATTGATGATAAGGGTAATACAAATAGTCTAAGATTCAACTTAAATATATTTAACATATTCATGTTCATATTTGAACATTCTGACGGGCCTCAATCGGCGCCGGTGGAGAAAAATCTATTTTGACTACCGTCTTGTTACTACGGCAACATTTATACTTAACATAAAAACAAAATACAACAATGATGATTATAGTTATTAAAATAAGAGAAGTGTGCCCAGAAACAGTGTGAAATTTCATTGTCTTTAAATCAATTTTCGTTGCTTTCATCATTTCAATTTCCTGCTTTAGATTGTTTATGTATCTGGTGTTGTTGAGAATTGTCACGTCTAAAGGCTTTACTAGTTTGGTCTTCATTTGCTCGTATTCCATACCCCATGTTGACGTTTGTATTGAGGACTTTTTTTCAGAAGTAAACCGTTGAGATGATGATAACGTTATTCCTTCATATATCGCAGTACACCCAGGGTTCAATTTCAATAGGCCTTTAGGCGGTAATGTGATCCAACTTCGATTACCCATACCGCAGTCCACGCTCAACGTAAATCTTTCGATAACTGTGAATACCCATTGGTTTTCAGCTGATAACTTCTCCCATAAGCTTTTCTTTGCAACTTCTTCGAAGTTGCATTCAGCATGTCTGGACTGTTTTAAAGCTGAAACTTCGCATGATCGCTCTATTGCAGGCTTCCATGGAGTATTTCCTATACAATTATATTGGCCTTGAAGATTCTTCGTACAAGTGTTTAGCTCAGAATGCGTGATCAAAAAATACAAATTAGTGGCAAAGTTATATACTATATATTCACCTTCAATTCAAGCCATCATTGCGCTATAGTTTCCTTAAATAGGAAGTCGAATTATTTTGTACACTTCAGAACTATGTGTGTTGATTAGTGGTATTTCAGCTAGTATCACTAATCGATTGTCCAACATGATACCTTTGGCTTTCATAGAATTGTAGACCTCTTTTAACTCGGTCCCAGTGTTCTTTCCAGGCAACATTAAATTTTCTTACAGTAGTTTTCCAATGGTTTCCAATTCTGCTTCTAGTTGTGCTACAGTCAGAAGATCGGGATTGATATGTCCGTGGTTGACATCGATTAATAGACTCATAATTGATGATTGAACTCTGGTACATTCATCAATCATTAAATTTAACTGCGTGGCCATTACCTGGAAAAATATAGTCAATCGCTCTGTATTTCGTTCTTTTTCTATTCCATCATAGAATTTCTGCAGTTGTCCGTACATCTTACTGAAGTTATCATTCACCTCGTCGGTGGTCTTTTTTAGTATATTTACTGTTGAATCCACTATCGATGTTTGTTGATTTACTAAGTGCTTTAAATTCTCTTGATTGCTGAAAACATTCCTCATATTCGTTTCCATTGTCTCTCTGTCATCTGCATCCATCAATTGACGTACATAAACTAGTAACCGGAGAGTTATTTGTTTCATCTTCATGTTTATCAGTCATATGTAATGCACAGACTTTGTGTATTGGACCCTTGAGTATGCTGTTTTGAAGTTTTATAGTCACAACTCTTACCATACCATCTTTACCTTCATGCAGCTCGATTACCCTTCCCAGAGGCCACTTCGCAGGGTAAGTTGATTCATCCTTTACTAATACCACCGAGCCTTTTTTTGAAGTTTTCTCTAGGCTGCCACCACTTTGCTCTTTGTTGCAATGTCACCAGATATTCTTCCTTCCAACGATTCCAAAAATCTTTTTTTAATTTTTGGATAAGCTTCCATCTATTAAGTGAGCTTATTTTAGATTCATCAATGTGCTCCGGACAGTCGATTAGGGGTCGACCAATCAGAAAATGACCTGGTGTTAATGTATCTATAGCCTCGCTGCTTTGATTATTAACCTCTACCAGTGGTCTGGAATTCAGAACAGCTTCTATTTGCGTCAGGAGTGTACACATTTCTTCAAAAGTCAGCTTTGTATCTCCAATTATTCTTTTTAGATGATACTTTGTAGATTTAACCCCAGCTTCCCAAATCCCTCCAAAGTGAGGGGCTGCGGGGGGAATAAAATGACATTGTATTTTTTGCGTTGCCAAAATTGGTATAAGAGATTCATTTCTTTTTGTTGCTTCTCTGAAATCCGCATCTAGCTTCTTGTTGGCGCCAACGAAATTGGTTCCATTGTCAGAATAAATATGGCTACAAATGCCTCTTCGCGCAAAGAATCTTTTCAATGCTGCTAAAAATGCTTCAGTCGTTAGATCGCTGACAGCTTCTTAATGTATTGCCTTAGTTACCATACAGACAAACACGGCGATATACCCTTTAAATGATTTTAGACCTCTTCCCTTTGAACATTTCATTTGAATTGGTCCAGCATAATCTACCCCGGTATGCATAAATGGTGTAGATGGCGTAACACGCACTTTGGGCAGATTCCCCATGAGTTGTTTGGTTGCGTCTTGTCGATATTGAACACATTTTGTACAATTTTTAATATGTTTCTTCACAGCCGCTTTTGCACCTACTATCCAATATTTTCTTTTTATATTTGCCTCTACCAGTCGATTGCCCCCATGAAGCGTTAAAGTATGCACATTATCTATTACTAATGATGCTAAATGTGAAGCTTGTAAAATTATTGGATGTTTGTGGTTATAATTCAGACTTGAGTTATCTAATCTTCCACCAACCCGAAGAATGTTGTCGCTGTCTATAAATGGGTATAGACTTACAATTTTGGCTTAAACTCATAATTTCATTTTTAAATTCATGTTGCTGATGGTGAGAAATAATCAGTTTTCCTGCAGCCTCTAGTTCCACAACGGTTAAGTACTCTGGATTCTTACGTTTCCCTTTAATTATGTTCGTGAATCGTAAAACATAAGCCACAACTCTAAGCAGCTTATTTAACTTTGAATACTTGCCAACAAGTTTATCCAAAAAATGTATCTTTGCCGCAGCGTTAGTTATGAAACATGGTGTTACTGGCTGCTCTTCATTATGTTTTGGCCAATAACCTGGTGATTTTGAAAGCCAATTAGGACCACTCCACCATAACGAATAGTCTTTAAATTTGTTGGCGTATATTCCTCTAGATGCAATATCTGCTGGGTTATCTTTGCTGCTAACATGTTGCCATAATGCTCTTGGAACTAGCGTGTTGATTTCGTTCACTCTGTTCCTTATGAACTTGTCTTTATTTTTGTTGTTGTGAATCCACCCAAGGTAATTGTTGAATCACTACAAGCGTATATTTTGTGTTGGCGTTTGAAGATGTCTGCTATTTTTCGCAATAGTCTTGCTAAAAGATGTGCTGCGCTTAGCTCAAGCTTTGGAAGGGTCTTCTTATTTTTTATAGGATTAACTTTGCTCTTCGATGTAAGTAGTACAACAGATGCATTAATTTTTATGTATACTACCGCTGCATATGCCTTTTCAGAAGCATCGGCAAATCCGTGAACTTCGAGTGGAACATCATTTTTCGATTTTATCCATCTTGGAATTCGAATTTGTTGAATATTTATTAGTTGTTTTCTAAATTCTTCCCACTCGTCTTTAAGCTCATTTGGCAGAATTTCATCCCATGTTGATTGACCTAACCACAACTTTTGGATAAAAAGCTTTGCTAATATTGTAACAGGCGACAACCACCCCAATGGATCGAAAATTCTAGCTAAATCTGATAGTGCTTGTCTTTAGTTATGTCATCTTTTTGCATAAAATTTATGTTGAACATGAATTCATCCTTTACTGGATCCCATTGGAGACCCAATGTCTTCACCGATTCGTCATCTTCAATTTCAATGACTGCCTGCTTCTGAATGCTTTCGACATCGTCGGTTACCTGTTAGCTGTTTGATAACCACTTCCGTAGATGAAAACCAAATTTTCTTAGCTGGTTTTCAATTTTATGCTGAATTATTTTACATTGTTGAATTGTATCCGAACCAGTCATCAAATCGTCCTTGCAAAAGTCTTCTTTTATTATGTTTTGAATAAATAAATCTTCTTCGGTACATTTTCTGCTATCTTGACTTGACGGTACATCTTCTCCACATCAGCTGTGACTACATATTTCCACAATCTCCATTTTATGATGATGTCAAAGATATCTTTCTGAAGTTTTGGACCCGTGAACATTATATCGTTGAAGCTATTTCCGTTTGAAGTTTTAGCTGACGCATCAAATACTACCCGTAATTTTGTGGTTAGACTGTTTTCTCGTATTACCGGCTGATGTGGTAGGTAGTATTGTCCTGTGTAGTTCTCCTTTACCTCTGTCATGTGACCCAGAATCTAAGTATTCCTGCATAAACCTGGCGTAGTCCTTTTTTAGAGTTATGTTGAGATCTAGTCTTTTTTCTAATGATAGAAACCTCGCCAAAGCTTGTTTTCTGGAATCGCCTAACTTCATGTCATCCCTAATCGGCAATTTTACTACAATTTGACCATCTTTGTTTATTTTTGTAGTTTTTTCATACATTTCTAGGCAATATTTGTCTTCAAAACATTCTTCAGCGTTTGGCAGTTCCTCAAGCTCCCAAAATCTCTCTAAATTGGTTACTGCTGCCAACTTTTTGTTATTGCTGTTACTTTTGTAGACCCCTGATAAAATCCAACCTAACTTAGTAGATTGAGCCACTAAGCCATTTTTTTTTACAAACTCCTTCAAGGATATTGCCAAATAGGTCAGCTCCAATCAGGATATCAATTCTGTCTGACCTATTGTACCTTGGATCAGCTAGAACGTAGTTGTCCCACTGGCTGAGATCAATTCTAAATGACTGATCAGGTTGTGGTCCCGAAATTGATGGTAAAACTACAGCCTCCGTAACTATAACTTGGTTACTTAAGCAGCGTGGTTGTATACAAGTTAATTAAAACAACGTTAAGTGTTTTCGTTTTTGAATTCTAAATTGAACTGTCTTTCTTTATTTTATGGTTTATATTTATATGTTTACAAAATGATTAAAATATTATTGGAGAATAATAAAATAACTCCAGAGAATAATTACATGCATATGTTATGAAAGGTAACTTATAATAAGAGAAAAGTTTGTATTAAAATAAAGAGTAAATAAGCTTCAAATTTAAGAGAAATAATTGTATGAGTAGTAATGTTAAATTTATTGGGAATTTCATTTACTTTACCGAAAGTGTTGACATCAGTATTGGCTTGTTTGGCGTGTGCAACGATTTCCTGAGTTCCGTGGAAATCGTCTGCATAAAATGCAATGCAGGTGTCACACTTTGTATTGGGGTATGAGCGATAGCGGAAATTGAGAAATATTCAAAAGCATAATTTGTGTGGGAACGGAAATTGTGAAATATGTGAGAACGTACGATTCTTGTACAAAGAATTGTGAAGTCTGCTGAAATGTTTTTAAGAACATTCCACGAATTTTATGGCACGTGTGTGCAAATTTATTTTGAATGTTTGTGACATTAACTCCTCCCCCTTTAAATTCCAACGTCCACGTTGGACTGGTTGTGGTTTTGATGGTCACTGGAGTGAACATGTATTGTTTCTATTTTGAATGTCTTTTAGCAAGAATTTTCCTTACTATCAGCCAAATCATTCCCATAGTAATAATCCCTGGAAATGTAAGACTAGAAAAAAGCGCAGCCTTACTTTTGTGAGTCAGATCACGGATTTGCTTCAAATTATTGAAATGTAGGTTTTTTAACATTTTCAGAGATAGTACTTCTTCATAGGAAGATACTTTATTTGAAGATTGCACTATAGCCGGCAGTGGTCGAGCCATTGTTATCTCTTTGCTAAAATAGTTCTTGTCCCCAATAATAACGGTTGTGTTATGGAACTTTATAAGAAATGTTCCATTAAGGAAAATTTCTTCTTTTTCTATTGTAATTACACCAATATAGCCATTTAAAAGTACCAAGCCGGGCATAATTTGTTCTATTATTTGTAAATGATGATGATTGGTAGTCGGACAGACGGACGGCATTCCCGATAGAAGATTAGGCAAGCATTTAGTGTCAGTAATGTTGTCAACATTTTCATTTTTACATAAAGATAAACCGTTAATAGTTTTACAATTGTTTTTTATAACTAATATAGAATTATGACATAAAATTACACTTTCGTTTATGTTTATAGTGAGATTCCCTTTTCTCACTGGTCTTATGAATAAATTTCTACAAACAATATCTTCCGTTTTCGGTAAATTTATAATAAAAAGAAATGTATTCTTGTTTGAGCTTATTTTAACCTCTCCAAATTCGAGGGCTTCGATTAAATTGTTATAAGGCAAACTCTGAGTTGTAAAAAAATCCTTTACGACCGCAAGTTCGGAATTAGAAAATATAAATGAATTTACGATACCGCTTTTAGCCCACTGTATGGCATAATTAATGTTTACGAGTTCCTCGTTTATAATTTTTAATCTTCTCTCAACATCCTTGACTATAAGAGTCCTTAATGCGTCTGTAGTGGTTATGGTGTTGAGTATTGCATTTGTCATATTTGTTATCGTCTGTAACCTTTCTTCAATAGCCCTGTTTATGATTATTTGGTTGTCGTTGTTCCGTAACAGGTTTCTAGTTTGGTCCGCAATGATTTGAAAATCGTCATGGTCGGGTGTCCCAGCGATCCATTTCCAGGCAGTGCCCAAAGCATCTGTAGATCTCACTGAACGTCTGGGTCTTAATTCTTCAAGAATTTTTCTCGACGATCGTACTTCGTGTATGAGATAGGGATAACTGGTGTCTTTTCTCGTAATGTCTCTTCTTATTGTTTCTTCGATGATTGTCAGTGTTTTGTTGTACTGTTCTAGGTCGACGACGTGCAATATTTTAAAAGTCCCAATAACGAGTTTTGCTTGTCCCGTCTCTGTTGCTATAATTTGCGAGTTTGAGTAGTCCAAAATTTGTGTTTCTGTTCTGGCCAAGGCGATCATTATCGCTAAAGCTGTAAATATTGTTGATTTGTGTAGTTGATTTTTTTCCATCGCCATGTATGCTGTTGCTTGATGATGTTTGTTATGTTCCAATGTTGACTTTTATTTTTGAGAGTTCTTTGAATTATTCCTCTTGTTTGGTAAATTCGTTGATTTAGTTGTGTTGTAAAAAAAAATTTTCTCCGTTTTTTTGTAAGTTTGACAATTTGTTTAATTTATTTATGATGTTACTTTTATCGTAATTAGATAATGATTTTTATTGTGTCTTTTAATATTTATATCGAAAAGTTTTTATCACGCGACGGCACCGGGGAATTTGTCCTTTTCACCTTTTACTTAGGTTCCCAACTTGGTACACACTTTTTATTTTCGCGTAGTGAATTCCTTCTATCGAGGCTTGACACTTAAAGATTTAAACGACACTGCTTAAAATTGAAATTACACTTTTCACTTTTTTTTTTTTTTTAAATTTTCGCGACACTTTTTTTAGGGTCCTTTTGAAAACTTTTATTATATTATTATTTTTTTCGGGTGGTTTGGCGGTGCTACTTGAGGACCTGACCGCGTAAAAAAAAATTTTTTTTTTGGTGGTTCGGTGGTGCTACTTGAGGACCTGCCCCACGTTGGGCGCCAGTTAATTAAAACAACGTTAAGTGTTTTCGTTTTTGAATTCTAAATTGAACTGTCTTTCTTTATTTTATGGTTTATATTTATATGTTTACAAAATGATTAAAATATTATTGGAGAATAATAAAATAACTAAAGAGAATAATTACATGCATATGTTATGAAAGGTAACTTATAATAAGAGAAAAGTTTGTATTAAAATAAAGAGTAAATAAGCTTCAAATTTAAGAGAAATAATTGTATGAGTAGTAATGTTAAATTTATTGGGAATTTCATTTACTTTGGCGTGTGCAACGATTTCCTGAGTTCCGTGGAAATCGTCTGCATAAAATGCAATGCAGGTGTCACTCTTTGTATTGGGGTATGAGCGATAGCGGAAATTGAGAAATATTCAAAAGCATAATTTGTGTGGGAACGGAAATTGTGAAATATGTGAGAACGTACGATTCTTGTACAAAGAATTGTGAAGTCTGCTGAAATGTTTTTAAGAACATTCCACGAATTTTATGGCACGTGTGTGCAAATTTATTTTGAATGTTTGTGACATTAACTTACATAGTTCCACTTTTGCTTGTGATGTGGCCACTATTTTGTTTCCAAGTCCTTGAACGTTGGTTTTGCACTTTATTTTTGGAAGTGCTAATATTTGAGACGCTTTTTCTGAAAGTCCCGTAATTTGTGAGCCTTGATCAATCAGTGCTCTTAGCGTAACTAACTCTCCATTTGCTGCACGAACCTTTACCTGTGCGGTCGCTAACAGTGTTGTTGTTGTAGCTGGGGTTGGTTTTTTTGTAATCATTGTTTTTGATGTACCGCGTTTTGGCTCCTCATATTTTACCTCATCTATGTGTAGCAGCTTATGGTGTCCTTTTCCACAAAGGTCACATTTAGTTTTATTTAAACACTTTTTATCAAATTTCTGATTTATGCATGTAAAGCATAATTTATTTTTATAAACGATTTTTCTGCGGTCAGCCACTGGTGATGCTAGAAACTTTCTGCATATACTCGTCAAATGGCCATTCATGTTGCAGTATAGACACGTTTGTTGTGTCGAATAAAGAGTGTTTGAAACTTTAAAATTATCACTCAATTTTTTCTGGAATTTATTTCCTTGGCGCTTCGTAACTGCTTCCAAGGCCTGAACTTGTTGCTCCAGAAAACTCAAAACATCATCTAGACTTTGAATTTCTTTGTCTTCTTAACATTCTGTTCATAATATCGAAGACCATCATTGTCCAGTTTTCTGATAACGATGCGAGCAATAAACACCCATTCCTTTTAGAGCATAAATACAACTGTTTGTTGTATCCAGCAGTTGTTTTACACTTGATGACGCTATTGACCGTTGGTTGATCTAGAAGTTTGTCGACTTGGTTCGTAAACAACAGCCTCCAATTCTCGTATCTTTGTTTGAGAATCTCAAAAGCCGCAATGTAGTTCACATCCGTCACCTTCAGGTGTTGAACTAGTTTTTTTGCTTCACCTTTGAGTGCTGTTTCCAATCGATACATTTTCTCCACATTGCACAGTGGCCAATTTGGCTTTGCTAGCGGCATTTTATTCATAGCTTCCAAAGTAAAGAAGATATCTTCAAAATTTTTTTTTTCTCAATTCAGAAAAAAATCAAACAATTTTTGGAAAAAAAAAAACTTAAATTTTTTTTTTTTTTTAATTTTTAATTTTTTTTTTAATTTTAAATTTTTTATTTTTAATTTTTTATTTTATTTTTAATTCAATAAAAATTTTCCACCATATATTCATATATAAAATAAGAAAAAAATTGTCAACTCAAAGAGAAACCATATTATAAAAGAAATATTAATCAGATTCTTCAGCATCAGATTCAGAGAAATCATCTTCAAAATGATGCTTATAAACAAGCTTTTAACTTCCTTATCGAAACTAATATTTCTGGAATAGGAAATTGATGAGCCGTTGGACAATGAAGATATTAAGGGATCAGAAGAAACAAAAAGAGCGTTAATTATATATTCCATTGTATTTTTCCTGCAATTTTTTCTGGTATTATTTTCACGGATGTTCCGATAATCTTTATTTCTGGCTTCAAGCGCTTCCTCGGACATCATACCAATTGGAAGCGAAAAATGATTGATTATGTCTGCCCCATGAATTAAAATTCTGTGAACAGACGAGGGCATGTAAAACCAAGGGTATAAACTAACAAAAATTTCGGCAGTTTCCATTGCGTAAAGTCTGAATGCCTCCGTGTTTGTATCATATCCACATGCAAGTGCTCGTAAGACGACGCTGAATCGATATATTAAATTTTCGTTCACTCCAGTTATACGAGCGGCTAAATCTGGTTGTTGAAAGAACCTTCTTGCCGTATTTCCGTTGTTGGTATTTCCAGTAACAGCCATTGGTATGTCGACCAACAAATGCATTTCTCTCTCGTAGCTTCTGCTGTATATTTGTTTTATTTTGTCCAACAATATCCTTGTCAGCACCACGAGTTTGCCACTTTTTTATTGGTATTCTATAGGATATGTGCAAAATACATTCAAAAAACCTTATCCAGGCGTGGAGACTGGATAGCCCATATTGAAAGAGGTTCACTTTAATTGGAAAGCTCTTCACCAAATTTAAGTCATTCATCAAATTTAAGTCATTCTGAAATGACGCTGAAAGTTTTACCATCAAGTATGGTCATGTGAAATTGGTGATCAATAATCAATGAGTTTACATATGTTGGTACAATATTTAATATTTGGCTCTTAATATTTTCAATTTCCCTGTGACTCAGGTCCGCCGTTTCCTTCTCGCAAAGTATTTTGATTGGTCGACAGTATCGTGTAGAAGAAGGTCGATTGTTTTTCCATAAAACTGTCGGTCCGTTCTGTACTTGCAGTGGTCCAATACAAATTGAAAATAAATATTGGTCTCTCATGTTTCCTTCGCAGTCGTTAAATTTTTGCCTATATATCGAATGGCCGCTGCTGCCATCACAACCCCATTTGTAGACAGCAGTTAAATGGGTGTTATTATTACTTGTAGATGGGATTTCAAAACTTTCAGGGTGTGCTTCCATGATCCTATTTATTGTATGGTCCACAAGTCTTTGTAGTGGCACTTCAGCATAATAATCAGTGACTGTAATGTCACTAGGATAGCACTTTTTTTTGGCGAAGCGTAATTTTTCGTAGCACGGATATATATCGGCGTTTTGGTTTCTTGCTGATTTCTTGTTCAAGTTCCAAGTGTATCTGGTATGTCCAAGATCTACAAATAGCGCAAGCGCTTTATCGTCCGAAAATTTTGATGGAAGGGGCTTTGGTTTGTTTATATTTTTTATTACCTTTCCGCTAAACTCCTCATCGCCATTTACCATTTCTACAACTTTGGAAGCACTGCGCTTTCCAGCTTTATATAAACTGCAGCTTGCAGCTACCAACAATCCTTCACATGACACTTCCTCTGTAAGCCCTGACATCTTATTGACTTGCGTTTTTCTGCAGCACTCGGAAAGCTCTTTTTCCGGTCGTCCAATATTTTCATTTGCTTTTTTCCCCAATAATACCAATGGTGTATCTAGCCATTCTTGGTTAATTTTTTCGAAAAACACCTTACTTCTGCCACAGGCCTTCCACTTTTGGATAAGCCTACTAGCAAAATTTCGCAGTTTCCTTCCAATTTCGCACTGCTCCTTCTGAGTATAGGTAATTTTGCGAGGAACTTCTTGGTGGGGATCGCTTCTTCATGCCATATTAAAAAAAGGGTGCGTTTTGACACTGACATTTTGCCTAAAAAGTACAATAAATTGAAGGCTCGCAGGTACACGCAGTTAATTTTGGACATTTTGGACACACAATGGTTTACACATATAGGAAAATTTACAATTACACTGAATGCAGGTGAATTTTGTAAGTTATACTCGTCACTGTGGCAATAGACCAAAATTTTAAGAAGCTTCGCAAAATAACTAAAAAATATATAAATTGTTGTTTAAAAAAGATAGGACTTTAAAAAAACGACAAAAAAAAAACAAAAGTTTAAACTTGTTTATAAGTTTAATAAAGAAAAAAACATTTATTTCGTTAATAAAAATTTAATTAATTGCCCGACCCAGCCATGGCTGAGTGTCACAAATGTAAAGCCTCAATACGTGGAGAGTCAGAAATTAGCTGTGCTGGTGTGTGCAAAAAGGTGTATCACTGTTCTGTAAAGTGCGCGGGTGTTGACCAATATTCGGTTAAAATTCTTGATGAGGATAATTTTGTGCGGTTTATGTGTGGTGATTGTCTTCAATATATACATGATGTTGACATGGTGTTAAAAGAAATACAAGATGGTGTTCAGAAAAACAAAATAAATTTAGTTGAATACAAATGTGAATTCGAATCATCACTAAAACAAAATGAAAATGAAATTAAACGCTTATTAGAGGCAATAGAAAAACGTTATGAAGAGAGACTTAAAAAACTAGACAATGCACAAAAAATATGTGAAAAAAACGTCGCACAGTGGCTGAAAATCATTTTTCATTGGCCAAAATTCTGTAACTTTTGAAATATTTTAGTACTGTTTTTTTTAATAGATAGATAGATAGTTGATCTTGACTCAGTGTGAATTTCATTTAAATTGATTGAGTACTTTTTAAGGAATTCTAGGTCAAAGTTTAACTTTTGATTTTTTTTAACTTTTAGCGTGATATATGTTTTTTTTTATTTATTTTTATTTATTAGAAAGTGTCATATTTGGAGTTAAATAATTATTATAAAAATTTTTTGTAATAATGAAATTTTTTTAATGCTTACACTCAAAAAAATTTTTACACTCAAAAAAATTTTTACACGCAACAAAATAGTAAAATTCACTAGAAATTTAACTAGTATTACTAAAAAATTAAAAATGTTTGCTATCAAATTTGCAATTTGCTGACACTCAAGGAATATTATTATTACTACAGAAAAATTTATTAGTGTTTGCTGCCTAATTTGTTACACTAGCTAAATAAATCTGCTAAACATTAGCGCAATGATTCTATTTTTTTTTTTAATTTTGATATGAAAATATGGGTTCTTATTTTTTGAATCTTTCTTATCTATTAAAACATTGCATTCATATGTGGGAAACCTTTTAAGAATAAAAACTGCAATAGATTTAAATAGCATTTGTAACAATGGTAGGTTCTGTTTATTATTATTTTTTACTAATACTATGTTTTTCGTACTTAAATAACAATGAAAGGCAATTATAATTATTATTCATTAGACTCAAATATTGATTGCAAATATTCCATATTTTGTTCTGTGCTATTTCTGTTCTTTAGTAGTTTCCATTGATTTCGAATACTGGAGATGAACGGATCTGACGTTGCCAATAATATATTAAATAGATCTTCATTTGTGGAATTTCGTGACATTTTTCTAGTATTGTGCTGTCTATAAAATCTGTAATCCTTGTTCCTTTTTTCCTGAGCCTCCTCTGATAGATCTCCAAGTGGCACCAAATGATATTTAATGACATCTTCTCCATGATAAAGGATTTTGTGGACTGTTGCAGACATATTTCTCCATGGGTAGTTGGTTGTATATATTTTTGCAGTTTCCTTAGCATAATCTCCAAATTTTCTAGAGTCAATTTCTTCATTGCACGCAAGTACTTCTAGGATTATTTTAAATCTGAAAATAAGGTTTAAATCCACTCCTGTTATTTCAGATGCTGTTTCTGGATCTGAAAAGAATCTTCTTGCGGTATTGCCATCATTTGTATTGCCTGACCCTTGTTTTGGCTGATCTATAATCAATCCAAATTTGCGATATTCATCTTGAACATGTTTCTTTTTTGAACTTCTTAACTCTTTGTTGGTTTCGTTGTTTCTTATTGATCCTGAAGGCCCGAAATCCAAATCATAACTGATTTTTAGTATGTGTTCCATAAGTCGTATTCTTGCATGTAGTGGTGATAATCCAAATTCGAAGGCATCGGTATTATCGAATGATTTTGTCGGGACTTGGTTTAATTGGCTTGATGTTGCTTGGCATATAATGCAGCTGGATGCAGCCTTCGTGTTAGTCAAAGCCTGACCTACTTTTCCATCTATCATTGTCAGCACTAATTGGTAGCTTACTTCAATTTGCTGCCCATCTAACTGTAATTGTAATGGCTGTAGTGTTGCTATTTGGGCCTTGATATCACTAACTTCTTTGTTAATGGCATCATGACTTTCTTTTTTGAATTCAAATTTGATTGGCCTGCAGTATTTCGTAGAAGATGGTGTCTCATTTTTCCAAATATCCATTGTTTGCGTTGTACTACTCGAAGGCTCCGAATCTTCCAAAATCTTTTTCAATCGCAATGGTACAAATGATACCATGAACATATCTGAGTCCGAAATATTTTCACATACAACTTGTTTGTATTGTTTTTGTCCCGAAGAACCATCACATCCCCATTTACAAAATAGAATTAACTTTGTGTTTCCATATTTCTTTAACTCAGTTCCTGTTATTGATTGTAGCAAGCGTTTGGCTGTGTGATCAAGTAAAGATTGTAGTTGTACTTCTGCCGAAATTGGTGTGATTGTAATAGTGTCCTTTGATGGCAAACAGTCTATTTTAGCAGCTGTTATGTGATGATATGCTGGATACATATTTGAGCCTTTTTCAATCGCACGCAATCTGAGCTGAATATATTGGTGTTTTGTTAATTTCAAATCCAGAAATAATGCTAATGCCTCCTCATTTGTGAACTGTTTTGCATCGCTCGGAGTTGGTATACTTTTAAGAATTCGCTTTGTTCTCACTGGACTAGCATTACAAGTTTTTTCAATGATATCCACTTTTGTTAATTGGTTTTGTGCTCGTAATTGATGTAGAAAAGATTCTTTTATATTTGTAGAACCAATTTCCTCGTTAAAATTTTTAAGTTTCCGCCTCTTAGATCTATCGCTGCAGTTGTCCAATGATTTGCGTGGTCTTCCAGCCTTATCTAGCTTTGCTGTTTCTCCACCAACATTAAGTTGGCCTTCTAACCAGTTTGCACTTTTATTATAAAACTTTTGTTTACAGTAGTTAACTTCTTTCAATCGTTTTTTTAGTACTTTGACGAAATTAGATAATTGCTCTTGTATTTCGGTACTAGACGAATTTAAGTTTAATTTTAACGTAACTAAGAACATCTTCCTGGTTTTTGTTTCGAAAATACTCTTCGGCCAGTTCTTTATAACTAAAGTTCTCCATATTTTTCTCAATATTTTTATTTGCGTCTGTTATCACTTTTTTATCACTTTTTTATCACTTTTTATCACTTGCGAATATACGTCCGTACACTTGAAGTATTAACTTATTATTGAGTAATCCCTTATAGAATCCGTCATTTTATACATTTTTAGGTACATGTTATTCACACATTGATCTTTAATTTCATAGCAGGTAGTACTTAAATTGAACAAAACTGCACTTGTTATCCAGACTTCAATATCAGGTAAAACTAATTAGTTTCTCGCCAATATGGGGTGGTTTTTTATCTTTAGTGGTTTAGTGCCGCGATTATTGACAAACTTATAAAATTGTTTATGACTTTGGTTGACCCTTAAATTTGACAACAGGTAAATTAAGAAAGAGATCATTTGTTTACTGTAGAACCTATTGTGATCATTTTATGACTTATTTTTTTGCTGTTCAAAACAAAGCCAATAAACCCTTTCGCAGGTATTTTATTTAATTATTTTACTTTTACGTAGTCTAAAGTAAAAAAACAAAATTTTTTTTAGAGTAATTTTTTTAGAGTAATTTCATTAAAATGAAAAAAGTGTTCTACCGGGGGCTCGTGGGGGGTGCAAAAGTATATATAGGGTTAAACAGGATACATTCGCCTTTCTCCGGGTGGTATACGTTTCTTGTTCCCTTACTTCCTTTAGAAGTTCTATTCCACTAAAGTTTAAATTTGAGAAAAATATAGTGGTTTCATAAATATTTCATAACGCCCCTAATATCAAACGTTAGAACTGTGACTACTTACAAAAACTAAAGACTATAATCCTACTAACATTATAAAAAAGACCGCAGGCCAATATCGATGATAGCTTGCGAGTAGTAACCATTTATTTTTGATAAAAAACAAAAAAAAAACACCTTTTGCTGAATTAAAAAAAACAGTTGAGTTTGACAGCATGCCACGCCCACAATTATCAATAGTTTAACCTAATTTTTTGGCTACCTTAATCTGGATATATAAGCTACAAAAAGGAGTAAAAATTTTAAAAATCGATGACAAAAAAAAATTTGACTTTTGGCCAATGAAATCAAAATTTGAGCCACAGTGCGTCGATGAAATAAAAAAACTTTGCAATGTTGTAAGCGAATATGAAAGTAAAAATAAAGAGATTTATACCACTATTGAAGAAAGTAATGAAAAGATGTGTAAAGAGATAAAAAAAGTTATTAAAGAAAATAATGATAAACAAAACAAACTATCATTTGCTGACACAGTTAAAAGAAATACGGTGTTGCCAGATGTTAAAAAACAAGTTCCCCTTATAATAAAACCAAAGGAAAAACAAAAAATAGAAAAAACAAAGGAGGACCTAAACAATAAGGTAGATCCAGTTAACCTAAATACAACAAACATTGAAAAAGAAATAATAAATAAATGTATTAATTGTATGAGAGCTAATAAGAAATTAAATATGGGATTTGATGAAAATCACGTCACATCAAACAAAGAATGTCCAGTTTATAAAAACAAACTTAATATGAAAAAGAAGAGGTTGGGGTTGATAATTTAACAATCACAGCAAATATACGGTATTTATACAAATATATGTGGACTAGTTAATAATTACAATCAACTAGAAATTATTGCCGATGAACAAAATCCAGATTTTATAGTTCTTACAGAAACACATTTAACTGGAGATATAGAAGAAAAAGAAATACAACTCAGAGATTATGATCAGTATATTACAGTATCAAAGTCAAACAGGACCGGTGGAGTTATTATTTATTTTAAAATCTAAAATCTAGTGAATGTATTTGTTATCGATTGTTAAAAAAAAATTAACGGTTTTTCAAATTTGGAAATTTGAATTAAATGCCACTAGCGAAGCCAAATTGGCCACTGTGCATTGGAAAGATAATTGCAGTCATGCACCAGGCTTTTAAACATATCGTGAAATGAAGCCCAATCATTTATGTTTCCATGAAATTCAGGTATTTCAATTTTACCTAAGTTTGAAAAGCCGCCGGCATTTTTTATTGGATCTTGGGTCTGCTTCGTTGAAGGACTTTTTACGCTTTCTGCAAGTAATGCGAGAGCCGTGTAATACTCGTCCTCGATTTCTTCTTTCAGGATTCACACATCCTTAAAACTTTTAACCAAGCACAATTTATTATACACTTCTTCTAATGCAATAAAACGTTTTTTTATTTGCTGGGTCTTTATTTCCAGCAGCTCATTGGATGCGTTATATACTACTGTAGTTAGCTCTGACATCCTTCTGCGCATCCATTCTACCTTTTCCATAAACTCTTGCCGCAGCTCTTCGACTTCCTCTTGGACATTGACAATGTCCTTGTTTGCTTCATCGTCTACTGATGGTGTTAATTGGTGAGTTGTTGGTGGCATACTGGTTTGTTTTACTGGCTGTTCTTGCTCGTGAACTTCTTCCTTCTGTTTAGATAGCTTTTCTTCTCTCATTATTTTTTGAATTAATCCAACGTTGTCTGATATAACTTCATCTATGGATTCAAAATAATTCTTTTCAAAGTAGTCGTCCGACGTTATTCCTTGAGCTAATAGTGTCCTGTTACTTGCCTCATACTCAGCTCGAACTTGTTCTATTCGCTTGGATATCTCAGGAATCCTTGTAACGCAAATTGATTTCAGGCTAAGCTTTGTCCGAATTGTTACAAGCTCATCGCCCAATTCTTTTTGGCGTTCAAATAACTTCATTCTATTAGCCATAGCTGATATGCTTTAAATATTTTTTTTTTATGTTTTTATTATCACAACACAATCCCTGTTTATCCGCGATTGACGCTCCGTTAAAATTATTTTAATTAACTTCGTGGTTTTTGTTTTTTCTCGAAGGACCAAATGTTTACGCGTAATTAAAAAACACACGTGAACCGTTTGAATATTTGTAAGATACTGGTCTTTATTTACAAGATTAAACCTTAAATACTAAACATGAAATTCTTAAAACTAGTCTAGACTATTTCACTATCTTTACTATCCCTATAAGGGATGAATTCTTATTAAACAAGTTTATGATAAGCGATGCAACCATACAACATTTTTATTTATTGCTATATCTACATGTAGCATGACTTATCAGTACATCCGTACTTCACACATGTGCGTACCACATGCTAAAACCTAAACATACAAGGTCATTAAATTATAACTGTCCCTTTTTCCTCGAATGCATTTCTATTGATGATAAGAGAAATACAAATAGTCTAAGTTTCAACTTAAATATATTTAACATATTCATGTTCATATTTGAACAATGACAGTGATTTTTGATGACTGGAATATTGGAAATTCTCTCTGACGCGAAGAATAGCCAGCGATTAAATTCCTGGCCACCAATCGTCTAAACTCAAGGGAGTTAAGTTGAGTCCCTTCAACAAGATTTTTTGCTTTACATTCGGTGTAAATAACGTAGGAATTGCTTACGCTTATATCAAGTAAGTCAAAAAATAACCGGAGGTAATATTTTATTTTCCATTTGCGGTCTAGTTCATAAAAGGACTTGCGCTGATCCATTATATCTACTCCACCCATATTTTTGTTGTAATGCATAATAGCTTTCGGGCATTTTACGTTGATTTTCTCAGCACTCCCAGCTATACGACGTCTGACGGAGTCTGTCTCCACTGGCGAAAGAAAATTTGTGAGAAGACTCACAGCTCTGTTGTCCATCCACTTCACAAACGATATGCCCTCAGAGCTTGATGTGTGAATGTCTCCTCGCTTCATATTCTTATCGAGAGGCACATTTTTGGAATATTTTTTCGGTTGATTCTTACTGTTCCACAGGACTTTATTTGGCGTTCTTTCAACTCATATTGTAACAAAGGCGAGTTGAAGAAGTTATCAATGTAGACCTCGGAGCCCAAACCTGTGAGTTTTTCTGTCAACTGAAGCACGACTGATTCCCCAAGTTCATATTCAGTTCCATACTCTTTTCTTCCAGTGTATAGATCAAATTCAAAAAGATATCCGGAAGCAGAGTCACATCTACACCACATCTTAAATCCCCATTTTATTGGTTTGTTCTTGATATACTGTTTCATAGCATTAGGACCTTTGACTTTGATCATGTGTTCATCGACAGCCTGTTTGTATGTGTTGTTCATTGCATTTTGAAATGCTTTGTTGAAATGACTTATGACAGGTCTGATCTTAAAAGCCCGATCATTCCTGTTTCCTTCTTCATCGTTATTGCTGAAGTGCAAATTTTGACGGATATCTTCAAATCTTTTTCTTGTCATTACATTACTTATGAAGGGTACACCCATATCAGGTTCTGTTGACCAATGATCACAAATGGATGGTAAAACGTTATATGTCATTACCAGATTGATACCAAGAAATGCTTTTATTTCTTCAGCAGTAACATCAAAAACTCTTCCATTTTGTTCAGCATATCTACAGGATTCATGAACTATAAGTTCTATCAAAACAACAAAGTTCGTAGTCAGTAAAAATATCTGAAATGGTGATAGATTACAGTTGGGGTCCCCAACATCGCAGATTTGCACTTTTCCATAGTCACTGTTAGGGAATACGTTTGCAGTGTATGAATTTCTCCATCTAAAATTTGGTTCACTTTTTTCTGTCTGTTTAAGGTCAGCCTGTTTTGACTCACCCGGACCTCTAGAGTTATTTTGAATCTATCAATGGTCTTGTCTAAGTTGTATCAGGTTACGAACTTTTAATAAAAAAAAAAAAGATTTTAATATTTAAAGAACAATTCAATTGTGCGTTTATTGACTTCTTGTTACTGACTGACTTAGTTTTTAAAAATGTAAGAAAAAATGAAATGGTATAGAAAAATGTTACAACGGTGATATTCCCAATATATAAAATATATAATACATACAGGAGAATAAAACAGGTTTGTCTATCGTTAGTGTAGATGTTCGAGAGACAAAAGTATACGTTGAGAGATGTGGTAATTTTGTCATACAGTGGTGTGCATAAAAATTGTAACTGAACATGCCGGGGTCCATTAAAACTCTCAGTTTTAATTAATAGGAAGTAATGCTAAATTCGCTATCGGTCAACGTAATGTAGTAGTAGCAGTTTTGATTTCAGCGACCCTCGCGTATCCATCACCACCTGTGATTACATTAATGACTCTACCTGTGATCCACTTCATCGGTGGAAGATTATCTTCATGTATCAAAACCATATCACCTATCTTAATGTTACGATGAGGCGTTAGCCATTTGTAATTATTCTGAAGATGAGTTAAATATTCACAATGCCATCTGCGCCAGAAGTGTGCCTTAATTGCTGTTATTCGTTGCCATCGCTCTAAATTTGAAATTTCAGCATCCGTATTTACCCGTTCAGGTAAGTTTTGTGAGGAACAACCCAATATGAAATGACCGGGCGTAAGTGCTTCAAGGTCATTAGGATCTGTTGAGGAAGGACTTAAAGGCAGAGAATTCATGACTGCTTCGATCTCAACTAATGCCGTTGTAAGTTCTTCAAAGGTTAGATAGCTGTTGACAGTGTACGATACATGTGGGATTTTGCAGTTTTTACGGCCGCTTCCCATAATCCGCCGAAGTGTGGAGCACGAGGAGGAATAAATGAAAAGTGTATAAATCTTGATGCACAGTATGACGTTACTGCTTCTATTGATGTTGGATGATAAAACTGAGCGCTGAACTCTCGTAATTTTTTGTTTGCCCCAACAAAATTAGTGGCATTGTCACAATATATTTTTGATGGAACTCCTCTTCTGCCCACGAAGTGCTTTAAGGCTGCTATAAATGCATCACTGGACAGGTCAGAAACAAATTCCAAGTGAACTGCCTTCGTGGCGAAGCAAATGAAGACGGCAATGTATGATTTGTTCGGAGGTTTCCCTCGAATTTTTAAATATGTGGGTATAGGACCACCAAAATCAACTCCAACTATCTGAAACGGACTGCTACAAGTAACACGATCTTTTGGAAGGTTGCCCGTTATTTGTGTTAGTAATTTGGGTTTATAATGAACACATTGAACGCAATGATGTACTATATCTCTAGCTAATGATCGACAGTTAATAATCCAAAAGTGTTGTTGTATAATGGCTACTAATGCTTGTGGTCCAACATGATAGTTTTCACGGTGGAAATGAATTATCATTGCCTTTACAAATGGGTCTGACTTTGGGAGAAAAAATGGAAACGTACTTGATGTCGGTTGATCTGAATTCAGCAATCGTCCTCCAACTCGTAAGAGGTTCACTCCGCTTACTTCTTCCAAAAATGGTTTTAGAAATGACAGTGTTTCAGTTACTGGTCCTTGTTTTTGGAGTTGTAGAATCTGGTCTGGAAAGTAGTGATGTTGAATTATCCAAATTATGTGATGAAGTGTATAAGTCAGCTTATCTGGTGATATCATGATACTGGCTGAAGATATTTTGGGTCGAAAACGGAAACAATATGAAAACACTCTTAGGCACTTCATGTAGGCACTTCATGTAGTTACTAAATTTATGTATCATCATAAATAAGCTCATAAGGAATAGTGTCAAACTGGACAACATGAACTGATCTGCGTTTCTCGATTTGCATTTCATCTTCACTAAGATACTGAGCGAAGATGTTTTAACATATTTTGCAATGGGGCCACTTGTTACTTTTGAAGATGTTGGAGATTCATCTTTTTCAAACTTAAAATTGTGAACCTTTCGTAGATGATAAAATAGGGAAGAGGTTGACGAGCCAGAGCACCTTAAAGTCTTTGGACATTGCTTACATTTTGCTAAATGTTTGTCCTTCTCGTCTTTAGTGAAATGTTTCCAAACTACACTCATATTAACCTGAAATACAATGTAATTTAATAGATGATTCGATTTATTGTAAGAAAGTAAAGTTACCTTTTAAACAGTTCAATGTTAGGTTTACAAAAATAACTTGATATACTTTCTTATTGAAAATGATTTATTTCCCGCTAAATCACAAAAGAACTTTTTTTGAAACAAAAATACGAGCATTTGTTGCAAACGTTAACAAAACAAAAACAGCTGTTTGAATGCAAATATATGTAATTAAAATATATCAGTTGTTATACTCACTAAACATGTTTCTGGAATGTTCGAAAAAATATGTAATTTCAATTTAAATAAAACGACAAAATAAACAAAAATGTAATTGCTTAAAAAAATACATTTCGGTTAATCGGTTAATCGACACAAATTATCCGGTTTATTTGTTATTTGAAAATCGTCAATTTTAAATTATTCGAAAAGTTAACCGACCAAAATTAACGGGTAATCGATTGAATACCCTTCAAGGCATACTGTTGTTCGTTGTGGTGCCAACTTTTACAAATCCTGCTTTTCTAAAACAGTTTGCAATTGTATCGGATTTTACATTGACATTCCACACTTTGTTTAAGTTTCGTATGGCATCCAGCAAATTTATGGGCGTGGGAGGTTCTTTCTCCTCCATTTGTAACAAAATGTTTGTCAAAATGCGTTTTCTGTAATGATCCTGATCCATTGGCTGAAGTAACGAAGTCATGTTGGGTGGGAAATAAGCAATTTCAATATTTTTCAATTGGTCCTTTACATCCCTAGGGTGCGCAGCGCAGTTGTCAACAAAAAGCAAAAGATTTCTTTGTTGAGAAGCAAACTTTCGGTCCAATTTCGAGAGCCATTTCAAGAAAATCTTGCTTGTCATTCATGCTTTCGTATTAAATTCATAATCCACGTCTAAAGATTTGATTCCTTTGAAGCATCTCGGATTCTTGGCCTTTCCTATAATAAGCAATTAAACTTTCTCCGATCTGGTCATATTGCATGCCACCATAACAGTAATCCTCTCTTTGCTGTTTTTCCCCCCCAAACCACTTCTCATTTTTAAACGCCATCATTTTATTTGGTAAGCACTCCAAAAACAAACCCGTCTCATCGGCGTTAAAGGTGTTGTTTTCGTCATATTTTTCTAACAATTTTGGCAAGAAATTCGTCACCCATTCATCTCGAGTTTGGATGTTGGCGGCAGCACTTTCACCGCACAATGTTTTTTGAACAATGCTGTGACGATTTTAAAATTTTTCAAGCCAGCCTACACTTGCTTCAAATTCTCCGTGGCCCAATGCTTCAGCGAATTGTTTTGCTTTTTCTCTCAGTATTGGTCCAGACAGAGGCAGATTCCTACCACGTGCGGCGAATACCCATTTCAGCATTGCTTCGTCATTATGCTCAAAGGTACAAGTTCGAAGCTTCTTGCGTTTTATACTGGATGCAATATCTGTGACCCTGGTTAAAAGCTTATCCTTGTTTTTTAAAATCGTAGATAAGCTACTGGAAGGAATTCCAAATTGCTTAGCAATGTCTTTTTTTTTTAAGTTTTTCCCTTTTAAACTTCTTTTATGGTCAATAGCTTTTTTCCACAGTAATACTTATGCGCGGAGTCATTTTACAACTTACTATCGCGATATGCAAAGGCAAACTGATAGCGACTGCAAGAAATGTGAGAGATGGTAATGATTCCAATTGTCACTTGCATAGTTCGGTGGTTCCCGAAAATACTGATGTAAATAATAACGAATAATTATTTGAATAAATTCGTTATATGGAGATTGAAAACGCTTCAATCTTGAAGTTACGGTCGCAAAAATGCTTCGTTATAAGGAAATATTCGCTATAGGGAAATTCATTATATGGAGATTATAATACACTCAAAGTAGACCCAAAACAAAGTGTTCTTATAATTCACTATGTTGGGCATACCATTTATGTATATGATGAATAATAAAGCTCCTAAGATTGAGCCCTGTGGAACTCCATAATCATTATTTGTTATATTGGATTTAACGTTATTTACTTTCGTGGTTTGATTTCTGTTGGTTAGGTATGATTTAAACCATTTTAGTTCTATATCCTGGATGCCGTATTTATACAGTTTTTGCATTTTTTTTTGTTTTTGCAATCTTTTCAATTGGTGTTACCATAGACTCCTTCCAATTTTCGGGGAATATGCCTGTTGTTAGCGATTTATTTATTATATCTAGCATTTTTTTTTTTTTTCTATCATATTCCAACCATTAAGTATCATTTTGCTGGATATTTTATTGTAGTCCGGCTTACTTTTTAAATTTTTACATATCGTTTTTAATTCATATATATTTATTGTACGAAATTCGAACTTAGAGTTTATCACAGCTATTTTGTTTATATATTGCACTTTAGCGGTATTCACTCTTGGTGTTAAATTTACAACCCTGTTATATTTACAACGATTTTATATTACAAAACGTGAACGTCTTTTCCGTGTATATTGTATTGTGTATTGTAAATTAATGAATCAGCTGTTTTTTGTTTTGTTTTCCATCAATTTGAAAACTAAAAAATATCAAAAAGCATTTGAAGATTAGAAAAATGCCGAAAATGCTTAATTTAACTATCGGTCCATCTTTATTATTAATTTATTTATTATTTTGATCCATTTTTTATTATTTATTTTAATAGTGACCACAAAATGAACAATAAAATTAAACAATTGTTTTGGCAGCTCAACGATCAGCTGTTTTAGTCTTGTAAATGTTTAGTCTTGTTAATATATTATACCTTTTACCCTTGTACTTTAACCACAGCGTAGTAAGTTTTCATTTCATACATTTTGTTGTTGCGGTGTTGTAAATAATAGTACTTTTACTATATCTACAGCATTTACAAGGGTTACAAGGGTACTTTACTACCAAGAGTGAAAACGCTTATTATTTATTTAATTTCTTATATCCATAATACTGCTTACAAAATATTTGTTAAATTTATTGGCTATTTCATAATTTTCCCTATATTCTATTTGGTTAAATATCACAGATTGGATCATATTTGGGCTTTTTTTTTTCGAGTATATGTGTTTTTATTTCCCCTCCACATTTCTTTTTGGTCTTTGGCATCATTTATTTTGTTATTTATATATTTATTTTTTCCGCTTTCAATTTTTACTTTATATAAATTTCTAATTGTTTTGTAATTTTCCCGTGCTTCGTTAGTGTTTTTAATTTTAGCTATTTGATATTTATCAATTTTTTTTCTTTTTAAATGCTTTATTTCATTATTAAACCACTTGTTCTTATTATTGACTTTAATTATCTTTTTATATGTTAGTTTTTTAACTGCATTCTCCAGATATTCATCGAAGACATATACGTTATTATACAAATCATTGATTATATTTATTTGTTGGATGCCTCTAATTTGTATGAGTTAATGAACTCCTTGTTTTAATAATCGTTACACGATTTTGAAAATAAAAACGCAGGCGATCGGTTCGGTTATCAATATGTGACTAACTTTTATTTATTTTTCCTTTATCTTTTCACTTATTTCTATGATTCCGGTTGGCGTTGCCAGATTAAAAATTATTACAAAATAGGGTTTTGGAATTTACAAATATTAACAAACCAATACAACCTACCATCAGATATTTTACAGCGTTGCAAATATTTAAATTGGTATTGTGTTAACCCGTGTTAACTTATGTTATATTGATTGCTGTTGTATTTAAATGTTTCTATTTCTTTATTTATGTTTTCATTATTGGTATTGTTATTTATAATGTCTATTGCTTCATGATCTGAAATCTTATTCGCGATATTAATCTTTGCCGTTGTATTTTTATTGTTCGTTATTATACTCTATAGTCTATTATTGTCTTTGAGTTGGCTGTTATTCGTGTAAATTCTTTCATTATTTGCTTAACACCATCAACATTAACACTATCATTCATTAGACATTCTATTTTATTTTTGTAAAATCCTTCTGTATTCCAATCTATATTAAAGTCACCCGCTATTATTATATCACAGCTAAATTCATTTATTATTTCCGATATTTCTTCAAAGGCTTCAATAAATTCCATCTCTGCACTACTTGGTGATCTATAAACAGCAGTAATTATATATTCGTTTTTTTTTTTTTCATATTTTGCCATATATGCTGTTATCCAAATTTTAACGTTAATAATTTTTTCAGCAATTTTTTTTACATTCCATTTCTTCTTGAAATAAACTATAACGCCTCCTGTTCTTTTTGAATTTGATAATGTGTTATGTTGATTGTATTCTTTTAATTTTATTTCTTGTTCTTTTAAATTTTCTGTTAAATGGTTTTCCAATAGTATAATGAATTCTGGTTTTTATATCTGAGATTATTTCTAATTGATTGTAATTATTAGTTAATCCTTGTATATTGCTATATATACAATAGGGTGGCAGCGGTTTGTATGGCCATTTTTTGTTGTTGAAATTTTGAGGAGCGCCGGGCGGAATTTTATGCCTCTTGGTCTAAAACATCAATGCTAAAAGTTTGGGGCAAATCGGATATCGTTAACCCGTGCCGCACCGAGGTCAAAGTTCACATATTATAAAATTTTACTATGGGAAGGGAAATTTATACTCGAAATACATTTATTTTCTGTTTTTGTATCTATTTTGGTGAATTTCATATATTTTTAGATATAGATAGTACAATCCTGTTTTTTTTTTTTTTTTTGGAATTAACCCTTCAACGTCTTTTGGGTCAAAATAACCCCAAATTATTTTTTTCGAAGTAATTAACACATATGCTACTTAAAGTAAATTTTTTGTGAAATTTTTTCATATTATTAAAAATACAATTTTGAATTTTTTTATTAACCCTACCACACTGCTTGGGTCAAATTGACCCGCAATTGCTGTTTATAATTATTGACTTAAATACTTAAAGGATATTTATTAAATATTTTTATTTTGGATATGAATTATTCAATGCAGATTAATTTTTGAAATTAACCCCACAAAACCTTTTGGGTAAAATTGGCCAGCAATTTACAGATTATCATTTTAACATTTTAATCACGATTAAATTAAGATTGATTTTAAAACTAACCAGCAATGGATTAATGATTAACACAAGTTATTTAGAAAAGCACCTAAAAAATTAATAAATATGAAATTCAGTTGATATTTTAATACGTAGTTTTCCATTTAAAAAAAAGTGCTGAAAGACAAATTCTTCTATGTATCAAAATCTGCTCTTAAAGATTTTAAAGTAAAATGCACGGAAAACTTTTTCCTATAGCTTTGTACCACCTACAACATTTAAAATAAATAAATATCACTAAAACAAGAGAGACAAGTTCTTCTAGGATGTCAGAAAAATCTCGAGAGATAAAATTTGTTAAGCTTTCTTTTTTCAGTTGTAGGATTTTTGTAATACTTTCTTCTTCGTCTTCATCTTCCGATTTAAATTCGCCCGTAATCATTTTTTTCACCATTTTTGTTTTTATTTCAGCATCTATTCTGTCATCAAATATAGCAAATCCGATGCACTCCTCGTTTAAATAGTAAAGGTGGTTTAGTATCTTAGAAATAGCTTTATCAGCGATATTTCTGTTAAAAGCTTTATATTCCAATATTTTTTTTTTTAAAATCTTAAGTCGTTCAACGCTGCTTTTTCTGGTTTGTGTGAAACAAACCAAAAAACTGAATAGACTTTTATTATAAACCCACATACTTCAAGTAAGCCGTTTACTTCAGCGTCAGTAAGATTTGGGCCCTTATTCTCGGAGTCGATAGCGATCGAAATTCTACTCAGCCGTTATCGTGTAAAAAGTATTGAAATTTCGAATGTGTTACTCGATAACGAGCGAGTACTCAAACGCAACCGTACGAAATTGTAGTCGGTAGCAAATTATCTATCGTGTTGACGTTTTTAAAAAGCATAAATTTGAGAAAAAGAAAATGTAAGTCAATATTTTTTATTTTTTTTTAAATATTATTAATTGAATATAAATAAATAATTTTAGGTCAAAATAACAAAAATAAATTCAACGCAAAAGCAGGCACTTGCTGAGTTTATGGCGGAGCACTCGGACTTGGCCAAAGTTATTTTGCCTAATTGCGCACAAGGCAAAGCAACAGCCAACAAACTTTGGGAGGACTTGACGACCAAGCTAAATTTTTCTGGGCCTCCATCTTAACACTCCAAATCGTGGCACAAGGTAGGATAATAACATTATATTTTCAATTCCCTAATGGTTTACGTTTTTATGTAGGTTTATGCCGATCAGAAGCAAATGGTATGTTGATTTCAAGAGAGTGTTGCTGTACGTTCTTGTAGTTTGGTACTTTGAATTCGATGCATATGTTATGTAACGCAGCACAAACGTTTGTAAACGTGGATTAGAATTTTCCATCGACCTTTTAGTATACCTATTGTTCTTTCGACAATACATCTTGCTTTCGAGTGAACATCATTAAAATGAGATTCCATTGAACCATCTTGAGGATTTCGATAGGGGGTTAACAACCAAGGTTCAAGTGGATAACCCGAATCACCTTAAAAAAACAAATAATTAAATAATTATAATAAATAAAATAATAAGTCTACCAAAAAACGGCGTTAAATAAAAAAATTATACTTTACAATCTTACTATTTTTAGATTTCATATATTTTGGCTCACAAAGATACAACCATTGAAAAAATTCCTATGGCTTTATTTGTGCTCAATCAAAATGAAAACTTCACTAGAGTGTTAAGAAACCCCAAGCACTCTTTATTAAAATACACTTTTAAATATATATTCGGAATTGCGTCTTTAATTAGTCATGAAAGTTTGAAAAAAATAATATGTAAGAATTTAATTAAAAACTCAAAAAACGCGTTTTTTGTGATATCGAAAAAAAGCCAAAAATAATTTCAAAAAGTTCAAATTAAATACGGATGTTCTAATTTAGAAACAAATGTAAGCTTTCAAATAAACTATTTTTTTGTCCCTATGTTGTTTCGTTTTTGTGTAAGGAATAATCTATAATTTTGCCATTTTTGGGTTAGAAAAAGCTTAAAAAAAATTTGTTTCAAAATCGTGGTAATGTTCATTTACCTAAGAGCCAAAAATTTCTTAATTTATTAAGGCTATGGAAACACTTCCGGTTTAAAAATGTGTGCTCATTCAAAGAGGGTTTCTGCATATCAAAATGTGTACCGTGCACGCACCCAATTACTAATATTGCTAGTATCATTAGAAATATAAAAGTATTTATATAAAAGTATTTATTTAACAAACCTCCTTGCAGTTTGTATTTTCTCATGAAGTATTCTTTGCATTCATCAGAATTTCGGGGAGAAAAGGTTATGAATTTTCCACATAGCTTACGTTCCATTTCCTTCAAAACTCTGTTTACTATTTTACAAAGAGCGCTTTGACTAATTCCAATTAAGAAGTCGTTTCCAACATTGTGTTGAATACCGCTTGATGCCAAAAGGGATAATGTTGCAGCCAACTGAATTTTTTTCAAAAAAAAAAAAAAATTATATAATTTTAACATTTGTATCAAATTTAAAAAAAAATCTGTTTACTTACTCAATATTTGACAAACTTAATGGGTCGCTGGAATCACGAATTTTCCTTCTAATTTTATTCAAATCTTGCTCTGCGTCAGAGTCGGATGATGAGGAATAAAAAAAGAATCTTGAATCCATTTTTTTTTTTCAAATTAGTTTTTAAAATATTTTTTTACTTTGAACATTTGTTTGTGGTTGTTGAAAAATTAAACATATGTATGTTTTTTGTTTATCTTTTTTTCATTAGTCTTTTACATTTGTACAGTGTTGTATAACTTCTTAAGATTTTTCTTTTATAACACTGAAACATAAAACCGTTTCGATTCGTAACGAGTGCCATCATCAGAAAATTTCGAACTATCGAAATTAATTCCGATACGAAATTATTCCGATCACGACTGCGGGAATTAGAGCCCTGTTAAATGATTTCTAAAAATTACCATTTTTAAAGAGTATATGGCCTTAGAGAATATAACCCATCCATCTAGCATGGTGCAACGCACCAGGCTTAGAAAATTTAATTCCTCGAGGGGGACTTCCGCCAAGAAATATAATAATTCTTGGGTGAGATATTCCTGGCTCGAAATCTTGTTGGTCTATTTTAGATTGCAATGTCTGGACCAGTTAAAACTCCAACATTTGCCTCGCTATATACTGCAGCCAAAATTATTTCGAAAATATGATACCTGCAGCCTAGGAACAAAATATCACGTCCAATTGCTTTTTCCAAAAGGACGCACGCACCTTTGAACCGACCAGTATTTGAAGATGTGTCAAAAACAAATGCTTCCGTCGTAGCCTGCTGACGACATTTCTAATCCAGTTCCTGAAAGAATGTCAGGCATGTCTAAGATTTGTTCCAAACCTGGAGCTGTAGCTATAATCGCAAGACGATCTTCATTTTTTTCAGTTAATTTAGTTAAAAGTTTAGAATCCCAATGGGTCGTTAAAGGCTGTTCATTTGACGAAAACGTTTGCATATTCTTCTCGCTTTGTGCTTTTCTTAAAGCAGTACGTTGTTTATTACGGGAAAAACGATTTAAAATGTAATTAGATGAATCAATACCTAATGCATCTAAAACAGCAATTAACAAATGAACCACATCTCTTTGGCTCACTTTAAGCTTGTCTAGAACAGCAGCAAGTCGCGGCGATAAAACTACTTTCTTTGATTTTAAACGTGGAGTAATTTGTGCGATGTTTTTATCGAACGTATGATTAATATGATCTTCCTCATCATGTGTAGATTCCGAGGCTTCAGAACTGTCAGATAATAAGGTGTCCGGCAGACTGCAAGCTGCAAAAATCCCGCTTATGTAAAAATATAATTTAAAAACTAACTCCCAGTTGGAAAATACAACAGTAATACAATTTTAAAGCAAATTTTTTTGTAAAAATATCAGTTGGCCTGAAAATAACTATTAAAATATTGCAATGGAATGTGTGTACTCAGGGAGAAATCTTTATCATATTTATGAAAAACTTCATTTTCGTTCAACGCAACACTTCAAAAATATGATAAAGCTGTGTCGTAAAAGAGCAAAAATAACTAATAATTTAATATTTAAAATTTTGTTCTTGATTTCTCTCCAATGCATTAAAAAAAAATTTGTATTATTTTAACTCATCACCTAAATTAAAAAAAAAAAAAATTAATAGAAAAAACAAATTGTTGTTTTTGTTGTTTAAGTTGTAACCAAGTTTCTTTGTAATGTTGGTGATGTGTTTCGGGTAAATGCCATAATCTTTACAAGAAAGCAAAAATTTAATTTCTGCTCGTTTTATTGTAATTACTCTTTCGGTGTTAATATATTGTTTAAGTAGAGATGTGGTGTGTGTGTTGTATTTGTAGCTTATGTGTTGAAAAAATCCACTCATTTTGTTGGTGTAATTGATCCTATCTTAATTATTTGGAGTCAGGCTTACCAATTAAATATTTTGATAGGTTCCTAATGACCAGTGATTGTAATTACTTATTGTGATGTTAAGCTTCCTATGGTCGTCCTAAGCAGGAATGATTAAAACAAATATGCTCTAATATTATTTGCTATCTGTGACGTTTTGACACTGTGGTTGGTGTCTTCATCAGGTGTCTAATTTTATTTAATAATAATTAACAAATTTGTGTGAATTTTTGTAAAATAATTGTTACCTTAATAACGTTTGGTGAATGAAATCCGAACAACCATAAAAATAAAAAATACATGTGTTTATAAAGTTTTTTTGTTTTAATTTTTATTTATTTTATATCTACAGGTAATAAAGAAATTTACAAAAAAAAATTTGCCCCGTACCGATTAGCTTTCCTAATTTTTGCTGGTAGTTCATTCATTGACCTCTGAATGCCCTCTGTATTAATGGTTTTTAGCTCCTTTTTTATTTTTAAAATTAGGCAATCTACATTTTTGGCCCTGTATCCATTTTCGTATACTTTTCTCTTCAAATTGGCCCAAAAAGTTTCAATAGGTCGCAGTTGAGGAACATTCGGGGGGTTCATTTGCTTTGGGACAAATTCAATTTTCTGGTTGCTCAAATTCTGTATTGTGGCGTTGGCGTAATGTGAGGATGCCAAATCGGGCCAAAAAATAACTTTATCATGTGAATGATATTTTTTAATAAAATTTTTAAGTGCTGGTACACATTTTTCATTATAAACTTGGGCATTGACAGCTAACCCTTCTTTGAAAAACACTGGATCACTGATACCACGCTCACTAATGGCTAACCATAACAAAACTTTTCCAGGAAACTTGGTCTTATGAATAAATTTCGATTTATCGGGGGCTTTGTGACTGGAAGATTCAAAATAATGTTTTGACTGCCATTCATTGCCTTCGACGGTGAAATATGACTCGTCATCCATCACGCATTTGTACTCTGATGAGCAAGAAAAATAATTTTTAGAAAGTTCGCGTAATCTGCATTTAATAACATTTTGTTGTTTTTCTGTAGTAAATGGTGCTGTTTTTTTATTCTTTTTCTCAATTCCCATGGATTCTAAATATCTTTTAACAGTATTTTTGTCACATTTATATTTTTTACCCAATTGACGGTACGATTTGGCACTACGGCCTACTGTTTCAGCTTTAAGCTTTACCCGAACTTTGGAGTCTTGTAAACTGCATTTCTTACCCGATCCAGGTTTTCTTTCAACTGATTTATTATGCTCAAATAAATTCATTGTGTTATAGATAAAAGTTTTTTTAAACCCCATATCATTAAAATGCTTAAAAACTTCACTTTTTGTTTTGTTCGGATTTTCCTCACAAAACTTGCAAATTAATTTGCGACGGTCTAACTCGTTGAGTGACATTTTTGAAACTAATATGCAACTAATGCATGTGTTCTTATTTTTTGCTTAATAACTATATAGTACAGTTATATTTTCCGTTAACATTTTTGTTGTAAACATCATGTGTTTTTTTTTAACAATAGTGTTACACTTGTTCGGATTTCATTCACCAAACGTTAGTATTATTACAAACTTAATCTAGATTTTACATTTTAATTTTATTTATTAAGTACTAAATTGTACGTGTTGCTAATGTGATCACTGTCTTCTTAAATGTTTACTGTTTTGTCAATATGTTTCTTAATATGTAAACTTTCAAGTGTTATTCTTTTATTTGTTTTGGTCTCTCTTTCCAAGACTTTGATGTTGTCAAAATCAAAGTTGTGTTTATTGTCAAACGCATGTTGAGAGAGAGCTGTTGTTGTTGTTCCTTTCTGAACTGTTCGTTTATGTTCTTTTAACCTAATCTATAATTGTCTTTTCGTTTGTCCAATATATATTCTGTTACATTGTTGGTGGACATTACCATTGCATTTTATTTGGTATACTACATTGTGTTCTTTGTGTAAATCTGTTTTCGTTTTTTGGGTGTTAAAAAGCTTATTCAATGTTTGATTTGGCTTAGAAGCTATTTTAATAGGACGACCATAGGAAGCTTAACATCACAATAAGTAATTACAATCACTGGTCATTAGGAACAAAACTAAAAATTTTAATTTATTAGATTAGTTTATTAAATTAGTTTCACAAATTTTATGAAATTATGAAGATCTACGAAGAATTTGTTATGAATTTGTATGGAACTCTTCAAAATATTTATGAAGTTTTCAGAAATATGATGAAAGTTTAATAATGATGAAACTGTTTTCCCCTGAGATAATTATTGGAGATTTCTCTAAAACGTTTCCAATTGGGATATAAAAAAAATATAAATTTTACCTGTTGAAGTTGATGGAAGTTCTTCATATAATTTATGAGCTTTTCCTTTTCGTTCACGATTTTTTCTTCTGTCTTCCTTTTGTTTTAATTTTAGGTCTACTCCCACCATGATATCTTCACGACCTTTCTTTCTTTGTTTAATTAAGAACTGTCTGTCCTCTTAAATTTTTATAATATCCATTGCATTGACGTGAGCAATATCGAATAAATCATTTAATTGTTCCTTCTATTCTTCTCTCTTTTTGTTATAAATTTCTGAGTTTCTGGATTTACTTCTTACAAGATTTCGCCATTCATTTTATAGGCCAATTAATTTGTTTGCAGCTTTGTGTGCATCCTGGAAAGGAATTCGGAACACTCTTTTATAACTAAACATGCACTGTCTTTTACACTCAGTTTTGTTGTCTTTAAATTATAAAAAAAAAAAACTATCAGGCAGTCTCCCGTCGATGGAAGTTTACAACCACTCAACTGGTGTTTTGAAAAACCGATTATGTAAGTTAGTTCTTTATTTGCCTGTGACCTATTGTAAACATGTTGAATACCATTTGATGTAGCCCGTGGCCATTGTGGATAAACATATGCCTGTCTGGGCAAATTCTGTGGCAAGTAAGCCAATTGGGGATAGAAATGTTGTGCAGTGGATCTGCGCTGTGGGGCAATATGTCTGTGCTGTTGGACAGCCGAAGCCGTATTGTGGCTACTATTAGCATGAACCGACCTAAATTGTTGGTTCTCCAATTTCTGACACAAATGTAGTGCCTCTTGTAAATCTTTTGGCTCTCTCATTCCCAATAATCTGGGTAAATCGCCACGAAGTCCCCTGACAAAAGTGTCTAGGGCCTTGTTTCTATAGGTCCTGGTTAATAAATGTATAGAAGCTTCACTCTCTTCTATACATGCAATTTTGTTAAGAATCAGGGATAAGTGGGCGTAAATCTGCTTATAATATTCCTCTACACTATTATTTCCCTGTACCATAGATGACATTTGGTACTCTAATGTGCCAAGGTCCCTTTTATCCGCATAATGTGTGGTAAGACACTTAATAATACACTCCCAATGAAGAGGTGTATTGTACGATTCAAGGGCGATGTCAGCATCACCCGTTATTTTGTTTCTAACTACATTTAGGATTCCAAAATACTTTGGAGTCCCGCGAATGGGTTCATAAATTTTTAGAATTCTCTCCACACTTTTCTTCCAAGAAGCGAATTCCGTGTGGTTTCCCGCAAATTCCCTAAGTGTACGCACTACATCAGGGACTTTATCCAAACCCGAAAGGTCTCCGTTAACTATATTAACGTTTTGATCTGTAGGTTGTTGAGGAACTGGATGTAGTTCCTCTTGTACCACTCTACGTACTACACTTGCAATTGCAAGTTCCATCTCCCGGTTTACTTGAAATTGTTGTGGTAGGGGATTATTGTTATCATTATTGTTATTATTATTAATATTGCCCAGAATCGGAGGTCTGATCAAGTTATTTTGATTTGCCATTTTGTTAAATAAAATTTTTATTGAAGTTAAAAGATTTTACAAAATTTATTTTAATTTCGTTTCTGTTGAAATTTTTGTTATTTCGATTATTAAATATTGAAATTTCAAATTTGAATAAAAATATTGTTACGTTTCTAATTCAATTACAATAGAAATATTATCGTTGTTATTGTTGCCATTGTTGATAGTTTGATGTTGTGTTGTTTGCTTCTGAGATGTCTGTTGCTGTGGTGGTTGAAACTGAAGTTGCTGTTGCTGCTGTTTATTTTGTTGCTTTGCTGCCCAGGCAGAAATCGTTGCCTGGTGACTTTAATTCTCCTTGTTGCACAGTTTTCTAATAGCAAAAGTTACCTCTAAATGTTATGCATTGTTAGATTGTTTTGAGTTTTTAGTGTTTCTTTTTTGTTTTTTTATTAGTGTTCTTATTTAAGTCTTTAATTTTTAGCTAATATGTTTGTTTTGATGTCTACAATTTCAATAAAAATGTTTGTTTTGATGTCTTTAATTTAATTCTACTTATTTTGAATAATGTTTGTCTACATTTTTTTTTTTTTTTTTTTTAATTTCACTTATTTTGAATAATGTTTGTTTTGATGTCTTTAATTTAATTCTACTTATTTTGAATAATGTTTGTCTACAATTTTTTATTTTAATTTCACTTATTTTGAATAATGTTTGTTTTTTGATTTAATTTTACTTATTTTGAACAATGTTTTTTAGTTTTGTTACACTAATAACGCGTCGACATTAGAGAAGTTGTCCTTTTTGTATTTTTACAACACTACTGCGGTTCTCATTAATGTTCTTTTATTCACGTTTGTGTTCGTTTTCCATAGAAATTCAACACAAGTTTTTTTTTTTTTTTTTTTTTTTTTTTTTTTTTGTTTAGTTACCAAATTATGCTCGGACGCCAGTTAGTTCTTTATAAAATAAAAACCATTTATTTCGAGTACTTGACTGCGACTGAAGTTTCTTTATTTATTTTCATGTATTTAAAGTACAATTTTGCTTATGCTAGAAAAGTAAAATCATGGGAATAAAACAATACAATTTATTTAAATAATACAATTGCAAAACGGCAGACAGCGTCAGCAGTTTTGGTATTTATCAAAAGTGTAACAAGAACCAAGCAAAAATGAATTTCAACACAGGTAACGTATGTCACACAAAAATTGAAAGGTAAGTAAAACAAAACAACACAGTAATGAGCAATTAAGTTATTTCGTTAACTTGTATAATTCTTCTCTTAATGACGGCATTATAAAATTTTAGATATTTTATAAAAAAAATCAATTTCGTAAATTACTTCTTACACCTGTTAACTCAACCGAATCAATGTTTCGACTGACGGACAAAGCTTAAAATATTTTTTTTTACATTATGTATTTTTTTATGTTTAGTAGACCTTGCAATTTGCTACTGAAAACCGTTTATTTACAGCTATAAAAAAGCTTTTATAAAAAAAACTGGGTGTCAAAAATAGAAAAAAGTCTACTACAATTCCATTGATCAGAAATGCATACAAAAGCTTTAAAAATTCTAATTAGCTTTTGGTATATTTTTTTTTGTAAAAAAGATTTATTTGAGAATTTTATTTCGCACATATTAGTCTGGTTTAAAAATATCTGAAAATGGTTAATTTTACAAAAAATTTTTCGTGAGTGTAAAAAAGTAAAGTTATTAAAATCTCGTTAAAAATAATTGCTTTTTTATATCACATAACATATTTGCTCATATTTATTAGTATCTACTAAAAAATACGAATATTTAGATAAAGACTATGTTTTAATGCAAAATTTTCTATTATTTGACCTTTGACCTTGATGTAAAGGAGGTAAGGGCTGTCTAATATGCTTCTGTTTTGAACTAGTGTCTTATTGGACCCATTGCATCACATTTTTTTTAATTTCAATAAAATCTAGACGCAAAACGACAAAAAATTATATATATTTTAATATTATATGTATAATTTTGGAATATTTGACCTTTGTCCTCTGTGCGGCACGTGTTAACATTGTCCGATTTGGCTCAAATTTTCACCATAATATTTTCTTACCCAAAGGCACAAAATTCCTCCCGGCGCTCCTTGAAATTCATACAAAAAAAAAAAAAAAATACTGCCACCCAATACAATGTATTTGCCATGATTGTTAGGCTGTTAAACCAATTCTTCTCTTGTTTTGCATTCAATTTATTTTGATACACTGTACATTCCTTATTTGTGATATTGTGGTTTTCATCTAGTCCTAGATTTAATTTACTGTTCATCCTTATGCAATTTATACGCTTAGTTATCATATCCTTCGTACACTCAGACGATTTGTGGTTGCCATGACATTTAAAGCACATCTTTTGGTTCCTGCATTCTGCGGATTTATGGTTGTATCCCTTACATTTGAAACATTGTATAATATCTGTGCCATCAAAAATTCTACATATCTCCCATCCAATGTTCACTCTTTGTGCATTCCATGCTTTTATTTAGGAATTATTGTCTATTTTCAGTATCACACTGTATATTATTCGATTATTCATTTTATACTCAAATAATTTAATTACCGCTAATTTGCTATTGGTTCGTATATCGTTTTGCTTTTTTAATTTTTCAATAATTTCATCTCCAGTAAGTTTAAATGTCATGCCTGTTACTTTTATTTTCATTTCCGCTTGATTTGGTACTGTAATTACGTATGATTCCCTCATTTCAGTCTGTATTGTTTTTTTTATTTTTTCTCTTTCCTCGTTGTTTTCACTTTGAATTACAGATCCATTTCTTCTTTGCTCAACATTTATAATTTTGAAATTGGTTGGATTCGTCTTATCATTTAAGTCTTCTTAAGTTTTTTTTTAGCATATTGTTTTTCTTTTGGTTTCACAATCAACGGGTTTTGTTTATTTTTGTCTGGCAACATCGTATTATTTTTCAATGCATCTGCGAATGATAGTTTACTTGTTGTTACATTTGTTTCTATTATTGTTTTTTTTATTTCATTACACATGTTTTTATTCTTCTCTTCAATGATATCACACATTTCTTTGTTTTTATTTTCTTATTCATTTATAATTCCATAAAATTTTTTAATTTCTTTAAAATTTGTGTCACACGATTTTTAAGCCTCATTCAATTTTTCAAGTCTTTCCTTGTAACGTTTTGTTTTAGTGTCGCTTTAAATTCGCTTTTATTGTTTTTGTTAACACCATCTTGTATTTCTCCAAGTGCCAAATCCACATTATGTATTATTGTAGGCAGTCATCACATAAAAATGTGATAAAGTTGCAAGAATCCAGCATTCCACGAGAGTATTGATCAATTCCTGAAAAACTTTTTTTTTTATTATGATAAACTTTTTTGCAGATTCCTTCACACATTAAACCAGGCTCTCCTCGAATGGCTGTTTTACATTGATGACAGTCTGCCATATATGCAATTTTTTTTGCATGTCCGATTTTTAGACTTGATAATTTATTTGATATTAGTGAGAAGTGATTATAAACTTCTTGGTAAAATTGGGAGATAGAATTTCGTAATGATGTAAGCTGACATTCAAGGGTAGTAATATCACGTTTATCAGCGTAATTAAGTGCTAAACAGTGGGAAATCGCTTTCCAATCTAAAAGAGTGTTATATGACTCGAGGACTGCATCAGCGTTGGCTACAATTTTATTCCTAATAACGCTAAGTATGCCGAAGTACTTTGGTGTACCTCTAGTATTTTCATATATTTTAAGCACATGGTCTACACTCTTTCTCCATGATCTCTATTCTCCTGGATTCCTGCGTACAATATCTGGTATTTTGTCTAAGTCATTGAGTTGTCACTGATGTTCTAGTCTGATAGTTTCGTCGGTGGCATTAAGTAATAGATTGTCACGGTTAAGGTTTTCCGGTATAATTCTCCCAGCAATCTCACTAAAAGCGTTTACCAATTCTGGTGTTATATTTGTTTGTGAAGGTGGTTGTGCCGTACGGGCTGGCTGTACTGGTGGAGCGCCTGCAGCGTCCAAAACACTAGGTGTTATTAAATTATTGGGGTTTGACACTTTTTCGAAATAAATATTGTTTTAGTGTTTTACAATTTGTTACTGTATGTTATTTTATTAATTTATCCCTTTTAAAAAAGGGTGTTCTTCTAGCTTGGAGGGTCCGGACTTCGGATTCGCAGAGTTGAACAATTTATTATTGGTTTTCAGAAATATTGTTTAATAATTTCCTAGTTCAATAATATAAAATCGCCTTAAATTATATCAAATTTAACGGTTTGAAATTTAATTCGCTTAGTTATAAAATTGCTTTTAAAATTTTGATTCACTTAGTTAAATAATATAAAATTTCTTTGAATTTAATTTTTTCAAATTTTAATTCGCTTAGTTATAAAATTGCTACAAGTTTAATTTAATTCACTTAGTTAATTAATATAAAATTGCTTCGAATTTAAATGTTTCAAATTTAATTCACTTAGTCAAATAATATAAATGAAATTCTTACAATAATATTGGTATGTGATGCATTCCACGACGCTGGGGGTCCCTCGATGCGCACTACTAATAGGTGTGCGTTTTATTCACGCTGGTTTTTGCCGCTTCTGGTTATTCTCCTTAAGCCACTTGCTCTCCTTTAGGGCTTATATGGCTGCACTACTTTAGAGCGTACTGCTTTATTTAAGAAGGACTTTCACTTTTCATTGGGCGCCAATTAAACTTACATTTATTTAAAGCGATTAAAAAAACTTATTTTTTTTTATTTTTTATTCTTTATATTTGTTCCATTCAAAAACTAAAATCGAACTGACTACTAAAGCTAATTGCACAAGTTATTAATAATACCAAATTTGCCGATGCCTCATTAAATTGGTTTTTCAACACGCGCTGTCTGTTTTCTGTATTGTTTGCAGAAAATGTTAAGCTTACACGCGCTGTGAGTTTTTTTTATATTTTCTCCGAATATTGCAGACGCATCGTCAGCAAGTTAGCCAAATTATTTTATTTGGCATGTTGTTTATGCAATAACATTTATGTCGTTAACTTATATAAGTATGTACGTATTTAGCTATACGTTTAGATTTGTTCGGAGAAAACAGTATGTTGCTTGTTGTGTTGTTGGATAAAAACTCAATTATTAAAATCAAGTGTCCCCTTTTATAAGAGAAACAATTACACTTAGCAGCTTTGAGCAAAACAAAGGAAACCGATAAATTACCAAACGTTCTTGAGTGCAGATCAATTTAATTTTAACAGAGTTGACGATTTTTCCATTTTGCGTATGAAATATGAATAATCTTAACAATGTGAAAATTTATATATAACTATATATAACTCCTTGCTGTCGGAATGATTACAATTCATTTTCTTTAAACAATTTATTTGTTTTAAATAAATAAGCGGTGGAGGAGGGTATGGTGGACATCTTTCCCGGCTTATCCTTCATACGGCACTGATCCACACAATTGAAGCAATATTGGAACTACTGGGCGATTGTCCGCCGCTCACACACCGAAAGCATCCAAAACTTCAAATACAAGCGAACGCGAGCTCTTGTAATGTTTGTAATGATTATTTTGTCAAGATGTTGAAAACCATAATTGTTTTCGAGACCAGGCGAAAGAAGACGGTGGGAGCCATTTCATCGCTAGCGATCAGTCGGGTTTGAGGAGGTTCGTGTCTCCTATCGTTTAGTCTAAGATTTATTACAAAATATTTTTTTATTATAGACTCCCTGTATATATGTACATATAAAATATATGTATATATATAGTGAAGAAAAAAAAAAACTACGTTAAAATGGACCAAAATTAACCATGTCAAAAAAACAACAAAAGCCCCTGTATTATGGTTAACATGAAAATGAATCTACTAAAACAAAAGGTATTTATCACAGAATGCTGTGTATTGATCTCTAAGATGATTTGAGATCAGTGCCTCATAACCCACTCCTACCTATTTCTTAGTGACACTTACTAGTTGCTCTAAGAACCCACATTTTAACTTACCCGAACGTTTTATTCAGCCATACAAGAAAACATGTTTTTTTTTTTCAAATTTCTAAATTCATTTTAGAAAATCCTTAACTTTTTTTTCAACCCATTTAATGATTCTATAAATCTAGTGTGCGTGATAAAATATAAAAATAGCTTATAAAATTACAAAGACAAGATAATGTTTTACAATATAGTATATGAGGTTACTTGAAGGTTATAATGTTAATAATTGTAAGACAAAAATAAATTCTAGGTATCTAGGGATATCGATGATAATTCGTTTTGAAATTAACTTCCACTTTAATTTGTTATAACGATTTCACCGTCGAACTAATAGTAATACGGTTTTGGGACGGTAACGATAGCATGATCAAATATTTTACGTAAACCGAAAAATTGTGCTGAAGGAAATAACAAATAGACAAATGAGTAGCCAAGTAGACTATCAAAAAAAATTACACCATAATTTTTACTATTATCCTGTACGTACGTTTAAAGAAAGCATATTAAAATCTCAGGCTTACTCGTTTTACATTTGTTATTTCTTCCCTTATTTGCTTTTGAAAAACTATACTATACTATGCAAGAAAATTGTCAATGAATTTGTTATATATATTTTTTTTTTTTTTTTTTTTTTTTTTTTTTTTTTAATAACTCACCAAACATTTTTTGAAGAACGATGAGGCCCCAGCGATCTGGTTTCTGTTGGTTGTTGGATGAACATAAAGTTGCGCTAAAAAAATAAATTGATGATATTCTTGCATACTTGCAGATAGTCTAACGCGTAACGAAGACTGAATGTCAGTGTCAGTGAGAGAAACAAAAATTTATATAAAATATTGCTACATTTAGTATTGGAACTTCTTAAGGTTCGGTCACATTAGGCAAACGTTTGCTCAAACAAGCGTAACCACTAAATAATGTATAATTTTCCTTGTATAATTTTCAATAAGTTATACAATATATGATATAGAATATAGTTAAATAATTAAATATTACTAATATAATAAAACATAACTTAATTTTATCTTTTATATATCATGTAAGATTGAATAAAACTTTCATAAAATTAGGGGTTACGTTTATTTGGTCAAATATTTGCGTAGTCTGAACGCACCTTTAGTAAATTATATGACTGTTGGAGGAATAGGCACTAAGTAATACCTAGAATTTCATAGAATTTTGATGTACAATTAACGGTTCTTAGTAAAGGTTCTATGCAATATTTGAAGTTAAGTTAGCTTTAACGTTAAGGTTTAATAGATTTAAAAAAAAAAAAAACATGGACATAAGTTTTGTTTTGCAAAGAAAATAAATTGGAAAGATACTAGTTGGGTGTAGACTTCAAAGAAAATTTGTGGATTCACGCTAGCAGCTTTAATTTTTTTAAACCTGCTTTCTTTTCATGATTGCTCTCGTGGGATTGTACGGTGAAAACTTCTCATTCCTCTTCCCCCTTTTTTTTCTTGATACATTTATGATGTAATATAGTTGGTATTAACAGTTTTCCATTATTTTAAAATATGCCGGTTGTTTTCCACTATAGGAACGAGATCGCTATGTGAAAGGACAGTTGACGATTTAATGACAACCTAAGTATGATAATGAATGTTGAGAAGACAGTTCTATGTTTGAGATGATATTTTCTTACCGCAATTGTTCGTTTCGATCTTCCTTTATTTGTTAAGTGGAGACTGTCTAATTGGTCAGTGTTTAAGTACAATTTAATATTTTCTTTGTACTTTTCCGCCTTGATTCAATTAGCCATTTTTGGGTTAATTCTGGGTTAAAATCTATGAAACTCCTTTTTTTATACATCGTTGAAAGGAGTGTTTACATAGATTTTAACTAGTAAAACCGTTAACGGTACTTAGATATTGCTCGCCACCTTCTCTCTTTTATTTTTTAACTTATAAAATCAATCGTTTTGGTACCTTCGTACACATAAACACCATCCGCTGTGCATATTTAAAAAAGGTAAAGCATTTGTACATACAAATAAAATAGAGATATTATTTTCTCCTTCTAAAAACCTTATACTATATTGTGTTTTTATTTTTTATATATTTTTTGCTACATACGCAAACATTTGGTCCTTCGAACCGGATCCTGAGGAAAAATTTGGAAAATTTTTAAAAATTATTAATTTCAACATTCCCACAGCCTTCATCTTGTCAACACCAGCAAGAACCTGCAAAAACAACCCTTCACTTCAACTACAGCAGAAAACAATTAATTAAAAAGGTGCGTATAGTTCAGTTTTTTTTATGTGTGAGCTAAACAAAAACTTGAAAATTTAAAAAGTGTATAATTAAAATTAATTTAAAAAGAAAAAAAGTTTCATCGTTATTGAAATACTATTTTTTTTGCATACTTTTCGTTTTACAACCCTACGCGTTACGTTACATTACGTATATATTCGTTTATATTTTAATCGAAAGAAAAAGCAAAAGCCGTCGGGATTTTAAAAAAAAAAAGTGATTAGTGCAAGTAATAATATAAATATTAATCATATCGTGTTTGTTTTAATCGAAGGAAAGAGAAAAAGCCGTCGGGATAGTTTAAAAAAAAAGTGTTTAGTGCAAATAATAATAATTTAAACAGGTTTACATTTAAACAGATATACATTACAATAAAGATTATAACTAAATCGGTTTTTCTCCTTTGTGTTATACATATACGCTCACGCGAACGTTTTTTTTCGTGTTTAAGCTGCTTAAGCTGAATAGTTTTTATTTCTCTGTACGTTCACGCGTTGGTTTTTTTTTTGTGTTTATGCTCAAGAGTGTGTTCATTTCTCTTCACACTAATATATACGCACACGCATTGTGTTGGTTTGTTTTTTCTATAACATTGTTAGTCACCCTACTGTCCGTTTTAGTCGCGACATATCCAGTGTGTTTTTTATTAATTTTTTTTTTTTTGCAAATTTTGGTTTTGCTTCTAATTAGTTAAAATAATACCACATATTAAGAAAATAAAATTTTTTAATATAGTTTTATATTATTAGTTTATAATATATTATTATTTTTTCGGATTTTTTTTAAACGAATTTTTATATTGTTATTTAAATTAAATTAACTTATTTTAAAATAAATTCGAACCAAAATGCCGGGAACTGCACTTGATATTTTTATTCGCGATTCGGATACGCTCATTAAATTTGAAGCGAAATTCAACGATATTCGTGAGGAGTTACATTCGGTATTTAATCTTGAAATTCGTGGAAAAGAATTGGACTTGCTTTGGGAACAAGTAAAATCGACATATCGTACTTGTTTATCATATTTAGAAAATTCGGATGACGCGGAACCAGCGGATTTTGACGCGGCTGAATCGAAATATGAAGCCACTTTTAACGCGTACGTTAATTGTTTATCTAGGATTAATGAACGATTACATCATTTTAAATCCAACGCGACACCGAAAGAGCAGTCTCAGTCTTCTAGCGTAAACCTCAATTCAGCTGACAACTTTTGTCATAATTTAACGCTTCCGCCATGCGATACCGACGTTTTTGAGGGCGATTACATTTCTTGGCCCACTTTTAGGGATCTTTTTACAGCGGTTTATATCAATAACTCTCGACTTAGCAATATTGAGCGGCTATGCCATCTAGTTCGGAAAACTAGTGGCGAAGCTCGGGAAATTGTTTCGAAATGCCCTCTCACTAATCAAGGTTTTGATGTTGCGTGGCGCAACTTGAGGGACGCATATGATAATCCGCGTATGCTGGTTAATAACCAGTTAAAATCGCTATTTAGCCTTCCCTTTCTTGATAAGGAAACCTCGTCGGGATTAAAAACTTTACAACGCGGAATAAACGGTTGCCTTACGGCTATGTCAATTTATAATATTTCGACGCACAGCTGGGATCCTATTATTGTATTTCTTTGCATTCAACGGTTACCTTCGCAAACTGTTAGTCTGTGGGAACAGAGTATAAAGGACAAATCAGCTTTGTCACTCTGGAAGGATTTGGACCTCTTTCTGACAGAAAGAGTTCAAACTTTAGATTGTTTACGTGATCTTAGGGGTTCAGAATCTGCTAAACGGCTTTCTGAACCTAAAATCAAAGCGCATCATACCAATGCTGCTTCAACTTCAAGTGCTTCTTGTGTTCTTTGTAAGAATCAAGTTCACTTTTTACGTTCTTGTCATCGATTCAAAAGTTTATCTGTTGCGGATCGATTTTCTACGGTAAAAAAGTTTCACTGTTGTGTCAATTGTCTCGCAAGGACACATGAAGCTAAAAATTGTAGCAGTTCGTATAATTGCTCCATTTGTAACAAGAGACATCATACTATGTTACACCGTGAATTACCATCTTCTGAAGTTTTTAGGGATACTAATCGGTCGAATTCGGGTGTTAGTTCGGTTTCTGTTTCTCGAGTTTCAAACTCCGTACCTGCAATCGCATCATCTTCGAATGCCAATCATGCCACAGCTCCTACAAATCGTCAAGTATTTCATACAGCACAAAGTAGGACTGTACTTTTAGGGACGGCTATGGTGAATCTTATTCATCAGGGTACTACGTACCCAGCCCGGGCCCTTATTGACCCTGCTTCTGAAGCATCGTTCATTTCTGAACGTTTGCAAAATCGCCTGAAAATTTCGACGCATTCGACGAATGCTCAAATTTCAGGAGTTAATCAGGCAGTTACGGCAATGTCTAGAAAACTTTGTTCATTAAAAATTGGCTCCACCCTCGATTCATCCCTTGTATTGGAAACATTGGCACTTGTTTTGCCAAATATTTCGGGTAATTTACCATCATTTACAGTCCACTCGTATTTAAAGGAAAATTTGCCAAACCTTCGTTTGGCCGATATTAATTTTGATGACAGTCGACCTGTTGATCTTTTGCTTGGCGCGGATTTATATCCAAGAATTCTGTTGGGAGAAATCCGTCGCAATATTTTGGGCTCTTTACTAGCTCAGAACACTATTTTTGGCTGGATTATTACTGGTCCAGTTGTACAACCTCAAGTTCAGGTATATTCTACGAATGTCGAATTTTCAGAGGAAGATTGCCTTAACAAAAATCTTTTGAGATTCTGGGAACTTGAGGAAACTCCTAAAAGAAAAATTCTGTCTCCATTTGACAAATTTTGTGAGGAAAATTATAAAGCGACTACTCGTCGCGAATCTGATGGTCGATATGTAGTGACTCTCCCATTTAAGCCTGAATTTCCTGAAAAATTTTCTTTAGGGACTTCAAGACCTGATGTTATGGGACAATATCTTAGGACCGAATCATCTTTACTGCGTAGACCTGAAATTAAGGAGATGTACGATGACGTCGTTAGGGAGTATTTGGACATAGGACATATGAGACCGGTATTACCAAATTTTTCATCTCCTACCTCTTTTTGTTATTTACCTCATCATCCGGTGGTAAAACTAGAACGTAAGACAACTAAATTGAGAGTTGTTTTCAACGCTTCAAATAGAACTTCTAATGGAATTAGTTTAAACGATTGCCTTTACGTAGGACCTACCTTACAAGCAGACTTAGTTCTACTTATTCTTAGATGGCGTCTGTTTAAATTCGTCTTCAATTGTGATATTACTCAAATGTATAGGCAGATTCGGGTTGATCCTTCTCATACCCCTTTTCAACGAATTTTGTTTAGGGATTCTCCGACGGAGACTGTAAGGGACTATGAATTACAGACAGTGACTTTTGGCGTTAACTGCGCTCCATACCTTGCCATTAGGACGTTATTACAACTCGCGGACGATTCTGAGGCTGAGTTTCCTCTCGCAGCACATATTCTACGAAAGTGCATGTACGTTGACGACGTTTTGACAGGGACTCATGACATTTCGACTGCATTAATGGCTCGTGATCAACTCGTCGCTGCTTTGGCCTCTGCTAAGTTTCAGCTAAGAAAATGGACTTCAAACGAACGGAGTATTTTGAAAGACATACCTTTGGACCATTTAGTTGACGCTAAATTATTGACCTTTATAGAATCGAGTACTTCAAAGACTTTAGGAATTCAGTGGAACGCTCAGTTGGACTCGTTTTATTTTAGTGTGACTCCTATTTCATTAAAATCTGGGTATACTAAGAGGGAAGTCTTATCGACTATCGCGAAATTGTTTGATCCTGTAGGTTGGTTAGGTCCTGTAATTGTGGTTGCTAAAATTATCATGCAAAAAATTTGGCTTGATAATATAAATTGGGATGATATGCTTCCAATTTCGACGGAAGTTGAATGGAAAAGATTTGTAACTTCTTATCATGAGGTAAATACTATTCGTATTCCAAGATGGGTTAATTATTCGCCGGGAAATTCTGTTGAGCTTCATGTTTTTTCTGATGCCTCGGAAAAGGCATACGCGGGGGTGATTTATATTCGAATTCAGGCTTCTAACGGCGAAATTCATACTCACATATTTTCATCGAAAACCAAAGTAGCCCCCATCAAATCAATTTCTCTACCTCGTTTAGAACTGTGCGGGGCGGTGTTAGCCTCTGAACTTTTGAAGACGGTAATAGGTGAAATTGATATTAAAATTGATCAAATTTACTGTTGGACTGATTCGACGATAGTCCTTTCTTGGTTAAGGAAAACGCCGTGTTCCTGGACCACATTTGTAGCGAACAGAGTATGCCGCATTCAAGAAAATGTGGGAAACCATAATTGGTATCATGTTCGTTCTGAGGATAATCCTGCAGATTTAGGTAGTCGTGGTACCTCTCCCACTGAGCTGGAAAATAGTGAGCTTTGGTGGCATGGTCCAAGATGGCTGGGTCAAGATAAAGTGCACTGGAATATAACGGATCTAAGTTATCTTGACACTGACATTGAGGGTCGGGTTGTCAAAACTCATGCTTCCTTCTTTACGAACGTTAAGGGGGAAGATATATATGTGGATATTTTGAATAATTACTCTCGTCTTGATCGAGCTCTTCGGATAATCTCATATATTTTGAGGTTCTTTTACAATAGTCATCCAGCTCATAGGACAAATCGTTATATGAATGTGGATAAAATCGTTGCTGGTTATGAAATCAGAAGAACAAAATTGCATTTAGCCATTGTGGCTCAGAAACATCACTATGCAGATGAATATAAGTGCCTGTTAGACAAAAAACCGTTAAGTTCAAAGAGTTGCCTTATTTCTTTGAATCCCTTTCTCGACAAAGACGGTGTAATAAGATTGAATGGTCGCTTGGTTAAATCACCATCCCTTTCATATACGGAGAAATATCCTATTATTTTACCTTATTCGAGCCGATTTACTCAATTGTTAATAGAATTTGTTCATATGATTTCCATTCACGGTGGAAATCAGTTGATGTTGCGAATAGTGCGCATTGAATATTGGGTTCCACGCTTGAAGTCGAAAATTCGTGGGGTCATTGGTCGTTGTAAACGGTGTATTATTGACCGTAAAGTATCTTGTCGTCAAATTATGGCGGCTCTGCCCCCTGAAAGAACTACTCTTACTAGACCATTTATGACAACGGGCGTTGATTTTGCTGGTCCCTTTGACATCAAAAGTTTCACGGGCAGATCTTGTAGGATAACGAAGGGCTACGTTTGTATTTTTGTTTGCTTTTCTACGAAAGCAATTCATTTAGAAGCCACGTCTGATTTATCGACGCCTACTTTTTTATCTGCCTTTAACAGATTTATTTCTCGACGAGGTTGCCCCTACACTTTATTTTCGGATAATGGCACAAGTTTCGTAGGTGCATCGCGTGAATTAGAGAAGGATTTTAAGATATTTCTTAAGGAAAGTCAGATTGCAGTGGGTTCTATTTATGGTATTCAGGGTTTAACTTGGCGGTTTATACCGGCCGGGGCACCTCATATGGGTGGCCTTTGGGAAGCCGGGGTCAAGAGTTTTAAACACCATTTTCGTAAGGAAGCGCAATCTTTTAAATATACTTTTGAAGAACTTTCTTCAGTTCTCGCAAGAATCGAAGCTTGTCTAAATTCACGTCCTCTTTGTTCTATGGCGGATAACCCTCGGGAACCAGTAGCTCTTACTCCTGGTCATTTTTTAATAGGTGGACCAATACTTGCTCCCCCGGAGCCTGAAATTAATGAATCTCCGATAAGTCTTGTTAATCGATTTCGAAAAATGAAAGCGTTGTCTCAACTTTTTTGTCGCCGATGGAAAGAAGAATATTTAATGACGTTAAATAAGCGCTATAAATGGAAATATCCGGAACGCGATCTACAGGAAAATGACTTAGTCGTTATCAAGCATGAAAATCTACCTCCGACATCGTGGCGTTTAGGCCGGGTCATAAAAGTTTATCCGGGAAGTGACGGTCGCGTTAGGGTCGCGGATATTCGTACTGCTAATGGGGTTGTAAAACGACCAATAACCAAACTGGTCATTTTGACCGAATAATTTACACTTTTTCTTCGATATTTTCTTTAAATTTTTTATCGTTTCATAGAAATATGGAATCTCTCCCTAACTTTTTTGACGATGCTCTGCTCGATTATGAGGATGCTATGGAGATTTCGGAACCTAAAACTTCTCCCGCAGCCGTTCCTAGTCCAGCAGTGACACCAACAACGACAATCGTTACAGCGGTAAATCCGCCATTGGAAGCAACGCCCGCTGTTGAAACTGTCCATGCTGAGACAGTTGCATCATCGCCGGTCGTGGTGACTAAGAAAGCTATGGAAGCCTCGGGTTCGAAGCCACTGTCTACCTCGGCTCCGATTAAACCGCCATCGTCCCCTCTATGTAGACTCTGCGAACGACGTCACCCTCTGCGCTTCTGTCATTTGTTTCGGGATATGAGTTATGAGCGCCGCCTTCGTATGGTGATACTTCACCGATACTGTTCGAAGTGCTTGGCCCATTCTCATATGGCAAAATTGTGTCCTAGCACGTTAAAGTGCCGGGTCTGCCAGGGTGACCACAATACTTTGTTGCATGCGAATTCAAGGTCACGTAGTTCTGACCACCAGAATCGTGCAAAACGTGAGTCTCGTCCATTGTCGTCCGTTTCTAAAGTTCAATCCTTGCCTATACGTCATGTCCTTAATTTGTCGCCTACGCTTCAAGTTAAATTAAATATACCCGGAAAGGCCATTCCGGTACGCGCAGTGCTCGACTCTTGCTGTAGTGCAAGCTACATCTGCGAAACGTTGGTTCATCAAATACGATTGCCAGTTTCAAAGATGGACAACGATCGGTTTTGTCGGTTAACGATTACGTCGATATACGACTCGACTCAAAAAATTACGATAACCGCTAGAGTCACGAAGATGTTAGGGATTAGAACTCCTTCCGAGTCAATTCCAGACGCGATCAGGGAGCATTTCGCTGGGTTCCAACTTGCGGATCCTACCTTTAATCATTCCGGGCGGGTCGCGTTAGTTTTAGGCCCAGAAGTTAATCCACAGGTGATGAAAAATCGGATACAGGCGAGCCCGGGACTTCCAATGGCGCAATACACCATTTTTGGATGGGTCATATCTGGCCCATCTCCATTGTAGAGTCCTTACTGGCTCATATGTAGAGTCCTTACTGGCTCAAATTGTAGAGTCCCTACTGGCTCATACTTATTTATAATCAATTTTCCATTGGGGTCCCTACTGGCCTATGGAAAATTGTTACGTCGAGGTCCCTACTGGCCAATTTAACTTTAAGTGTTAAAAAAAAAAAAAAAAAAAATTATTAATAAATTGAATTCAAGCTCACATTTTTAAACTGAACTATGCCTTATTTTAAGATATTTAAGTTATTTGTTAAAGTATTATTGTTGCAACACACCTTGATGTTGCAAGGTGGCCGGCAATGTTTAAGTACAATTTAATATTTTCTTTGTACTTTTCCGCCTTTGAGTCAATTAGCCATTTTTGGGTTAATTCTGGGTTAAAATCTATGAAACTCCTTTTTTTATACATCGTTGAAAGGAGTGTTTACATAGATTTTAACTAGTAAAACCGTTAACGGTACTTAGATATTGCTCGCCACCTTCTCTCTTTTATTTTTTAACTTATAAAATCAATCGTTTTGGTACCTTCGTACACATAAACACCATCCGCTGTGCATATTTAAAAAAGGTAAAGCATTTGTACATACAAATAAAATAGAGATATTATTTTCTCCTTCTAAAAACCTTATACTATATTGTGTTTTTATTTTTTATATATTTTTTGCTACATACGCAAACAGTCAGTGTTTCCCATATACTGGTGTTTAATGATGTAGGAGAGATGGTTCAGTTCCTCACTGTATATTAGGGAAATTACGTTTTCCGTTTTCCCTTCCTTTCCCTTCGCTTCCACCGACTTACGCTTTTCAACAGCTGGTGTTATCCCCGAATTCACTTTTATTTTCTTTTAATTTAATATTAGGATGTGAGGTTATGAAGTCTTTAAGTCCACTTTCTAAGCACGTTCGTATTTCTTCACAAGTTATCAAGAAAAGAGGAAGTTCAACGTGGCTTGGTTACTGTTTATAGGTATGCCGAAATTAATTCTTTTACGAATATTGACTAGAGTAGTTAATACCCATTTATTCGCGTACTTTACCTACTAAACACAGCTTTTGCTTTATTTAACCGAACATTTCACCCCCCTTGTACCGAATTCACCCATATTACCCGCGTATAGCGAAACTTTTACTAACCACTTATACCCATCCTAAAGAGAGTACTCACCTCGTATAAAGTTAAAATAAATAATGATTAGCTACTAATTCCAGAAAACTGTATTCATAGGTACGCATGCGATTTAACATTCATTGGGATTTTTTTTTTTTTATTTTTTTTTTCCCCCCAACCCTGTTGTCTTCGGTATAACACAAAGATTTAGAACTTCGTTTGACCTTGCCATACAGCCAGGTTCAGAATCTGATGTTATTTTCAATGGGACTGAAGTTATTGTTTTACCAACCAGGTGGCGTAATAACCTTTAATTCAACTATCGTTATGGAAAAAATAGGAAATGGTTTTGGTTTTGCTAATTATAGTGTATATTGATGGTTTGTCCCAAATCGTTCATTACACTCTTCCACAGACGACTATCACGGATACTTTCGTTCTGCTGATGATTTTCTTCGTCCTCTTCCGCCTTCCTCGCTACAGGCCGATGAATCTCCAACCGACTGGCAACTTTGGACATATTAGCAAGTTAGGAAAAGAGTATAGAGAAAAAATATATTATTGTTGTTCTGACATAGGAAGGAGAACCAACTTCACAATTGTCCAGGTAAAAATGCCTGAAGCTGTTCTCAAATCAGCGGTTCGGACTTTAGAATAATGACCTTCTAAAATTTTTCAACTCTTCATACATTAGGAGTGTAGAGTAAAAAGCTGATGGCAGCAAATTAAACACTTTAAATTTACATATTAATTGCTTTTATTGAAAATAAAGTTCCAACTTAAATACTAATTTTAGATTTATTACATACAGTTAAATTTGAGTGATTTTATAAATAAAACACTTTTCCGTTTATATTTGAATTGTGTTTTATTTATTTAAGCAGCTAGCATCGTGCTCGATCATTGTTAAAAACCAATTGTTTTTATTGAAAAAAATCAAACTGAATTTATAGTACAAAATTGCTTACTTAGCGATTTGGTATAGAGTGGAAAAGTGCAGCAATGGACAGAACATCTTTAGCTACATCTACATATACAACTCGACGATCATTGCGCAACACCAAAAGAGTTCACTGTTACAGTAGGCACCATATTAGCTTAATAGTACACAGCACTGCTTGTGTACGCTAAATCTAGAGCCTTTGCAGTACTGTATAAGCAGTGCCGATCGTATTGGTCGTGTTGGTCGTTTTTATTGTTTTGTGTGTAACATGATCACTTTTATATTTTATTATCCAAAAATGTTCTTGTTGGTAATGGTGACTTATATTCCATGCTACATTTTACATAAAACAGCTCCAATACTTTAAAAACTATCTATGTTTCTTTATGTCATGTAAGCAATTTCTGAGTGATACCAAAAATACAACGATCTGTTGTAATAGTATCCCTCACGTTTGTTGCTCCAGTTTACACATTTGCCAAAAATAAATTCCAGATGGTCAAATGTAAACAAAAAATCGAATTAATTTGATGTAAAAATTGAATCAAATCAAACACTTGTTCTGTTCGATAACTTGGGACAAATATACAAGTTAACGATTTCGGTTGTGGGTACAAAATAGAACTGCAATCTTTATTTGGTACTTTTATACAATAATTTTGCTTACAATTTGATTATTGATTAATTATAACTTAATTTTACTATTTGGGTTTTGCTCACTTGCGATTAGTGTCGTTGTGTTTGATTTTGTGTCAGCTATCGTTATATGCAATTGTTGTTGTGTAGTTTAAGTTGCGATTTTGTTTATTGCTTAATTTCAACATTTAGGTTTTGCATACTTTATTAATTGGGCTATGTTGTGTTTGGTTGTTGCGTAGGTTCAAATATTTGTTTAACTCACAATTTTATTTATTATTTAATTTTAGTATTTAGGTTTTGCTTTGTTTATTAATTCTTTATTTTTTTGTGTAGTATCAAATATTTGTTTAACTTACAATTTTGTTTATTGCTTAATTTCAGTGTTTAGTTTTTGCTTACTTTATTAATTCTATATTAATTGAACTATGTTGTTTTTTTTATTGTAGTGTGGCTAGAATTAAATGGGGTCGGTGACTGAACTAAGTTGCAATTGATCTAAGTGCAATATATTAAGATTATTCACCGAATATGTTAACTTACATGGTGTGTGTATGAATCACATAGTTAGGTTTATATTTCTACACAATATGGACAATACACACATCACATAGTTTTTGTGTACATGAATCATATTATTAGTGTTTCTATACACTATTTGGGATTTTGGCGTTGTTAATAAAAAACTGATTTCAACTTGATTGTTTGCGGTTGAAGATATATATTTAAAAGAAAAACTCTAAATATACATCGTTTTATTTTTCAGTTTCACAAATCTTTCTACTTGAATTTTAGTTTTCTTTTCTATATTTTCGGAAATTACGATATTATCAAAATTTTTCATTCCTTTTATCGAATTAAAACTTAATTCTCTTGGTAATTTGTAATGGTACGGTGTGGTGGAACTTCCGCTTCTATTTCCATGAGCCTTAACGGGTCGCACGTGCTGGCGTGGGGCCTAGCTCGCCGGATGGTTGGGATCTTGTTAAGACCCAGGGAAACCGCACTACAGATATTTCACGTGCAATTAAAAAAAAAACTATATACACTATCGCATTTAAATGATGGATGGATGGTATACTTAGGGTTTTGGTTGGGGACTAGGTGCCCCTTTTGCCCTCCCTACCATGTCACCATGATTCCAATCTAATCTGGATGGTAACCCACATAATTAGATTAGATTTGGTTTTCTACATTGGGCTTAAAAAAGTCTTTATTCCACCTTCATTTTATGGTTTTTAAATTTTTAAGTTATATTCAGCAACATTTTATATTTAGCAAAATTTTTAAATTTAATAAAAAATTTTAATGTTAGAAAAAATTTATATTTTACAAAATTTTTATTAGAAAAAATTATGAGTATTTTGGATAAAAAAAAAGTAAATAAAAATTTACTATTCTACTATTTCGAGTTCATCAAAGTCAAGATTATTGCCCTCCATATATTTTTTCACTGTTTCTAGTGCTCTCAGTGCTTCTGAAAATGAGGGTGGATTCACTTCAATATTATCTTCAATAGTATTTTCCATAGTATCTTCGGATGGTGACACCTCACCAGCGTTATCTTCCAAAATGCATGACACTATTTCTTCCTCCGTGAGTGGGCCAAAGCATTCAGTATCCTTATCGCAATTTACATATTCCTCAAACTCCTGAGTGTTTATGGGAATATCTATTAGTGTTTCCTCGTCGTCATCAGGCAAATAATGTTGAATTACAAATCCAGCCTAAAAAATTAACAGTAAATTAGAATTTTTTAATTTTAAATACTAGTAGTGAAAAACCATACCTTTTGAAAACAATTTTTAGTGGATTCACCTTTGACAAGCCACCAGGCTCGTTTTGAAAAAGTCAACGCATCCAAAACCGAAATAGTTTTTAAAAAATCCTTGGTTGTTAACCCTTTTTTAATTGCAAGCAGCTGTTTTCTAACCATTATTTGGCGACAGTAAACTTTGAAGGTGTGTATGATTCCTTGATCGAGGGGCTGCGATATCGACGTGGTATTTGCTGGAAGAAATTCAACTTTCACATTTTCCAGGTTCAAATCGGCCACTTTATGGCAAGGAGCATTATCGACAAAGAGCAAAACTTTTCTATTTTCCTTTTCCATTTCGCGATCAAATTCTTTCAAAATAGTTGACCACAAAGAGCCTTATTTTGAAAGTGGTAAGGCAACGGAATAGATTTCCCTCTAAAGCATCTGGGATTCTTCGATTTTCCGATAGCAAATAATTTTTTGTAACTCCCGTCAATATTGCATAAAAAGAGAAGAGTCAGGCGTGCTTTTTGACCTTTTCCTCCTGTTACAGTTGTGCCCTTTCAAAGTTCCATTCGGCAATGCCTTATAAAAGGCCACTTTCGTCAGCATTGAAAATGTCGCGAAGATCATAAGCTTTCATTAAATCCTGTAATTTTTGTTGGCGATACCTATTCGCATCTTCGGTGTCTGCATCAGCCGCTTCCCCTATTATTTTTGTGAATTTAATACTTTCGCGACGTTTCCATCGCCATAGCCAGCCATTTGTTGGCATAAAATCGGAATGCAATTTCGCTGCGAAGTCTCTGGCTTTTTGGAGGATTTGAGCATCGGTTAATACAGCATTAAGAGCTCTCATTTGGTCAAACCATTGAGCAATAGCCTTTTCAACATCCTTGTGCGGACTCGGACGCAAACGTTTACGTCGCAAACATGTTGCATTTGCAGCCTCCTCCACTTTTTGCCGGTTTCTACAAATTCTATTTACAGTTGATATATCGCATCGAAAATGCTGCGCAATTTCATTTTACGATTTTGCTTTCTGATCAATTAAGTGAAGAATTTGTATTTTTTGCTTAATTGTCAAACTTGTAAGTTTTTGCCCTTTGCCAGGCATTGTTACGAATATTTATTTATTTTTTATCTCGAATATTTCTTTTGACAGATATGTATGTGAGTTTTTCGATAAATTAGTAATAGTGTAAATAAATAATCGATTATAAAGGGTTGCCGTTTTAAAAAAGCAATTGTATTCAGAAAGGTACTTAACCGGGGGAAAACGTATATAAAATGTTATTTAATGCACAATAAATTGTGGCACTTAAGCGGGTTTCGACGCCCTATGTTCTTCGTGAACTTTTTATTTAAGTATTTTATGTACAATTTGTATTTATATTATATCTAATTAAATAAAGGACATATATATAAGCGGGTTGAGCAATTAAGCGGGGAGGTACTTAAAAGGTAAGTTTGTTCGATTTTTTTCAAAAAAGTCATAGTGTCAGTAGATGTTGGGTACTAAAACGGGTTAGGTGCTTAAGAGGGGAGGTACTAAAGCGGGTTTCACTGTACATTTAAACCTATCTTAACTATATGAATTTGTATTAATATCCCAGCAATCTAGAAAGCATTTCTCTATAAAGAATATAGTGCATTGAGTAACTTTCATGATTATTGAATGTTGCTCAACACTTCAAAATATTTTTACTGTAATATACTGCTTTGGTATTTACAATGTAACTCTAAACTTTTACTCTAATTGTTTACATTAAACCAAAACAAAAAATGATTGCGTAAAAATTTGTAGCTGACCTGGGATATTCATACGTGTTTACTCACACTTGTTAATTTTATGAACACTTGTTATACGCTCCTCTATGTCTACAACTCAACACAACATTGACTGTATAGTTGTGCATGACACATATTTTCATTGTTTATGTTTAGTTTGTGTGTGACGTCATGCATACCCTACACAAGTTAATATAACTAAAAATTACTCTACCATTTTTGCTTACGCTAACTTAATTCTATAGGAAACAAAACATACTATGGTTTCCCAATAACCTGCGTGTGCAAATATTCACTTAGCTTAATTTTAATGAGAACAATAACTTGCATTGTTCCAATGATTACCCCATTTTATTTATTTCTGCAAAAAAATACAGGCGTCATATTACACCCGTGCCATCGTGGTATGTCGTAGGCAGAATGGTAGTGCGTGGGGTGTTAACAGCAACACGCGCTGTCCGTGGTATTTGCTGAGTCAAGACAGAATGTTGTTTTAAAAAAGGTATTGGGAACAGCAATGTGTTAACTTCCCAGCAAAAACTCTCATTACCCGGTAATTAGTAAAGTAATCCGAATCCGAAAGCATTCACGGGTTACTTTTATGCTTACATAACTAATTATTTTTGGTTCGCGATGTCCCAAAAATCAAGTACCCATGCTTACAAATGTGCTTACAAATAAAATAGAAATAATGGGTTACAAGGGGTGAAAAGATAAGTAGTTATATTTATACTTATGAGGAGGGAAATAATAAGTGGTTACCCATATACTTACTAGGAGTTTAATAATATGTAGTTATATATATGCTTACGAAGAGCTAAAATAAAAGTGATTACCTTTATACTCACGAAAAGTTAAAAAATAATTAGTTACGTGAAGTTAAGAAATAAGTGGCTACCTATTTGCTTACGAAAAGTTATATAATAAGTGCTTACCTTTATACTTACTAAAAGGCAAAAAATAAGTCCTTAAATCAGCCAGTAATTATATTGATAAAAACTTTTATTAAACAAAAAAGTAACAACATTTAATTCAATTTAGTTACATATCTAGTTATTTATTTAGATTAATTAAAATCAAAATAAATATAAACAAAAATTTAAAATTATATAGGTACAAGTATTATATTCAGTCTCATACATTTAAATATTACAGGATTTTTTTTACCATTCCAAGGTTTTAAAAAAAAAAATCATTTTTTTTTTTTAATTTTAAGAAAAAAAGTTAAAAATTAATTCGATTTTCAACCAAAGAAAAAATGCATATAAAATATGTTAATTAACATTAATTAATTTAAAATTGGAAAGCGTTAAGAAATTTTACTTTACATAAAAACAAAAATTACATTGTTTCCTCAGCCTTTTCTTTGGGCAGATTTTTGTTCTTAAGGCATATTTGCTTAAAATGCCTATTTTTGGCATTTTTAAATGCACATCGCATTTCAGTCTCGAAGGTTTTTGGTTCCTTCGAGTTTATGGAAGTTGATGTAGCAGAAACTATAAAAAATACACTTTATGATCGAATATTTCTAATTTTTAATTTTGTTAATTTGTAAAATACTTACGAAATAGAACGTCCATTATATTCGAATAATTTTTGAATCGTTTTTTGTTATGGATACCATCCAAATTGTATTCAATTAAAAGGTTTTGAGTAATAAGTAATGGTAAACCTTTTACGATTCCCTTTTCTCCCAATACCGTTGTTACGGTTTTTATCTAAAATACATAAAAATATGTTTATGATGTTAAAATATATAAAAACAAATATATATATAGATTGCTTACCATTTCTTTTTTGTTATCACTTTTAATATCATCTTCCCATTTTTTCAAATCCATTTCTGTCTGTATTGGAAAATGTTTGGCATATTTTGGCGTTTTCCAAAACGAATTTATCACTGATTTTAGTGATATATTATGCTCCGCCAAATTATTATTAATATTATTGTATTGGGTTTTTATCGTTTCTAAAATAAATTAATATAATAACATTTTTAATTAAAATTAAGAAAATTTTTAAGTAAAATAATACGAAATATAATCAAATGAAGGGACAGAGTTTCTAAGGAATTAATTATTAATTTAATTCATAACTATAGCTATGTCCGTCCGTACAGGTCGGAATTCTCAATATTTTTGGATGAAACTTGGCAAGTGAGCTTAAGTCAGGTCAAGAACAAACGGTATTGAAATTGGTGAGAATCGGTCCAAGTTTAGACCTAGTCCCCATACAAATGTCCAGTTTGAAGGAAGCTCAAATATATATATATATATATATTTTGATTTTTCGTTTTAAAGCATTAACTGTTTAATTTAGAATTTTCATCAGTTTTTCATTTGAAACGGTAGATTCGATTATTTCATTACTTACCAGTAACTAGAGTTTGATTTGTTGTTACATCTTGATTTTGTTGAGCCATATTATCTGAAATATTAATAAGTAAAATTACCAAAAAATAAATAAATATTTAAACTTAATATTTGATACAAACCTTTAATTTCTTTAATATCGTTTTGCAGTATTGTTAATTTGTTATTAATATCCATTAAAATATCGACGTGAGGCTCAGAAAGTTTTAATTTTTTTTGTTTGTTTGCCATTTTACTGGTGAATCTCTGAAATTAAAAGAAATCCATTTCCATAAGGAAGTTTAAGGGCTTTGGCACAAACATTTTTGTAATAATATAATTTTTCTTCTAAAAATTCCTCTTTAGCAAACCCAATATTAATATCTAATGAATTTAGAGGATAGGTAAAGAAATTTTTGACATTTGAAAACGCCTGTGCTAAAAATGTCTCTACATTTACAATTTTTTTGACTATTAGGAATGTTTTGTTTTCCGTCAGACAAATATTATCTGGCGATTTAGCACTAAAATATCCTTTTGTAGTAAATATGGATTTTACGTTTCCATTTTTGTATTTCAACCCGTGAAATGGACTTTGAAGGATAATAGGTTGATTTATAAATGAATTATGAATTTGTTGAGGTATATGTTTCGGCATTTTTAAATTTTTTTTTATGCTTTGCATATAATTTTCAAAATAGTATGCAGAAAAATTATTTACATTTCCAAACTGTTCAGAACATTCTACTATGTGCAGGAGACTATGAACATTGTATGATACACTTGACCTGCCATACAAAACAGGAAAAAGTTCGACAAATGTTTGTATCATATTTTGAATTTTTTCTTTTTCTTCATTACATTGGGATGATAAGAGAATTCTATATGAACAATGAAGCAATAAGAAATGTTCATAAATTTCGTTCGGAACAAAGTCCTTCAATGCTACTAGGCCAGTATATAAAATAAATTGCCTGAATTCTGTGGCTTTCCATCTTGAAATTTCTGTAAAAGTTCTTGGCTTTCGAGCAAATTCTCGAGGAATAAAAGAACGCAAAGATAAAAGAGTTTCAGAAATTGAAATCACAGAAGCAGAGGATACTGGTAAAATAGTTTTTTTTTTAATTATGAAAATAATAATTTTTTTTTGTGATACCTAAATCAATTAGATGCATGCAGTCAATAGGAAATTGAGACACCATCCCGATTCCAACATTTTCCAATTTCAATTCCATATTGACATGCATGGGATTATGAAAATCTTTGTATTCTCTTGAGTAAAAACCTTTATCTGTCCTTTTTTCTCCAGCCGTTGTTGAATAAGTTACAACATTGTCAATTCGTTGTCTAATTTGTTGACACTTTGGACAACCATTAAATGACATATGTCCTTTAATACCACATACGAACGACTTAGCCGGAGCATCGCAAATGAATGCACGAATTTTTAGGTTTACTTTTTTACCATTGTTTAAAAAACCAGTAGCCTTTAAATCTAGTAAATCGTTTACAAAATCATGTAAAAAGCAATTTATATCCACTGGTTTTTTTGGGCCTATATAGCAGCCTATCACAAATACTCCACAGTTATCAATATTTATGACACGTCCTAGAATTGGCCACAAGCCAGTATCTGAACTCTTAAAAATGGGCAAACCATCAATCCCTATATCTACTACAATATCATCCAGCCCTAAATTCTGAATAACATTGGACAGTTTATGTAACTGTTTCTTTAGTCCAATATGGACATATCTCCCAGGAGAAACAGTGCGCTCTTGGCATTGAGACGTTTTGCCTAAGAGCCCCTGAACTGATGTCGGTACATTCAAGTTTTCCGACTTTAAAATTTTCAGTAGGTTGTTGGTACACTCCACAGTTGGTCTGTTTTTAACAAACCATATTCTGAACTTGTCGGTCAAGTTAGCACCCTCAAATTCTGGTATTGAAAACCTAGTTGTGTCTTCGATAGGGGAAGGACCAACATCGATATTGGAAAGGTTTGGTAAAGAAAAACCAGAAGCCTGATCCGCATTTTCCGTTTGAGAAAAATTTCCTAACCTTTCTTTTTCTTTTTTTAAGTTCCTGTTGAATTGCCTCTTGCCTAACATAATGAAACTTTTATATATGTATGTATACAAATTGTTTTTTATACTTTCCTTTTTCAGCTCCTGTATGCTTACTTTATATTTTTAATTTTTAGCTTAATTTCACTTTTATAAAATGATCTTTATAGTTTTCACGGCGTGCGTTTTTTATTTTTATAATTTTCCAATCTAACTTGAATCTTCCGTCAATTTTTCACACTTTTTAAACTTTCTTTTTTAGCGTCACTTGTTCTTTTTTGGCGTCACTAGATTTGCAAATGTATAGAATATTTAAGTTCAAAGTGCTCGACATTTGCATTATTTATGGGTACTCAATACTCAATTGTAACCTCTCAATACTTCTAGAAATATCACTTTTTAATCGGATAAATTAGTATATGTCATTTAAATTGTTATAAAATATATGTTTCTGATTTAAAGCAAACAAAAACATCATTTTATAAAAATGTATAAAGAAAATTGAGTTGTACCGAGTACTCAATTAATATGTACTGTGTATTCGAAAAACTGAAGAATTTACAACTCTGATGTTTTATTTTTTACAATCATAATTTTTAGTGATGCCAACACAACTTTTAATTTATGTATGTACACACAAAAAATTGCCATACAAGTACTTGTATAGAATACAAATTTAAAACTATTTTGTGTAAATTAATAAAAATATACACGTTGATTTATCCAATTTCGATTTTTGTTAAATTATCAAAGTGTTTGTTCCATTCTATTTCGATTAACCTAAATATTGGTTAATTTAGTTTAGTTTTTTCTTTTGTAACTTATCTTATAAATTTTTGTATTTTAATTAATGGGCTGTATAACTTTTTAAGTTTTATTTTATACAACTTCTAGTATAACAATTTTTTGGGTATACATGAATAAACCTTTTCGTACAAAAATTAAATTATTCTAAACATTACGTTTAATCATATAAATGTTACGCGTGTTTTATTTTTACGTTATATTCGCATCACTGATACTCAACTAACAGAAAACAGCTGATTTGTAAATTTGTAAACACATTGAAAATTCAAGAATGAAAACATTCATTGAAAATAAAAAATTAATTATTAAAAACAAAACACTACTTTTTATAAAAACAAATTTTAGTTTAATTGTTTGTTATGGGGTGCGGTCCATTTTTATCTTTTTTGCTGTATAAATCAACAATACAGGTTGAAAAACAAAATTGAGTGAGTTTAACTGTTTTTTATATACATATGTATGTATTTAGGAAAAATGTTTTAAATCATTTTATATCTATTTCAGAATAAATTTAAAATCTACCAAAATTTTTCACCACAGGATGAGCTATTGTTACACCACTATGTGAAACAGGGTACTGTATTGAGTTGGTGCTGATGTTTGTCACAAAAAAAATTATAAAGCAGGACTCGCTTTTTATTACATTGACTATTAGCGATCAAACTACAGGTCGTGAATCTTAACATTTTTAATCAAATTTGGCAAGAAAGCTTTAATCATCTCAAGAACAACCCGTAGTTAAATTCGTGAGAATCGGTCCGCGTTAATACCTAGCCCCCAAACAAATTTCTCTTCAGAAGGAAGCTTAAATGCCCCTTTCGTTGATGCATGTATTTTGTGAATCAGTTATCTTAATATGAACCAAATTTAGACCCCATGTAATTATCCTTCCTGAAATTCACTTAAATATGTCTTAGGGCATCAAAATATTAGATATTGCTCTAAAATTTAGTGAGTCAAATTAAGTTTTTTTTTATAGATTCTATAGAATTCTTAAAAAAGCTTTTTCAAAGATATTTATCGCATATTTTAAATTGCGATACATTTTCTTTATTGAAATAACAAAAATGATACATACGGAGGTATATTTACTTTTTCATTCCGTTTGTAACACATTGAAATATTCTTCGCAGACCCCATACAGTATATATATATATTCTGTGTCCTGCAATGGCGATACGAAATAGAGACCAAACGAAAAGAGATAAAGAGGTGGTAGGAATATATCTTATGTTCATAGGCTGTTTGGTGTTTGAAATGGGCAAAATCCGTGTGATGAAAAAAGTTCTCCATATTTACTACAAAGAGTGTTACGTGTTGGACTTAGTCCTAGAAGATCTGAAAATAATTTCAGCCCGCCTCTAGTTAAATGGTAGTGGTCAATAAATTTCATTTAAAATAGCGGTATACACATATATTTAGAATTTTTACTTTAAAATTATAATGATTTAATTATTTTTTGTAAGGGGAAAATCCGTGGGGGAAAAAATATATATTTATTTAATAAATGAAACATTCCTAAAAATAACCTTGGTTATTATTTATACCATTACGAGTAAGTGATTATTTTTTATTTCAAAAGAATGATATAGGTGATCCATTACTAGGAAGTCATTATTTTACATTTAACAATAATGCTAAAGGTAATGACCTATCATTACTTGGTAATGCTATAAATAATGAGTTGACATTACCAAGTTTTTGCTGGGCTTATATAATTCAACCTGTATTAACAACAATATGATACCTGCACTTGGGTCGGCATAAACATAAGTGTGCCAGCGTAACAGCAACATACAACAACAACATACACATTTATGCAATGTTTCGTAAATGCAGTGGTCAACAATATTGATATTTGTTATTTCCGCATTTGCAAATATTGTACTGCATACTGTGTGGGTATTATACAGCACACTACAAAAGTCGTGATACGCTACAATTGACGGAGTTAGTAGATTTCAAGCTTTTCGTATTTTTTTTTTTTGTTTTAAATTTTGCCAGTTTAGTTAATTAAATTTTACAATGCTTTTGGTTCAAGTTTCTATTTTATTTTCAAGTTTTATTTTTTTTTTTAGTTTTTAAATTTTTTTACCAATCTTACGCGTTTGTTTTTGTCTACTATTAATTAAATTTCAATTCAGTTTTATAGGGCTTTTATTTTAATATATGTATAATCTTTCACTATTCGTTTAGGTCACCACGTTGGTAAAATTTATTGTTTTTGCGTCTTCACTATACGACCTGTCAAATCAATAACCAGCACTTCAATCACCAAAACTTGAATAAATATTATTTTTCATGGCGTCATTCTTTCAACCTACCGAAGCTAATTTTCTGTTCAGCAAAATGAACAAAACCAGTTTACTAAAACACTCAAAAAAAAAAAAAAATCGCTCAATCAACTCATCCTCGTAACTGCTCTTAACTCTGATTTAGGAATTCATATTATACACATAGATACTAGGGTACCCATTTAATCGGGTTTCTGGATTAATCGGTTAATCCTTAAACGTACATTTCAATCTGACAATTAACCGAACAAAACGCAATCAAATTATGCGATTCATCGATTAATCGAATAAAACAAAACAAAAAGAAAGCAGTGTTCAAACATTGCACTTGGTACATTTATTAAAACAAAACAAAACGTAACAAAAAAACTTCAATATATAAAATAAAGGTACAATTCACAAATCGTTGTAATAATACAACAAATATATAATATATACATGTAGTACTTCACCTTCATATGTCTTCTGTGCCACTAATATTTTACCAATAAAACGCACCATTTATTACATAAATGCAATGCTGTTTATTTTTATTTAATGATCTTAAATATTATTTTGTTTTTATTTAATGATATATAAATTCACTGCTGTTTATTTTTATTTAATGATATTAAATATTTTGTTTTTATTTAATGATAATACAATACAATAATACAATACAATATTTCTAAATATTTTCACAACCGAATACCGCTGACACTTCTATTCTTCTCCAACCATTTATACAACTGTCTGTCTTGTTCAATCGTATTTTAATACTATGTCTGTCTGTTCTCTTGTTTTGTCTTTATTTAACCCTTGTCTGTCCGTAGTAGTCCGTTTTAGTCCAATCCCACATACATAAATGTTAAGAGACCATATAAGCATTTTATTTAAGATTCAATAATTGTAGCACAAATTTTTATTGCGATCTTAAAAAATAATCTTTTAAGAATAAAACGTTGTTTAGATTTTTGGCTTTTAAACGGTTTTTTCCTTAGTTTTTATAAAACAAGATTTTGAAAAAGCTCTTTCGCTCATTGTAGAAGTGGGTGAAATTGTCAAAAGTGCATTAAAAAACCACTCTAATTTATGTGTTCTCTGGGAGATTCATCTAAATATTTCAAATCATCCAAAATGTCGTCTCTATCTATTTTACATTTTTTAGATGGGCACTGTACACTTCTTATAGACGATGACATTTCTGATGCAAGGTCTGTTTCTTCAAGATCACCTACTTCTTCAATTGATATATTATTGTCCGAAACAACTTGTTCATTATGCTTTCCAAATAACCTAGTATACAAGTAGCATGCATATTCTTTAGTTTTGGATTTTGACGAGTATTGAGACAAGTCATCACTACTAGGGAAAATTCCAGATTTTAAATAAATTATTAATGTGTTTAATGTTTGGTTTCTTCGGTATTTTAAGTTGACGAACTAAGACTTTTGCAAAACAAGTTTTTAATGTTAGTAGTTTTTATAATAAAAATCTTATACTACCCTCAAAATCAATAAGAGTAGCAGTATCTTTGCCTAACTCTTTTACAGCAATGCTTCCACACGTAACTCATAATCGAATTTTATAACTTTGGTTATGCTATGACAGAGGATAACGTTTTTGATCAGCCAACTTAACTTTCTCATATGAATAGTTTTTATCTTGTTTTGTTTTGACAATTCTGCGAACACTCAGCATACAGCCAAACTCGCATATAAAGAAAACACGTGTGCGTGTGTGTGTTAGTAGTAAACAACATAAATGAAAGGACACTTTCTGTCAACAAACTATCAAATCTGTTAGAAGTGTTTGGAAAATTATAAAATTTGTTCACAAATCGTTGCCATATGAGTTGCCACATTGTAGGAGTTTTTCAAGATGGACTGCTTGCCATAAAAACGTATGTATATTTATTAATCGATTAATCGAACTGATTTGTTCGAGTTAATCAATAATCGAAAAAATTAATTATTAAAATGTTCGATTAATTTTATAACACGATTTATCGATTAATCGAATAATGATTAATTGAATGGTTACCCTATTAGATACTCAACAACTCATTCATTCCTTTCATTCTCTAGGTCTTTTTTTTTTTCTTAAAACACGCCCCCTCATGTTTCACTAAGAGAGTACGTGAGATTAAAACAATGTGTAAAAAACAATGTGTTTTGACGAGAAAGCTGCAAACCATAACCATAGGGAGCTTATATATGAATAAATTCATGATTGAGTTATTGCATAATAAAAATGAAGAGACTGAGACAAAAAAGATCCTGCCAATATCAACGTAGTAAAAAAATTGGCGAAGCAAACAGAAAAAATTTCAAGTTCAAGATTTTTTTCTGTTTGTTTTTTTTCTTGATGTACACCAAAGGGTACAATTTTAGCACGGCCGTCACAAATTTTCAAATACGATATATATTGCTTTCAAAAAAAAGACTAACAATTTGTTTGTTATGTTCTGTGTTTATATTGATCAGTGGATATTGATCATCTCGATCAACATCGCAGATCTAGCAAATTTAAAAAAATGTACCCAAATTGTTTGTTGCAACATTGTGTTTTTATTAATACATTGTTTCCTCATTGAATTACAAAGAAATCTCTTATGTGTCAGCGTACAATATGATCGTATTGTTCAACATCGCTTAGCTTGACAAAAATCGATACAATGTACCAATTTAACATACCGCAACCTTGTTTGGCACAATGCTTCCGTATTCGAGGCAATTTTAAGTGTCCTTTTAGTGTGTCAGCGTATATTGTCGCATTTTATAAACAACCAAAATTATTTGGAATTTATATGCGCCAATGTATTCTGACACAATTTCATAAATATTGAAATTTTATTATGTCAATGTGCTTGACGTAATTAATAATAAAAAATGTAAATGGTTTTGTTTACATTGATTAAATTTAAAATAAATTGGTTATGAATAATTATGTTTACATACATACTTTTATAAAATATATTAGTTTGGTAAATAGTAACACATAACAAGTAAGCTGTATATTATGTGCAGCAACTATGGATTAATTTTAGCTGTAATATTTGCACCAATTCTAGTGTTGTACTGACTGTGAAGAATTTGTGTCCTGGGATTATTATAAACATACACTCAAGGACTTAAGTCTTCATACATACCAAAAATTTCAAAGAATCCAAGAGCATTAGAAAAAAAAATTTTTATACAGAATATATTTTATTTCATGATTATTACTGTACAAAAAAAATTTTATTTCTCTTTAAAAAATATATATTTGTATCAGCTGTTTCTATTTTTTTCACGATTAATTTTCACCTTAACTTCAATTACTTCATCTATTTTTTGTTGTTGTTCCATTAAATTTGACATTACTTCTAATAAAAATCCTAATAAACTGGATCATAAACGGGATATGCTATACTGTAATCATTGTATCCAACGATTGAGTAATAAATTAGATTATCAATATTATTTATAAAAATTTTTGTTTTGATTAAAAAAAACTCAAAAAAATTAAAAAAAAAACACAATTAGTTGTATATGTGGGGTTTTTCGTTTTTTTTTTTTTATGTAGCGCGTAACATATTACACGCGCCAAAAAAGTAAACAAAAGTGACGAAAAACATAGAAAAACCACTGAACAGTAACTGTGACCTTTATACGATCTGCGCATAAACTGGGAGTATGTGTATTTTTTAATTGAAAGAGAATAAATTCAAATAAGAACTAATTTCTGCCGCTGTTTTTAATCAGTTGCACATGCGCTGGTTGACAGGTGTTGTTGTTACGAATTTAGCGAATTGCAATAAATGATGGAACACGTTGACACAGGTGCAGTTATTAATATTTTAACTGCATGTGACAAATTAAGTGTTCGCATAAAATCCCAATATGGTGGAAACCATGTGAAACCACTTCCTCCTATAATATATCTATTTAATCCTTAACCTCACTGGAATGCATTTAAATTCCCTCTTTTGATACAACAAAGCCATGGAATTCTATTTTCTCTTTAATGAACTTAGATTTTTCCATTGAGACACGCGTATTTGCCTCGTAAAGTGTTGTTAAAACTCGATCAATATCATACAAATGTTGTTATTGGTTATTAGAGAATATGCTTACATCGTTGATGTAAACTTGACAACATCTTATTTCATTTCTCAAAACATTATAAATTGCTCTCTGAAAGATTCCTGGAACATTTTTCAAACCAAAGGGAAGTCTACAAAATCCATTCTTCCCATTATTTACTGAGAATACCGTCTATTCTCTAATTTGATCTGATGAAAACCAGTTTTCAGATCATAATGATTTTCTCATATTTGTCAAAATTGTGGTGAATATGCTCAAATAATCACCACTACGTAAATATCTTTAAAGCAGTGGTGGGCAACACTAATTGTTTATTTCAAGGCTGGTGAAAGTTTTCAAAATGGCCTCGAGCCACCAAAATAAAATTTCATAAAATTTTTAATTTCGTTCACTGAACCACACAAAAAAATACTGATGACATTTGATGAGTGCAAAAAAAATTTTATAAAATAAAGCGTTGAGTTTACAAAAAAGGCGCGGTAAATTTTATCTTCGTAAAAAAATAAAGATGGCTGCTGAGCTTTAGGTTGGCAAAATCGCGTAAAATTTATGAAAAAAAAAAAAAATGGCTGGCTCCACAGCGTGAAATTATCCAAGGCACGTAAAATTTTATACTATAATAATGATGGTCTTAACTTTCATAAAAAAATCGCGTTGAATTTTATTTAAAAAAAAAATGGTGTCATAATGGACTACGAAAGCAAATGGCGGTAATACTGTCACCTTAAAGATTTAACCTTCGAGCCACTAATTTCCTTAGTTCACGTTTTCTTTTTAAAAAAATTACAGCTTACGTATCTTTACTCCTCTTTTTTTACCTCCTGGTTCAGCTGGAGAAGGGCCAAATGTTTATTTCAAGGCTGGTGTCACAATACCTGTACTTGTAATGTTTCAGGTCCGTAAAGGATCTACTGAAACCTTCGCTCATCAACTTGGAGCGGTGGTCCTGTTCTTGATTTATTTCAAGACCTAAACGCTCAACTTAAAGGAGCGTTCCTATTAGCTATTTAAAAGTAATTATAAGCGAAGTTGTTTTGTTTTCATTGTCCAAAGACAAATTGTTGCTTTATTTACAATTTCTTCTACTTGTAAAGCTACTATGAAAATCTTAATACTAGTCTAGTATTGAGTGACATTTGTAAAGTCACTCAATCTTTTTTTGATTTATTTACAGTTTAAGTTTTCTATTTAGACCTATCTTAACTATGTGCATTTGTATCAATATCCCAGCAATTTTAGAAAGCATTTCTTCTTTAAAATTTATGGGGCATTGAGTAACTTTCTTGATTTTCGAATGTTACTCAACACTTCAAAAATATTTCCATTGCAATGTATTGGTTTGGTTTTATTACGGTAATTCTAAACCTTTACTCTAATTGTTTACATTAAAACAAAACAAATATGATTGCTTATTAATTTGTTGCTGACCCGGGATATTCATACATATTTAGTCACACTTGTTCTTTTTATGAACACTTGTTATACGCGCCTCTATGTCTACAACTGAACACAACATTGGCTGTATCGTTATGCATGACACATACTTTCATTGTTCATTCAGTTTGTGTGTGACGTCATGCATACACCACAACTCGTTGGCTGATGGTTGGGGCCACTTGCATTATAGGTGGTCACAGTCGCTTTGTAAAGGCAGGTTGTTGATTCCCAATTAAACAAAAAAACAAACAAAAGACAATGCTTCGTGGCTGCTAGTATTTGGTATAAAAAACTTAATTATAAAAAAAAACAAAGGAACTTTTTAGTTGTTAATAAAGATGCGTGATGCTTAGGCCAAATGAAAAACACGAGTGAGTTTCTAAGATGTATGAAAAAAACCATGTCATCATATTTTTGTGCCGGCGTCAAGAAAAACCACTTCGTGGGCGGCCAAACCGAACTACCAACTCGTTGTTCTGGTCAGTTGGCAAATCCATTGCATAGTTTGTCGGCCCAGTTAGACGGTACGTACTTTGTCGGCCCGATTTAGACGGCACGTAAACATACCGCCACCCTTGCGACGATAGTGCAACAGTCTATTGAGCCACACCATACCAAAATAAATGAAATTGAATAAACTAAAAATAAACTAAACTAAATTCTATACAATTGATACAATTCATGTTAATAAAAAAAAAAAAAGATTAACATTTTAATTCAATGTAATAAAAAAATAGTCATATAAGTTAAGGTATGTCTCACATACTGTGAAAGACATACCAACAATTATGGTAAACAAGTCCGTCCGCCAATTAAATCATCTAAAATGGTATCATTCATTTACTTTTTATTTTTATGTGCAAAGAAAACAAATATGTTACCACCCAGCTTGACGAATATTTTATTTCGTCATTTATTTTATGAATGTTTTGCCCGCATCAAATTACTCTCAACGGGCACGAGTATGTTGCAATATCACATTTCATTGTTTTACATTTATTTTTATGTCGCAATATCATATTGCATTCCCAGTCCTCAAGTCAGTGCACTTGAAACTTTCACGATTTATGATTGTGAAACTAAGGCACTTGACTTGAATTTATGTCAACCATATGTTTTGATTGAGTTGCGTTTTTTATGGTTTTCAGGTTTGGCTTGCTTTGGTATTTTTTCGGTGGTGTTTCTCTGTCGCTGAGGAATTGACTTTTCTTTATATTAATTACTATTAAGTAAAATAGAGTTAGTTAGCGTCAGAACTCAGACCTACATAGTAGGTAAAGATATTATGTTATAAAAAAGTATTGAAATAAGACGGTCGTGTAATTAAGTAAAATACGCAGCGTTAAATAATAGAAGTGAAAAACATAATTTTTGTTGTATGAAACAGTAAGCTTTAATGGAAGCTCTTGCAAATTTTAATAAAGTTCATAAATTGAAACAAAATAACTTACATAGTAAGAACAATAAATAAAATAATTTATACAACTATGTATTAAGTACTGTTTAGTTGTAATAAAAATAAAATGCTAGAATTACAAACACAAAAATAAAACAATTGTAAAAGTATAAATAAAATAATTTATATAAAAGGAACATTTCAATTATGTATATAATAAAAAATAATAATAATAAAAAATAATAGGGCCACGATCTTTTTCTCTCCTGTTCATTCATATGAGATATAATCTGGGTTTCTATTTTCCACTCCCTCTCCATAATATGTATCACCAAATAATGTTGGTTGACTGTAAATTTGACCCGGTCTTTCCGTCGCCGGGCCGTTCAAAACTTTGGGAACTGCATCTGCACCCAGGGTAATATAGTATGGGTCCCTCATATACCAACAACTGTCGGCATGGACCACACCAGGGCCCCGATTGCGCACCCAGGTGTTGTCGACTTCGCCAGCAGGCGTGAATTTTGGGTCGACGTCCTCTAAGGCCAATTTAATGGTCATCCTCTTGCTGTCATATCGGCGATGGACAAGAATGACAATGGCGCGTCCCAGAATAACGTAGCATCCTAGACCTTTCGCCTTTTTTGCGACAATGGAGGACCGAGCTTTATTGGGATCCAGCATTATGCGAACGAGTTCGTTACGGAGCGAACTTTAAATTGGGTAAACTAAAACATCGGCTGTCATCGGGAACCATAGGTTTCCGTCGGCAACCGCATGTAGCATGTTGTTGTGCTTGCTTGCAACGTTTGCACTGATCGAGGCTTTGGCAACCGCGCACCGAATGGGAGCGGGCGAAGCAGTTGGAGCACAGGCGTCAACAATAGGCTAGTAGATTCAGTTTTCTTCTTATTTGTTAAGCAATAAAAATCTTTCGGAAAGTGGATCTGTTGAGATAATGAAAATAACCGATTTTTGACAAAACTCAGTTCTCCAGCTGACAATTTTAAAAATTCAAATCGAACTTTATTTCTAGCTGAGTTCTATGAAAAAAACGAAACATGTAGGCGATAACATAGATGGCTTTGGGAAAACTAGAAAATCGATCTAATATATCTACGTTTTCAGTAGATCTAGCAACATGAACTTTAGCAGCTTTAATTTCTTCATTTGTTTCATTAGCAGGTGGGTATGAAGGCCACGAAGATTTGTGCAGTTTCAACCAATCTGGACCATGCCACTAAAGATTACAGCATTTTAACTCCGAAGGAATCAGCCCCCGGGTTGCTAGATCGGCAGGATTATCGTGAGAAACCACGTGTGACCAATTATTGTTTCCGACCTTTTCCAGAATGGTGGCGACTCTGTTGGCGACAAAGGTTTTCCAACTACATGGTGGTTTTTTTAGCCATGCAGGAACTATCGTTGAGTCGGACCACAGAAAGAGCGAATAGTTTTTCAAATTAAACTGAGGCATAATACTATCGACCAGCTTTGCTAATAGGACCGCACCACATAATTCTAAAAGTGGAATTGATGGTTTTTTAATTGGGGCTTCCTTTGTCTTTGAAACTAAAAGATTTGTTAATACGTTTTCGCAAATCTGCATTCAGGCATATAAAGTCGCCGCATACGCCAGTTCCGAAGAATCGCAAATCCCGTGGAATTCGATATTATAATTCGGAGAATATTGGATCGAACGAGGTACAGTAATTTCATCTATATCGTTATATTGAGATACAAACGCTTGCCAATTTTTAAGCGCCACCGGCTTTATTTCATCATCCCAATCAATCTTATCGAGCCACATTTGTTGCATTAAGATTTTCGCTGTTATAATAACTGGAGCGAGCCAACCAGCAGGATTGAATAGTCGTGCAATAACAGAAAGAACCTCTCTTTTGGTGTAAGACGATTTTAGTTGAATTTTTTCTGTCGCAAAATAAAAGTAATCAGCTGAAGCATTCCATCGAACACCCAGAGTCTTCGCATTACTTCAGATATAGAAAATTTTCGTTTAATAAATGGTCAGAGGGTAACCCATATAAAATTTTTATAGAATTTGCTGTCCATTTTCGTAATTCAAAACCAGCTGTTTTTAAAATAGCTATCAGCTGATCACGGAACTTTAGCATGTCTGACAAGCTGTGAGCTCCGACCAACGCATCGTCGACATACATGGAGTCTCGCAGAATTCTTGCACCAAATGGAAACGACCCTCTTCATCGATCGCCAATTGCAAAAGTGTTCCTAGAGCCAAAGAGGTAGCATAATTGACGCCGAAGGTAACTGTTTTTAACGATAATCTTGAAGCTCTTCATCAGGAGAGCTACGAAAAACGATTTGCTGGAAAGAGACATGCTTTAGGTTGATTAAAATTTGCCTATACATTTTTGAAATATCGGCATTGAACACGAACTCATAGAACCTCCATTTTAAAACTAAGAAAACCAAATCTTTTTGTAGAATGGGGCCAACCTGCAAAATGTCGTTAAGACTTGTCCCACTGGACGTAGCGCTGGAGGCATTAAAAACCACCCTCAACTTTGTTGTTGCACTATCAGGTTTGAAAACGCCATGATGAGGCAGATAGTAACTCGGGCCAGCTACAGGATTTTAAATTTTTTCCATATGTGCCAAAGTCAAATATTCCATAAGAACCTTGTAATTTATGTTTAATTGGTGGTTTTTTCTTATCGTCCTTTGTGTACGTTTCTCGATACTCACTTCTAGAAAATGTTCACATACACATGTTTAATTATAAAAACATTTAATCTTTACTTTTATTTAGTATATTTTTTTACATCGTTTATTTTGTACACTTATTCAACATAACATAGTCTTTATTTTATTTGGAATATTTATTTTAGATTCTTCTGTTGTAATTCATAAAAAAACATAATCTTTCCTTTTTTATATTGATTATTTATTTTCAATTCTCTGTCGAGACTGCTGAACTTAGACTGCCTTAAAATTAACCATTTCACTTACTTAAATAATATTTTATTATGTCAGTAACAATCCAACCCAGTATGGTTTCTTGAGTCACTAACGCTCCAAAAACACCATGTTGAACCCCACCTCGCAGAATTGCTGGATAAACGTCACCCCCTAAGAGAATATCAATAGCACCACTTTCATAGAAGCAAGGATCTGCGTACATCAGATTTGGCAGCTCCATGCCAGCAGGAGGGCTAAAAGTGTGAGTCAGGTCATTTCCGGTGACTTGGGGGGATCACTAAAGCATCAATTTTGAGAGAAAAACCTCGATTCACTATCGAAGTTATAGTAAACGATGTCATTTTTTCAATCTTACTAATAACATCTCCGCCTAGTCCAGCTACTTCAGCAGACACTGGTACAGTAGGCAACTTTAATAATTTTTGAATTTTTTCGGAAATGAAACTTTCATCTGAACATGGGTCAATCAACGCTCTTATTTTGTAGCTAGAATTACAAAATACTATATTAACCCATACAGTTGCAAGCAGTACATTTTTGGCAACAGAATGATGGTAATTGATCATAAGTTTTATCGACCTTTTTTGGTAAATATTTGTTAAGATTTTTAGAATTTTCTAAAGTGGGCTTCTAAGGTCATTTGTTTTCAAAATAAATAAAAGACTATTTATTTATTATTCATCCGACGTTTCGTTGGAGATTCCCAACATCCTCAGGGATAATTTTATTAATCTGGCAACGTTATAAGAAATTACAATAAAATAACCATAAGTTAATAACAAACTTCAAAAATACATAATATATTTTTATAGAAACATTTTACTCACATATAGTCTTTTTTGTCAAATTTAATACATTTAATAAACAATATATTCTGTTTTACATACACAACATAAAACACAAAATTAATTTAAAGCAAATGTAGAAAATAAATAAAAGTAAATATCACAGTAAAAATGTCTTAAACTAGTATCACAGCTGAAAGTTAGAAACTCTAATAAAGCTATTGTATAATTTGCGTTTGTTTTATCTTTGTCTTCTTTTTTGTTTATTGCACAGTTTATTTGTTGTTGTATCCGAAGGCTTTCCAATGTGTATCGTTTATTTTCCCTTCGTTCCTTGTCTAATATTCTAACATTTGCTAGATCAGCCGCATGTTCGTTTTCATTACAATGTTGTGCTAGTGCAGTTGTGTGTTTACCTTTTTTAATGTCTGTATCGTGTTCTGTAACTCTTGTGTTTAAACTTCTCTTGGTTGTTCCTATATAAATTTTACCACAGCTTTCATCTGTGTTGCCAATACATTTAATTGGGTCTATGAAATAACTCCCACGAAATAAGTCCCACTTTTAAAAACGAAATAAGTCCCACCAAAAATTGCTTAAAAAAATGAAATAACTCCCACGAAAAAAGTCCCACTTTTGAAAACGAAATAAGTCCCACCAAAATGAAATGATTTAAAAATTTACTTGAAATGAAATAACTCCCACTCAAAATGAAATAACTCCCCCTTGAATAATATATTTCTTAAATGAATTAAGTCCCACTTTCATAAACGAAATAAGTCCCACTTTTTCACTGTTTAATGCGATTTCAAATAAGAAGTATTTGGCTCTTCGAAAAAAACACACGTCGAATAATATGAATAATGAAAGCAGAGGAATAATAAAGAAAAATCGTAGGCAAGCTTGCAGAAGGCTTCTTAATGGAATGGATTTTACGAATTTTGATAGAGTTCCAGAATTTATTATTGATTCTTTTTTCGGTCAAGGAACGTATAGAGAACGCCTACTAGTAACAACGTTTGGATTCGTAAATGGATTAAGTACAGATCAATTGTTCTTATTATTAAGATGGAAACCGTTTCGGAAGGACCATCAGATTAAAATTATCGACCTTTATAAATGGCTTGAAGATCCAGTGCATGGTAGACGGTATTATAGTTTTAACGTGGCATTGGGATTAGTTGTATTTTGTAATGGTGATATTAGAAAACATGGAACACGAATTCCACTTTCCTACTAAAAATATAATAAAACACATACATACGTAATTACGTCAACAATTTTTTTTAATATTGTTTTTCCAGTAGTTAAGTTCGGTACCTATTTGTACACATTTCTTTAAAGTTTTTTTTTTATAGTAAGTATAAAGTAATTAATAACAAAAAAAGAAGAGCCATTACAGATAAGGACAAAAAATTATGGTTGTCCCTTTTACGAAATGTCCAATATATAACTTTTTGCATAAGAAAAAAATGAGAAATAAAGCCATAATGGCCTTATATTTCATGGCTCTATCGCACCCCTTCATAAAAAAATCATTTATCAGATAAATATTTGAAGGGTTTCATTAACTTCTGCACGACAGAATGGACATACTAGTTTACTGGTTTGATCAATTTTGTGAGTTTGCATTGTAAGACAGCATTCACTGCAAATTTTCAAGTGCTTACAAGGAAAAAATAAGATATTTGGCTGCTTTATGAAACAAACCACGCATATTATTATTAATTGTATTCTGGTTGGTTTCAATATGGTTTAACGACTCGTCTTCAATGTCCTCTTCCAAATATGATAATTCTTCAAAAAGATCTTCATCAGGCTCCATTTGTACAATTAAATTATTTTTTGATAACAACAGTTGGTCAAGGAATTTAGAAGGAGTTAAAGTACCTTGTAAGAGATCATTCTTGAATTTCGAAATCATATCTGCTTTCAAAACACAGGACTTTTTAATACGCTTTTTTCGCACACTACCATTGGTATTCATCAATAATTCAAATTTTCTTACTTTTATTATTAAGAAAAATATTTTATAAATGATTTGAATCTATCTAAAGCGTTCAATTTTCCTAAATCTTCGGTTAGTAGTTGGAAGCTATCCGAAATGTGAATTCCAGGTAATAATGGAAGAGATAGAAATTTGTGATAAATTCTAGACGCTTCTTTATTTTGCCGAATATATTGAGCGAGCCTTTTGTCCTTCATGGTTATGAATCGACGCAATGCCTGGCAATAATGGAACCAGCAACCAAATATTTTTGAATCAGGGAAACTTTTTTCAATTGCGCTTCTCAATCCTGTTTCATAATCTGTTATAAAAGTTGCTTGTGACAGATCAATAATGCTCCTTTGTATATAACTTAATAAATGCTGATATGCTTTTAGAGACTTTTTGGTCATCAGTACGGAAAGAAAGGGGAATACCTAAAATATAAAAAATAATAAATATATACATAAGTATACAAGTTAAGGCATGACACACTTCCATGCCATCTTATCAGTCCGCTAATATGGCGAACAAATCTGTCCGCCAATATGGTGACAAATCAGTCCGCAAATATGGCGAACAAGTCAGTTCGCCAATCAGAACAGTCCGCCAATATGGTGAATAAATTTGTCTGCAAACATGGCGACCGAATCAGTCCGCCAATCATGTCAGTCCGTCATTCATGCCGCCCAATATGGTGAACGAATTAGTTTACCAATTATCTTCATATTCACAGTCACACAATGTGACGTCATTAATTTTTTGGTAAATAAACATTTTGCCACCCAACTTGACAAACACCTTAGTTTGTCATTTATTTTTATAAATGTTTTGCCCGAATCAAATTACTCACAACGGGCACGAGTATGTCGCAATATCTTATTGCTATGTTTAACATTTATTCTTTTGTCGCAATCTCGTATTGCACTCATTTGCATTTTTTTTATTTTGTTTCTGTCCCAATCCCTTTTGCATTCATTGGCATTTTATTGTTACCAATGGTTTGCCCAATTATGAAACATAAACGGTTCTCAGGTTGCTGCACTTGAAATTGTTTATGGTTTCACAATCACTATTGTGAAATGAAGGCAATGCACTTGGGAATTGTTTATGTCAACCATCTGTTTTGCTGATCGGCATTTATCGATGATTTTTGTTTTTAATATTTTTCGGTGGTGTTTCTCTGTCGCAGAGGAACGGCATTTCTTTTCCTATATTTAGTATAGTAAAAAGAAATGTAAAGTTAGTCTTCGTGGAGAACTCAAGCCTACATAGTAGGTACATTAAATACAAAATAATAAAATCTTGTAATTGGCATTAAATACAAAAATAATAAAATCTTGTAATTGGTTTTAGAAACAAAAATAATAAAATCTTGTAATTGGCTTCAATAAAAAGAATAACTATTCAGAATAAAAATAATTGAACTATTTAAAATAAAAAACTAATTATTTACAAATGAAAATTAATCGGTTTTTAATAATTAATTAATCAAAAAAATTAATTGGCGCCCAACTCGGTAAGGACCTATCGGAAAAGTAAAACTCGAACGAAAACTAAAGTATTTAAGTGTGGAAAGCTAGATTTCGTTAAATAAATCTAACTCTCAAATACGCAATTTCGAACTAAATAAGAAAAGTGTTCCTTATCTCCCACCACCTTGTGAACAAAAATTCGGTGAAATAAACCAAACTGAACAATCAAATCCAACCACTCCTCAAACAAGCAGTCTAAGGGAAGTGCCTAAATCTCCAAACTTTGCAGACGATCTGGCCGAACGCAGCAACATCAACAAAATGAAGTCAACAATATGGTTGTAAGTTACTAAGTAACATTATTATAAACAATTCTTTTTTAAGAAAAAAACTTTTATAAACCTTAAATTTTGTTTTAAATCCTGATAAATACTTTTTTGTAAATTAACTTCTAAATAAATCGTAAATTCTGTAAAATTAAAATACCTTCAAATAAACTTTGGTGTTATTGTAAATTAAATTATTTAAAAAAAAAATTTTTTTAACTATTTATTATCCTAATCCCTTGTGAAAAAATATTAAATACTTAAATTTTTTTTTTAAACTAAATTCTATATAAAAAAAAAAAGAAAAAATTATCTAATCCTAAATCCGTTGCGAACAATTAATTAATATTTAAATATTTAAAATTCCTTTTTTGTTCCATAAATAAATTATCCTAGGCTAAAACTATTTTTCTTTTCAAAATGACGTACGACTCTGACACTTCATCTGAACATTATCCAGAGATAGAAGACGAATTGGAGACACTAATAGATCTTTACACCATTAGGGAAGAAGATAGGGAAACCTTACGCAGACTATCCAGTGCAATAACTAGGCTAAAAAGTATAGCAAGGGCTAAATACCTAAGGAACAACGCTAAACGGAAACCCATTAGGGTATAAGGATTCCCAAAATACTTCTGACAATTAATGACTTAGACCACGGACATTCACCTCATCGCATTTACAGAAAGGAAGAAATAAAAATCCCAATAGGGAACGTAATTGCCAGAATATTTATTTTTTTTTTTTGAAAAGGGAAAAAACTTTTTAAAATTGATTTTTTTTTTTAAGAAAAACAATACATTTTAAAATGAGAAGCTTCAACAGTAAAGAAAATTAAAGCATTATTTTTGAGGAAAATTTTGGCATTTGATTTTCTAAACACAACAATTGCAACTAAAACTTAAAACAAAGGAATGAAACAAAATATCAACTCACATAGTGAGGAGATGCAACAAAATAGTTGCATCCACATTAAATTAAGCAATTATGTAATAAATACCTCATTTTATTATTATTTTTATAAATTAAATAGCATAAATTATTCTAAATTTTTTTGTAAAAAATGAATTCAAATTTTTTAGAAGAAAATGAAATCTAAACATGGATTCGATGAATTCGCTAACGGAACAAAAATTCCCATGAACATCGAAGAACCTTTTTTTTATTACAACTTACATAGTAAGGAGGTGCAATGAAATAATTGCACCCACATTAAAATAAAGAATTTTTTTTTAATATTAAAGACAAGAATTAAATTTGTGGAAGAGAAAATTATAAAAACCATACAAGAAAATTTTTAAAAATCCTAAAACTAATTAAATAAAAAAAAAAAGAAATGAAAACCTACATAGTAGGGAGTTGTAGCAAAATGTTGCAACCTTATCTTATTTAAAAAAGAAAATTTAAATGAAAATGTAAAACTAATCTTAAATTAAACAACTCACATAGTGAGTAGATCTAACAAAATGGATGTAACCACATTATATTAAGCAATTAGGAAATAAGAAATTAATTTTCTCTCTGTAATTTTATGATTTGAAATTGTAAAAGAATTTTTTTTTCCCAGCAACTTAGAAACACCCATAGATTTGACTAAATATTTATTTTTTTTACGCGATTTCGGCTTGACAACCCAACGTGATTTGTAGTGCCATCAGACGGGGACGTCTGAAACTTAAAAGGGGGAGTAGTTAAGGCATGACACACTTCCATGCCATCTTATCAGTCCGCTAATATGGCGAACAAATCTGTCCGCCAATATGGTGACAAATCAGTCCGCAAATATGGCGAACAAGTCAGTTCGCCAATCAGAACAGTCCGCCAATATGGTGAATAAATTTGTCTGCAAACATGGCGACCGAATCAGTCCGCCAATCATGTCAGTCCGTCATTCATGCCGCCCAATATGGTGAACGAATTAGTTTACCAATTATCTTCATATTCACAGTCACACAATGTGACGTCATTAATTTTTTGGTAAATAAACATTTTGCCACCCAACTTGACAAACACCTTAGTTTGTCATTTATTTTTATAAATGTTTTGCCCGAATCAAATTACTCACAACGGGCACGAGTATGTCGCAATATCTTATTGCTATGTTTAACATTTATTCTTTTGTCGCAATCTCGTATTGCACTCATTTGCATTTTTTTTATTTTGTTTCTGTCCCAATCCCTTTTGCATTCATTGGCATTTTATTGTTACCAATGGTTTGCCCAATTATGAAACATAAACGGTTCTCAGGTTGCTGCACTTGAAATTGTTTATGGTTTCACAATCACTATTGTGAAATGAAGGCAATGCACTTGGGAATTGTTTATGTCAACCATCTGTTTTGCTGATCGGCATTTATCGATGATTTTTGTTTTTAATATTTTTCGGTGGTGTTTCTCTGTCGCAGAGGAACGGCATTTCTTTTCCTATATTTACAGCCTGTTTCTACAAGACGAACGAAAACTAAACGAACGAATGTTAGATGAACGAATACGTAACCATTTTGGTTTCTGTAACACGTTAAAAATCGTTCGCCTAGCTTTCGTTGTGTTACGTTTACGTTTTTTGTGTTGTCAAATAACAATATTGCCACGAGAATATTTTTAATTCCTTGTTTACTTTTCTTCATATAAAAACACTTGTTTTTTCTTAAACGGTGGTAGCTCTGTTTTTCAACTAAAAAACATAACAACAGCTGATGTTTGTTTATGTAAAAAAAATTGAAATTTAAAATATACTACAGAAAGTGAAAATATTTTAATAATATTACTCAAAATGTTTGCCTCAGTTGCACTGGGTTTTGTAAGTAGTAGCAGTGATGATGAGGATACGCGTTTATGTAGAAGAAACTTGCGAGATGCTACAAATGTTCTCGATATTTCCGAGCAGAAGTAAGTTTATGTACAAAAATTTTTTGCAATTGATATTAATATATGCATCTATTCAATTGAAGGTTCATTTCAATTTTTCGTATAAACAAGGCGGTATTCCTTATGTTGCTCGAGGAATTGTCAGCAAGAATGAAAACGGCATATAGAAATACACACATTCCCGCCACAAATAAACTTGCGACGTTTTTAGTATTTCTAGCAACAGGTAGCTACCAATCATCAATTGGGAATGAATGGGTTTCATCGATGTCTAAGTCACAAGTGTGTCGGGTGATAACTGAATGTTTAGACATCTTCGAAGGTCACGTATGTGAAAAATGGATAAAATTGGAAAAAAATACAGAAGAAGAAAACAAAGTTAAAGAAAGTTTTTATAACATTGCTGGTATACCTGGCGTAGTAGGATGTGTTGATGGCACGCATGTGCGTATAAAGTCACCAGGGGATGATACGAAACATTTATATTACAATCGCAAAGGTTTCTACAGCATTAACGCAATGGCAGTGAGTATTATTACACACAGAAAAAATAAAAAAAATATTTATTGCTTAACATTTCAGATATGCGATCATAATATGGTTATAACATATGTGGACGCTAGAAACCCTGGTGCTAACCACGACGCATTCGTGTGGGAACAAAGTTTAGCTGATTTTTATTTTAGATCTAATTTTTTAAAAGGGAAAAGAAATACCTGTCTTCTTGGTATGTATATTAATTCATTTCAGATTATTTTAAACATAAATACATATTTGCATATATTTTAATAAAGGTGATTCGGGTTATAAGCTACAGCCTTATATGATGACGCCTTACCGAAATCCTACTGACCCTTCTCAGAAAAAGTTCAACGAAAAACATTGCAAGGCGAGAAACATCATTGAACGTTGCTTTGGTGTTTTAAAAAACCGCTTTAGATGCATAATTGGGTCAAGAGGGCTACATTATAGCCCAGAAAAAACAACTAAAATTATAAATTCCTGTTGTGCCCTACATAATATTTGTATTTTTTATAAAAATAATTGGCTACCATCATATGAAATCGTTGGTGATAATGATGGTGGTGAAGATGATGGTGATGATGATATCAGTGATGATGGTGATTTAGCGGAAGAAATACATCCACAATCGGATTTAGCTAATTCCATTAGAAACAATATTACAAGAAACTTGTTATAAACAAATACAACAAAATTTTATTAATTAAAAACGCTTAAAATAAAAAAATAAGAAAAAAACAAACAAATAAGAGTTCGTTAATATACAAAAAAAATAAAATAAAGTTCAGTCTTTAAATTTAATATAGAATAATTATTTTAAATGGTTTATGAGAGCCACTAATGCATTGGCAATAACTTTTTGTGCGTCGGCAATGTCTACAAGTGCTTCAGCTTGCACCTTTGCTGCTTCTGCACATGCTTTCGCTGATTCTGCTTGAGACTTCATGGCTTCGAGCATTTCATTTTGTTGCTGTACTTGTTTCTTAAGGATTTTTATTTGCTCCTCTTTTTCATTAGTGTTCTGTTTTCGCTTTAGTGTTCTTGACTGTGTTTTGTGTTTTGGTGTTGATGTTTTTGTAGGGTGTGTGTGTGACGTCATTAATATGTTTTGTGTATGTTCAGGTGTAGATTTGTTTGGTGTTGTCATTGTGGGCAAATTACTGTTTTTTTGTGGGTTTGTTGTCGGTGTCACAACTGCTACTTTAGCTGATCCTCTGGGAGGCGTTGCCATGAATGTTTCGTCATTTTTGGCAGTTGTTATCGAAAACCCAAAAACGTTTCCACTTGGTGCCGCTGCTGATGACAGATTACACATTCTGTCAATTTGCACCTCCAAGTCTGTTAGGCTACTAACACGGCACGGACCCCCACCGGTTTCACGCAAGCTCTTGTTGTTTGAACTTATTTTTTTTTTGGTTCGGCTCTTCTGATCCGCCCAGATCTAGAATTTAAGATTTTTACAATAATATTTCCAACATAATGAAAATACAATACCTTTTTCCATTCAGAACCGCTTCTTTCTGGGGGACCAATAGAATTCAGTTTGTCCGCCACACTATCCCACGTAGCTTCCATTGTAGCTCTGCTGCTACCGAATACCGGTCTTCCCGTGGCTAAATGCGGATATTCTTCCATAATGGTTGTCAGCTTTTGGAATTGGGCGTATGTAGTTTTTTTTATGCTAAACATATTATTAATATTAAAATTGCAATTATTTCCAATTTCGCTTTATTACTTACATTTTTTTATTAACGTTATCCATAATATTTTTATTAAGAAAAACAAATTTTCTGTTTCGTGTTTTGTTATTTTATATTGAACGAATGAATTTTTCTGAACGTTTGTTTTTGACGTTTCAATTCGTTGGGGACGTTTTTTTTGTTTTATAGAAACTAAAAATAACAAAAGAAAACGGACGTGTGTTACGTTTTCGTTGTCATTCGTCTTACATAAACCCAAAAAAATTTTCGTTCGTTGTTTGGCGAACGAACTGAAGTTTTCGTGTTGTAGAAACAGGCTGTTAGTATAGTAAAAAGAAATGTAAAGTTAGTCTTCGTGGAGAACTCAAGCCTACATAGTAGGTACATTAAATACAAAATAATAAAATCTTGTAATTGGCATTAAATACAAAAATAATAAAATCTTGTAATTGGTTTTAGAAACAAAAATAATAAAATCTTGTAATTGGCTTCAATAAAAAGAATAACTATTCAGAATAAAAATAATTGAACTATTTAAAATAAAAAACTAATTATTTACAAATGAAAATTAATCGGTTTTTAATAATTAATTAATTAAAAAATTTAATTTACATAATATAAATCTATATATAGTTATGAATGAAATTAATTACCGAACCAAAGTATTCACAATGTAAGATTAATAGTTGTTTAAAGCTTCCTAGAGGAAGTACAGAAAAAGTACCATCAATTAAAATGTTTCTTTTCGAATTAACAGGAATGCATTCTTTCATCAGTTCAACAGTTCTTTCGGAACAAAAAACGCAATATGCAAAGTCTTTTTCTTGGTAGCATATGTTGAAAAACTGCCATTGTTTATTTCCATTTAATTTGGAATAACCGAATTTATCATAAACTGCTGCGTCTTGGAAAACTTCCTGCACTTCTGCCGGTGTTTTGGGAGAATTTTTAAAATTTTTATTCGCAATATACTGCAAACTCCGCTGTATTTTATCAAAGACAATATTTTTGCTTTCGTTTTGATTTCTGCAAAGACTTTATTAAGTACTTAATAAATAATAATTATCATGTGGGTGGTACTTACTCCATGCTAGTATTCACAAAAATATTGCGAATACTTCCAGCGCAATTGTTTTCAGTTGGCTTTTCATTAAGACGTGCGCATTTTGTTTTTACATTATTTAAAAATTTTAGTTCTTTGTACAGAGCCTCTTGATTATCGTGATTGTGCGCTTTATAATTTTTTGCTTTAATGCACTCGCTGCCAAATAACATTATTCGTGATGGACAATCCTTTACATAACAAACATAAAATGTTTTTCTAATTTAGTGCACTTTTTAATATATAATTGTTTCTCAAAAAAAATATAAAGAAGCTTGCTGTTATTCCTCTTCCCTGCAATTATTTCGTATGTCACACTTGTTTATGAATTTAGAATTTAAAAAAAAAAGGAATCTCCTGAAAATTATATTTTATTTATATCTTACCATTAATATTACCAATATTAAAAAATGATAGTTGCCTTGTAGAATTTTGCGTTGTACGGCTCAGTTTATTATATTTGTGTTTTTTAGAACAATAGCTTAGATCAGTTTGATGTCCAAAATAGAAGTGAACGATATTATAAAAATTTTAACTGTACAAACCACTAATCATTTTTAAAAAGAACAAAGTAATGCAAATTACAATAATAAAATAAGTTGTTTAGCAAGTGAGAATAATACAGTTAATTTGTTGTCTCATCTTATTAGCGTTGCATTAGGTTGCTATTAAGTCGTTATTAATAAACATAGTGAGCTAATGAAGCGAAGAGCATAAGACAAAATTAACAAATCTCAGTTATTAACCCTACAACGACTATTAAGAAACATTATAATGTTCTGGTTAATGATGATTGTGGTTAATGATGGTTTTAGTAAATGATAATTATTAACTATGATAATTATCTTTAAAAATTTAATAATTAGGGTAGCGTTTATGTGTTATAAAATAATATAATGTAATGCAATACATGATATTAATAATAATATAGATAGGTATAACAATACATTAAAAATAATGTAAATACAAATAAAATAGAAATATTAATTATAATAAGTTTAGATTAATAAATTTTTAATAAGTATAATATAACTGCGTTGCAATAAATTTTGTTTTAAGATATTTTAATTAGGCAAACGGTTGTGAAAATTAATATTTTCTGCAACACACTCATGTTCACTATTGAAATTCACAAACTTAACTAATCAATATAATGATAAGGTCTTGTAAACTAGCACACTTAACAACAAATTTGAAACAATACCATTCATTTCGTAAAGAGCAAGAAATAACGGAACTTTTCGAAAGCATATTCTACAATAGAATAAATTTTTTTTCAAAAAGCAACAAACAGAACATTATGAAATTCAATGAGAAACAACGTGAAGAGCAACAAATAACGGCAAAAAATTTTTAAGCATTCACTTAAAATCCAAAATTATGAAAATGAAATAAGTCCCACTTAAAACGAAATAAATCCCACCAAAATAAAAATATAGGGGTATGAAATAACTCCCACTCTACAAAACGAATTTATTCCCACTCAAAACGAAATAAGTCCCACTTAAAATAAAAACACGTAACGAAATAAGTCCCATCAATTGACGAAATAAGTCCCACTTTCAAAACAGCAATTTTTGGTGGGACTTATTTCATTTTTAAAAGTGGGACTTATTTCGTGGGAGTTATTTCATAGACCCATTTAATTTCATAAACTACATTGCTTTGTTGTTCTTTTTCTATTTTTGTTTTTGTTTGTGTAAATAATGGTTTAATTGTTTTGTTGGCTTTGTATGCCAGTGTAATTTTATCGTCGTCTATTATCTGTTTTATTTGTTTATTTTCGGTCAACTTGGGTATATATGAGAGGCTGCAAAATTTGATGTTGCCAGGTGTATCGTTTTTATTATTGTTTGTTGAATTCCCATTTATTGCCTTTGTAATTAGGTTATTTATTATATGGTTTGGGTTACTATTGTTTGATAATATTTCTTTAATTTTATTTATATTTTTGGGTTTAAATTTATCGTTGCTTAATGATAAAACTTTGTTTATTAAGTTTATTGCCGTATTTGTTTTCTGTGATGTTGGCTGTGTTGAGTGAAAGTTTATCAACCGTCCAGATGATATTGATTTTGTGTACCAATCGGTAATTATGCGATTGTTTTCCCTGTATAATTTCATATCAAGAAATGGGATAGAATAATTTTCTTCTCTTTCTAGTGTGAACTTTAATTTATTGTGATAAGTATTAAATGTTTTCAGTATGAGTTCCTCGTCCTTTTGCCTTATAATTGCAAACATATCGTCCACGTACTTCGTCATTAATTTGATTTCAATATTCTGTTTTTTCAAATCTTCGATTACATTTTCCAAAAGCGTATCCAATACGATATCTGCTATTGTCGGGGAAAGTGGATTTCCCATCGGCATACCATATGTTTGATGGTAAAGCATTGTTTCATATATAAAATAATTGTTGTCGTTGAGACAAAATTGTAACAGTTTTAGAAATTGCGCCCTGGGTATTTTTGTGTGTTTTTGTAGAGTATTCCATTGTGTCATTATATGGTGATGGTGATTTTGTACAATATTAGATGTAGCAGTGTTTCGAGTGGACTGCATACTATTTATAGGAACGCTACCTTGGGTCACATTACCAGATGTGTTTCTGCTTTAAACAAATTCTTTGTGTAAAAGCGTATGATGTTTTCGTTCGCACTTTGAACAACTATTATTTGTCGAGCAATCTCCAAACAAGTGATTCGTTTTAAGACAATTGAAACAAAATCGAAATTTTCGCAGAAAAGAAATTCGGTTTTTATAATCCATACCCAAAAATTTTCTACATGTACTAATAGCATGAGCTCCTTTGCATAATTTGCATTGAGCAACTTCCGCCGGAGTATGATGACTTTTAAGATATCTTGGTTTATTTGAGTTGTGATTACTTTTATCAAAATCAGATTGGGAACCACTGCGTCCAATAACGTCTGAAACACTTTCAAGTGCGTGAAACATATCGGTTAAAAAATCATTCAACTCCTTCCATTTGGGAATCTCTGTTCTATTTTTTACGGATAGTTCTCAAAGGTTTAAAGTTTACTGCGGTAGCCTAGAGGAGCATTGAAACACGAAAATTGGATCCCACGCCTCAATATCTATTTTGTATAATCTAAGCACCGACATGCAATTATTCCAATCTCTCTGAAGTCTCTTAATTTCGGTTGAAGAATCTTTTTGGCATGGAGCCAAATTGAATAATATCTTTAATTGGCTATTTTCTAAAACGCGCTTATTTTCATACTGGGCTTTTAAATTTTGCCACGCGATATCAAACCCGTCTGCAGTTAAGCTTATGTTTCTGTTTATTTCTCGAGCCTCGCCTTTGGTTTTTTGAAAAAGATAATAAAGTTTTTCAACGGGGCCTAACCGTTGATTATTTATGTAAATTGCAGTAAATAAATCTCTGAAGCTGGGCCACGAAACATAATCGCCATGAAATATGTCTGTGTCGCAAGGTGGTACGGGTACAGAAATTCCCTGCTTGGGAACCACTGACTTTGAAACAGGAGATTCTTCTCTAGTTATCTTTCGCTTTGCCTTCGCAACGATATTTATACATTTTACATAAATTCTGTGAATTAAATTATGCTTAATATGGACCGACACTATCTCCTTCTTCTAGCGTCTCCCCAGAACAACCATCATAAAGGCCTTTATATTTTGCCCATAATTTATTTATTCGGGTTTTTCAAAGTCAGCCTCATTAAATTTGTCTAAGGTTGACATATTTGTGTTTGAAATCCAAAAAAAACTTTACCAGAGAAACAAAGTGCACTAAATCAAATAAAATTTCAAATAACGTTTCACGTATCGTAACGTAACGTAACGTTCTATGACGACCAACAAAAAAACTCCAGTAAAATCAGAAAAGTAACTTAAGTTTTCAAAATGGTCTCGAGCCACCAAAATAAAATTTCATAAAATTTTTAATTTCGTTCACTGAACCACACAAAAAAATACTGATGACATTTGATGAGTGCAAAAAAATTTTATAAAATAAAGATGGCTCCTCAGCGTTGAGTTGACAAAAAAGGCGCGGTAAATTTGATCATAAAAAAAGATGGCTTCAAGTCGACACCGAGAAAATGACAATTCGTAAAAAAATAAAGATGGCTGCTGAGCTTTAGGTTGACAAAGGCGCGTAAAATTTATGAAAAAAAAAATGGCTCCACAGCGTGAAATTATCCAAGGCACGTAAAAATTTATACTATAATAATGATGTTCTTAACCCTAGAAAGATAACGTTATTTTTTTGTACGTTAAAGATAACGATACGTCTGAGAGACTTATGGTTTTTCTTATCGTTTTAAGGACTTTATAGAAATAAAAAATTGATATTTTTCTTATTCAATTCATTTATTTATTAGGTTTTTTCTTTAATAGTATAAAAAATTGCATAAGTAAATGTAAAATAAAAGAAAATAACAGCCAATTCAATCGAGATCATAAATTAACATAAAATAAAATGTCGCTTTCAAAGGACTCAAAAAAATTATAAATAAAGTATAAATATTTTTTTAAATTCATTTTGTTGTTTGCGTATAATATAATATATATATAGTATAATTTTATAAACAAAAAAAAACTTATTATTGTATCGTTATATGCAAGTGTTACAGACCAGATTTTTGTGTTCTCCACACACAGGTGTATGACATTTTGGACATTCTTCGAATTTTTGAAGGACAAAATCCACAATATCTTCCCTTTTTAGGAACAGGTTGATTTTCGTTATTGTTGGTATTGATTTCTGCTTCACCGGGAAGTAAATTTTGAATGCTGTCACGGAATGATTTTGACAAAGTCGGAGCTTCGAGCCTCGTTTGCATCCAAGGAGTTATTAGAGACAATGAAAGTTTTCATGTATTCTCTTCGACTCAAAGGCTTTTGATTAGTACAAATAATGTTACGAGAATAAATCACGTACGAGTTTATTAATGTCGTATTCAACATTACATAAAATACTGCCATTGGCCATCTGCATGTTTTCCTAGAACATGACATCTGCGAGCACATTTGGTCGAATGTATCGACACCGCCTTTTGTTTGGTTGTAATATAATATCATGTCAGGTTTTCCTGTTTTTTCATCAATGATACCTTTCTCATTGCACGATGATAACAAATAAACCATTTTGGATGGCTTCGGGTTGTATGACAACAATGTCAGAGGTCCATCATAACAAAACGTGGAAGTTCCAACTCGACGATCTCTCGAATTTTCATTTCATCTGGTATTTCCCGTTTGTTTGATCTTATTGTTCCGACAAGAGTCAAAGTGAATGGATACTTTAGCAAATTCTTTGCTAGGGGAACAGATGCGAACCAGTTGTCACACGTAATGTTTCGTGAAGTTCCATGAATTGGTCGCGAGAGCTCTTTTACATATATTCTCCTAATGGGACTCTGGACGTGTTAGTGTGTAAGGAGTATGAATGATGTAAGGAGTATGAATGATGTAAGGATGATGATGTTAATAAAGGATGTTTGCTGTCCAGGATAAAAAAAACTTCTTGTTTTATTTTTTTTTTTTTTTGTTCGTTGGAGGACTGCTTTTATTTATTACGAAATATTGATCTTTAATTGAGCTCTGTTGTGAGCTTATTGTCTTCTTAATTGATACTGAATTGATACTGAGTTGATACTGACTTGTTACTAAAATAATTACTTCTTGTATACTAAGATACCAACTATAATTTTACAAAAAATGTTCTCTTAAATTAAACATGAATTTCCCTTAAATTCTAAATGCTTAAGCAGCATAGTGAGCGACCTTTGTAAACTCCGCTCTATGACACACATGTGTGAAACACTCGCGTTAACCATACTGCTTGCATCAACGTTAAATGGGTGGTCCTCAATATTAGGTATACCAATATGTCAAGTACGACAATATCGAATACACAAAACATACGTTTCCGTATTTGCTTTGTGTTGCCGTCATGCATGCACTTGAAATCAGATACTCTTTTATTTATACTGACTTTGGTTTGTTTACTAACAAAGCCATGTGTAATATGTTAGGAGTTCTTATTCTTTTTGTTTGCAAATTAAAACATATTTTTATTTTCATTTAGTTTAAAATATCTTTATTGTTTTCTAAGTTGTTCTATGTCAGAACTACTGTTACTATAGACGTTAGAACAAGATTGATTTAAAACTAAAATGTGGCAGGCTTATATACTAAAATACTAACTATAATTTTACAAAAATATTCTCTTAAATTATACATAGATTTTCTCTTAAATCCTAAGTGCTTACGCAGCATAGTGAGCGACCTTTTTAAATCCGCTCTATGACACACATGTGTGAAACACTGTGTATATTATTGTATGCATACCACACGTTTTGTTATCCTATACATATTTTTATTAATGTAATGCTTATATATACGTTTTCATTGTTCTAGTAATTGTATTAAGATTATACTGATCTTTAATGTCAGCTACTATGTACATATATAATTCTACTGTTTATTATAAATATGAATCATTATGTGTATACATTTGTGTTATATTCATTTTATACATATGACACTTTGTTCTCATACCGTAATATTATATGCGCCTGTCATTAATAATTATAATTTTATTAACATATAAAAAAATTTTGTTCTGTAATTCTACGCTTTATTAAATGATAACACCTTAAATAATAATTTCATTAACATATAGAATATATTTACATAATTGTTTGTTTGACTTAATTGCTACTTTTGCTTATGTTAAATTATATCTAAAAGAACATTATTGTGCCAGTATGTTTATTTATCTTCTTATTTTTAAAATTTTTTATTTTTTTTTTTTTTTTATAATTGCTTATATTTCTTTAGTAAATTCTTATGGTACGTCTTAACATTATTCCCTATCTGTACTGAAACGTTCAAATCACTAATATCTACTATATTGTAAGGACCTTTATATGGTGATTCGTTTTTCCTTCTGTTTTCTACTCTAACTAACACTAAATCACCTACTTCGAACCCTATACTATTTGTTTTCTTCTGTGATTCTATTTGGCTATTATTTTTCATTTGTTCTGTCATGCGTTTTGCGTTGTCCAGTGAATGCTTCAGTCTTGTTTTCAGTTCGTTGGCGTAATTTTCAAAATTATATACTTTATTATATATATATTATAATTTTCCAAATATTAACTCAAACGAAGTGTATTACTTTACAATTGTTAAGTATTGATATCTTAAAATTATCATCTGTTCATACTAGAATTATTGTTATTTTATATTATATTTCTTGTACATAATTATTCTTAGAATTATGTATTGAACACAAAATTTATTTTATTCCATTGTAATTTTCACCTTAAAACTTTATCATTAATATTCAATGCAATACAAATGTAAGTTTATTTTACCAATTCATTCTATAATCGATTTATGTTAATATTTCTATCAATTCAACTTAAATATTCATTTCATCGATTTATTTTAATCTTTTTTTTTCTGTTCATTTTAAATATTTATTTCATCAATTTATTTTATTTTTCGTTAATTTTAAATATTAATTTCATCAATTTATTTTAATATTTTTATCAATTCATTTGCCTGTGGTCAGTGATAAGGTAGTTATCGATTTCATTAATTATATGTTGCCTGGTGTATTCCTAAGCTTCTGTCCAGTTCCGAGGATTACTATTCATGTTATTTAATCTTCTTATTGTTACTTGCTTCTATTTTCTCTTCCTTTATTTCTCTATTCTTGGGGCTTATTCTCATACCATATATATTCATTTCTTATACTCCATATATTCATCTCATAATAGATATCAGCTTCTTCACATCGAAATCTAATTTCGCAGAATTATCACTGTATCTCGCTAGCCTATTTATTCATTCATTATATCAGGCGCGTAGTTTCTCCATAGTCGAATCTAGGTTCGATGGATTATCACCACGTCCTATGTGCGCAATATTCTTCCTTTCATTCCCCATTTTTATCTTCCAATTATCAAATTATCTCCATTTATTTATTTCCTATTCATATATCTGCTCCTAGCATCACTTACAGATGTACACGCACACATCTTGAAGTGATCAATTCCAACAGGTGCTGTTCCATCTTATCCTCATTCTATGCTATTTCATTCTGTCAGTCTTCACCAGTATTCATTCTTACTATTTCAAATACTAATCTCAATTCCACCCCTATCATTGCCTAAACGTATAATATATCGATGCTATTAAAATTTTATTTTGTTATTCATATGTCTTATGTATTTTCTTTTTTTTTTCATCTTACTTGTTAACTCTAACATGTTATAACTTTTTAAGTTTTTTCTTCTTTATCATTTATGTATACTTAGAAATATTTTTATTTGTTTTTATTATTTTATATTAGTGGACAGGCATAATTCCTAAAGATAGTTTATTATTTTCTTATTTTTCTGTTTAATTGTAAAAAAAAACTATATCTCTTTTTTTTAATTTCTCCTGATTCCCACTGTTGTCTAGCTTTTTTTTTTTTTTTTTTTTAGGTAGGTAAGTAAGAACTTCTTTTTTTTCCATGTTAAAATGGAACACCTTATTTTATAAAACATAATTTCTTAAGTACTTTATTGTTACATTAGCTGTGAATAAAATGCATATTAATATTAATATCTCCACGCTTACGCTTATAGCAGGAGGTGCGTTAGTTGTTGCCGTAATGACTTCTTTTATCTTGTTTTGAGTGTTCCCCATTTATCTTATTTATTTTCCTTTTCTTTTCCTTAGATTTATTATGTTCTCTGATTTCCTGTAATATAAAGGAAAATTCTTTTTCTAGTTCAATTTTTCTTATGTTCAAAGACTCTTTCTCGCTAGTAATTAACGTCTCGTCTTCAATTTTTTCTTTCAATAACTTTATTTTATCTTCTATTATGGTTAACTTTATTTTCCTTTCCCCTTTGTAGTTTCTTCCTATTATCTTCGTTTCCTGTACCGGAAATATTGGGTATACAGGTTCTATAATACTTTTACTTCTGTAAAATTTTCTTTTGTCTATTGGTTTGGGACCTAGAGCTAGTACTTCAGGTTTTTCTTTCAGTTTTCCTGAATTCCACTGTTGGCTAGCTATTTTTATTTCCTTGAGTATAGTATCAAGTTTTTCTTTTCTGTCCATAAGAGAAAAAAAAATTGGACACTCGTACAAATCTTCAGCAGTTTTTATTTGCGCAAAGCACTTAATAAAAACCGTCACTAAATTTTTTATACTACCTTATTACCTTATTTTTATCAATAGGATCAGGGCAGGATCAGGATGCCATAAAAAAGGATGATGCTGTTGATTCACGGATGATGCTGTTGATTCAAGGATGATATTGTTGATTCCAGGATGATGCTGTTGATTCAAGGATGATGTTGATTCAAGGATGATATTGTTGATTCCAGGATGATACTGCATTTCAGGATTAAGGTGACTTGCAAGATTAAGGATTATAGTGACTTACAGGATTCAGGATTCGTCTTTGTCCATCAGGATCGCCATGTAATATGTTAGGAGTTCTTATTCTTTTTGTTTGCAAATTAAAACATATTTTTATTTTCATTTAGTTTAAAATATCTTTATTGTTTTCTAAGTTGTTCTATGTCAGAACAACTGTTACTATAGACGTTAGAACAAGATTGATTTAAAACTAAAATGTGGCAGGCTTATATACTAAAATACTAACTATAATTTTACAAAAATATTCTCTTAAATTATACATAGATTTTCTCTTAAATCCTAAGTGCTTACGCAGCATAGTGAGCGACCTTTGTAAATCCGCTCTATGACACACATGTGTGAAACACTTGTGTTAACCACACTGCTTGCATCAACGTTAAATGGGTGGTGTCAATATTAAGTATTTCAATATGTCAAGTGCGACAATATCGAATACACAAAACATACGTTTCCGTATTTGCTTTGTGTTGCCGTCATGCATGTACTTGAAATCAGATACTCTTTTATTTATCTTTGGCTTTGGTTTGTTTACTGACTACACCATGCCATACCCATTCATTGATCGCAATGTTTATAGTAGAACCCAACACGTGCATTCTCACATTGCAACGTTTCTGGTCAACACATGTATGTCAAGTGGTTGTTCAAATACTCTATGCTCTGCATTCATGCACTAAGTGAATGCCCTATAGTATGCATACATTACACATGCCACACACATTCATTGATCGCAATGTTTATGGTCAAACCCAACACGTGCATTCTCACATTGCAACGTTTCTGGTCAACACATGTATGTCAAGTGGTTGTTCAAATACTCTATGCTCTGCATTCATGCACTAAGTGAATGCCCTATAGTATGCATACATTACACATGCCACACACATTCATTGATCGCAATGTTTATGGTCAAACCCAACACGTGCATTCTCACATTGCAACGTTTCTGGTCAACACATGTATGTCAAGTGGTTGTTCAAATGTTCCATGCTCAACATTCATGTACTAAGTGAATGCCCTATAGTATGCGTACACTAAAAGTGCTTTTGCCGAGATATGGAATAGCATTTATCATATATTTTGTTGTACTATCGTATTTTGATTCCATATTTTTCGGGCTTGCTAGGAATATATATAATTTAAATGGACAATGACCCCGAAATCCTAATAATAATAGTTCATCAACAGTTGTATGTGATCCGGGAAAGTAATTTTCCTGATATTGTTGTATTAGAAGGTTCCATACCTTTCTGATAGGAATAAATGCATCATTGGGCCGAAGTGCAGGCCGCAAAGCTTTGTCGTCCTTTCTTATATGTCGAATCAGAAAGTCAAATCTTTCACGGCTCATGGTTGCTGTATATCGCGTGCCACAGTACGAAGTATTAAAAAGTTCATCGGTAGATAAGTGATTATCCTTCAGAGCCGCAGTTAAAGTAAGAATTCCAATTAGTGCACGAATTTCATGTAAGTTTGTATCTCTAAATGTTGCAGTAGTCTGATCATTTCGGCGATTGACAGAGATTTCAACATTGGTCCACTCAACAATCTCCGAAATTATTTCTTCAGTAAAAAACATATCAAAACATGAAACTGGATCAGACAGTGTCTTACAATGTCGAGTTGGTCCTCTCGCTGTTCGAACTATATTTATTACCGATGTTCTACCAGTATTTTGACCTTTTGTGGTACTCCAGCAGTGGCTATTTTTACTTCTCAAAGTAGGTTGAGGGAATTGTATTATACGTTCAAAAGTTGTACCAGCTTCGATAGACTCACTGGCCTCAGTATTTATTAATTGGTCAAAAGATGTAGCAGCTTGAATGGGTTGAAAATTTTCATTGACCTCGTCTTCTATATCGCTTTGAACATCATGCTCTAGTACTTCATCTTCTAATTCACTTGCAATTTCGGATGAATTTGAGTCATTAAAATCACTCTGCAACAGAGCAGCAATATCTCTATTATCCAAACCACGTTTACGTGCCATCATCATAACAAAATTTGAATAAAAAAAACGATAAATAACCTAAAAATGTTAAATAAAATAATAAGACAATAATTCAAAAAGTCACACAAAAGATAACGATACGTCTCCCACCAGTAAGCTACAGACACCAACTGAGAATACTGAGCAAAACAAATTTCTCTCATAACAAACAAGACAGAGAAGAAATTCAAAAAGTCATTCGTCTGAGAGGCGTAGCTTATCTTTCTAGGGTCAACTTTCATCAAAAAATCGCGTTGAATTTTATTTAGAAAAAAATGGTGTAATAATGGACTACGAAAGCAAATGGCGGTAATACGGTCACGTTAAGTATTTAACCTTCGAGCCACTAACTTCCTTAGTTCACGTTTTCTTTAAAAACAAAAATACAGCTTACGTACCGTTACTCCTCTTTTTTTACCTCCTGGTTCAGCTGGAGAAGGACCAAATGTTTATTTCAAGGCGTCACAATACCAACCACTTGTATTATAGGTGGTCACAGTCGCTTTGTAAAGGCAGGTTGTTCTTTTGAAATTTTTGGTATGTATGAAGACTTGACTTGTATTTGTTATTTATATTTGTATCAGCTGTTTATATTTTTTTTCACGATTAATTTTCACCTTAACTTCAATTACTTCATCTATTTTTTGTTGTTGTTCCATTAAATTTGACATTACTTCTAATAAAAATCCTAATCAACTGGATCATAAACGGGATATGCTATAATGTCATCATTGTATCCAACGATTGAGTAATAAATTAGATTATCAATATTATAAAAATTTTTGTGTTGATTAAAAAACACTCAAAAAAATTTAAACAAAAAAAAAAAAAAAAAAACACAATTAATTGTATATGTGGGGTTTTTCGTTTTTTTTTATGTAGCGCGTAACATATTACACGCGCCAAAAAAGTAAACAAAAGTGACGAAAAACATAGAAAAACCACTGAACAGTAACTGTGACCTTTATACGATCTGCGCATAAACTGGGAGTATGTGTATTTTTTAATTGAAAGAGAATAAATTCAAATAAGAACTAACAATTTCTTATTCTACCCTATATAAACCATATTCATAACAGAGTACAATTGCTTATAACACTGTGGAACATTTTTGGGATTATTGTCTGGGGGGTGAGAAATTCCAAGTCGGGGTGATGGTACTAGGTCAGTATAGTAAAACCCTCAAAGGGTTTGGCGTTCGTATGTGTCAGTTTTTTTTATGACCTTTTAAATTTTTTCCTTATCTTGATGTTTTTTTGCTTAGTTGTAACATTTTGGCAAAAACGTAGTTTAACATAACTCGAGAACCACTTGTCCGATTTTGATGAAACAAACTCAAAACAATTTAGAATTACAATTTCTTTAATCCGTTCATATAAATAAATTTGTGGAGAAAAAAAAAATATTTTTTTGCCTAAAAATTAAAATTTTTTTTTTTAAATTCATAAAAAATCCAAAACGGAAAAAAGGGTCAAGTGTTATTAATTTCATGTAAAGTCACATAACCTATAAACAAAATGCGACATAGATCATAGAAATCGATTAACGCGTTCTGCTTTTATTTACAATTATGTGAAGGTATCCCATTTTGACAAGAATATTGATATTTGTTTTTATTCAAAAAAGTGTCATTTATCGCCTTTTTTATAAATTTTATTTTTATTTATTTTAATAAATATTGCCTAGACTTTTTCGATGGTGGCTGTTCGGGACTAGTGGCATCGCATTCATCGCTATCATCAGTTTCTGAACCACACATAATGTCAATGTGTGACTCCACTGTTGGCCCTTCTGCATCTCCTGAAAATTCTTTATCATCAAGATCATCCTTGTCTTGCCCCACAAGCTTACTCCACCAGCAAATTTCCGCGATTATTGCACTCGGCGACTTTTTGCCTCTATATCTGTAAGTTTTTGTTTTATTAAAATGAGTTTGAAAAAATAAAAAATCAGTATTACCTCATTTCAAATGGCATAGCAACTTGATGATAGCGTTCACCTTGTTCATCAGATTCGGTAGCCAATTGTTTGCTGAAGTAGTCCAGATGATGATGTAAATAATGGATTTTCAAGGACATGCGGACACCAATTTCCGAGAATGCTCTTAACATCCTTGCGACAGAAACATCGTAGTTGTTAGAACGATGCTTTCCCAACAAGCCTTCTATTACTTCTTTGATTGCCTGCCATGCATTCAATTCAGCGTCAATCAGAAGATTGTTGAATGCGTCACTTTTAATCAGCTTTCGTATATCTGGACCATTTAGTACGCCTGATTGGAAAAAATTAATTTGTTAAGATGGAAAATCATGGGAAATGAATGTGATATTATAACTTACCTTCTTTAATTTTACTTTCGCTGAGTCTCGGGTAAATTAGTTTCAAACACAAGAAAACTTCATCTCTTTTGGCGACAGTTTTGATAAAATTCTTAATAATTCCAAGTTTAATATGCAGTGGAGGCAGCAATATCTTCTCCTTCGGCACTAGAGGCTCACGAATAATATTGGCCGTTTGTAACCTGCTGTGCTCTCTGAGTTTCCATCCGTGGCATGCATATTGGTCACCGGAAAATCGTGTGTCCCAATCGCACAAAAAGCACATATATTTTATATAGCCGCTTTGAAGACCGCAAAGCATTGCTACAACTTTTAAATCGCAGCATATGCGCCACATATGTTTGGCGTAGTTAACCATTTTTAAAATATTTTCCAGTGCATCATATGTTTCTTTCGTTTCTGTACTATAGGCGATTAGAACTGAAGGTTTTTTATTGGTCTTATGCAGAAAAACCGCCTTCAAGCTGAGTTTTGAACTGTCAATAAATAATCTCCAGTCATCTGCTTCATATTTTATTTCCATTGATTCCATCAATTTTCCTACATCCGGGCAATATGCAGAAGTTTTTTCATCATTCACAAGCAATAAACTTTGGAGTGCTGCCTGACGACTTCGATAAGCTGTGACTTTTTGAAATTCATACATTTACCTAATTGTGAATAAATGAGAAACGCGTGCATCGATCATGCCTGATCTATGCCTTTTTTTGCTCATGAGTTATGTGACTTTACGCGAAAATAATTAGTTTTGGCACTTTTTTCCATTTTGGATTTTTTATGAATTTTAAAAAAAAATATATTTAATATTTTAGGCAAAAAATTCTTTTTTCCCTTCATACATTCATTTTTAACTTCGAAAGTGTTACACATATAGGAAAACGGTATAGAAACAGATTAGAGAAATTGTAATTCTTAATTTTTCTAAATTTGTTTCATCAAAATCGTACAAGTGGTTCTCGAGTTATGTTAAACTACGTTTTTGCCAAAATGTTACAACTAAGCGAAAAAACATCAAGATAAGGAAAAAATTTAAAAGGTCATAAAAAAAAACTGACGCATACGAACGCCAAACCCTTTGAGGGTTTTACTATACTGACCTAGTACCATCACCCTGACTTGGAATTTCTCACCCCCCCCCAGATTGACTGTTGTACTGTGTAATTGGTGCCGCTGTTGTTAATCAGTTGCACATGAGCTGGTTGACAGGTGTTGTTGTTACGAATTTACCGAATTACAATAAATGATGGAATACGTTGACACAGGTGCAGTTATTAATATTTTAACTGCTTGTGACAAATTAAGTGTTCGCATAAAATCCCAATATGGTGGAAACCATGTGTTAACTTCCTCCTATAATATATCTATTTAATCCTTAACCTCACTGGAATGCATTTAAATTTCCTCTTTTGATACAACAAAGCCATGGAATTCTATTTTCTCTTTAATGAACTTAGATTTTTCCATTGAGACACGCGTATTTGCCTCGTAAAGTGTTGTTAAAACTCGATCATACAAATGTTGTTATTGGTTATTAGAGAATATGATTACATCGTTGATGTAAACTTGACAACATCTTATTTCATTTCTCAAAACATAATAAATTGCTCTCTGAAAGATTCCTGGAACATTTTTCAAACCAAAGGGAAGTCTACAAAATCCATTCTTCCCATTATTTACTGAGAATGCCGTCTATTCTCTAATTTGATCTGATGAAAACCAGTTTTCAGATCATAATGATTTTCTCATATTTGTCAAAATTGTGGTGAATATGCTCAAATAATCACCAATACGTAAATATCTTTAAAGCAACACTAATTATTTATTTCAAGGCTGGTGTCACAATACCTGTACTCGTTGGCTGATGGTTGGGGCCACTTGTATTATAGTCGCTTTGTAAAGGCAGGTTGTTGATTCCCAATTAAACAAAAAAAAAAAAAAAAAAAGACAATGCTCCGTGGCTGCTAGTATTTGGTATAAAAAACTTTATTATAAAAAAAACAAAGGAACTTTTTAGTTGTTAATAAAGATGCGTGATGCTTAGGCCAAATGAAAAACATGAGTGAGTTTTTATGCAGGCCATAGACGTTACGACGCACAGTGGGATTTCTTCATACATCTAACTGCAAAAAATAGAAGGAGTGATCCTACAACGACGAAATTTTGCACACTTGTTTAGATTTAAGTAGAAAAGAAAAATACAAAAAATTTTTAAAATCCCTCGACTCCTTGGGGTACCTCCCTTGGACCCCCATTTTTCCTAGAATTTTTGTCCTTAATGTATAGGTCGCAATTTTACGAAATTTGGCATACGTCTATAAGTTGATCTAAGAAAAAGCACTACAAATTTTGGTTGATATCCGTTGACTCCTTGGGGTACCTCCCTTGGACCCCCATTATTTCACGTAATTTTCTTTTCAATGTGTAGGCCGGAATTGTTAATAGAATTTGATTAAATTTGACACACGCCTATTAATTGATAAAAGCGAAAACTAACAATTTTCGTTGAAATGCGTCGTCTTTTATGTAACCTGAATGAACAAATTTCATATAAATATAATTCTCATTGAAAATACTAGTAATATTTAATTAAAGAAATGCTAAAAATTGGTTATTCCCTCCCAACTCGAATAAAAAATATTCATATAGGTAAACAATATGTAAGCATTTTATTCATCAACTATCATATCTTTAACTACATCATCCAATTCTAAAATATTCTTATGAGGTTGACGTCTTAAGCTACTAATATATGGATCGGACGACTCAAGCAAACGATGAAAAACATCGATATTCGTTGCAGTTCTACTGCACTTTCTAGAAAACATTAATCTATAGTTCCTGTAATCTTTATTACGCGCTTCTTCTGCTTCCTCCGAGAGCATACCAATTGGGAGTACTGCTGCATCTATTATGTCCTTTCCATGAATAAGAATTTTGTGGACAGTAACAGGCATGAAATACCATTTATAATTTTTAACAAATAGTTCAGCTGTTGCCCACGCAAATTTCTTAAACTTCATGGTATCAGTTTTCTGCCCACACGTTATTATTTGAAGAATTATACGAAAACGATCCACTAGTTCTTCATTTACCCCAGTTATATCTGCAACAAGTGCAGGGTTGGAAAAAAAACGCCTTGAGGTATTTCCATCATTTGATGTCCCAGATCCTTGCTTTACAGCATCTACGCGTAAGCTCATACGTTCCCTAAATTCAGTCTGAATTCGTTGCTTGTTCTCTTGTTTTAAAATTTTATTGCGTGCATCGATTGCAGACCACTTTTCGAAGGGTTTATTGTATGCTATATGAAGTATGCACTCCATAAACTTAATCCTAGCGTGTAATGAAGAAAGTCCTAATTTACAAGCTTCATTATCGATGTTTTTTCTTGAAACCGCTTCCAAATCATTCATTTCTGAGGGTTTAGCTTTACAAATGTAACACACAGCTGCTGAACTAGTATTTGTAACGGTCTGAGCCGTTTTACCATCAATCATCGTAAACACTAAATTATGTTTTACGTTGAAATGTTTGTCATTAACTGAAACATTAGTTTTTTCTAAAGCATCTATATTTATCCTCATGTTTTCTACAACTGTCAGGACTTTTTCTTTTGTCTCCTTAGTAAATTCGAAAAAAATTGGACGACAGTACCTTGTTGACGATGGGCTTTTATTACACCAAAATTCCGCGCCAGTGTCTGTTTTTAGACTTAGAGGCACCATCGATGCTAAAAATAGACTCCTGTCACTTATATCACTTGGCAAGCTTTGATTGTATTCTGAATGTCCAGATGACCCATCACAGCCCCACTTCGACGTAAGAGTAAATTCAAAATTTGCTGCATTAATTCGTTCCTGCGAAAAACTTTCAAAAAGGCGCTTTGTCGTATGGTCCATCAGACTTTGTAAGCTAACAGTGGCTTCTTTTTCTGACACTTGGATTTTATCCGGATAACATTTCTTCTTTTCATCAAGAACTTTTTTATAAGGAGGCAAAATATCATATCCTTCTCTTTGCCAAACGTACTTTATTGTTTCGTACTGATGTTTTGATAATTCAGCATCCAGCATTAAGGCAAGTGCAGTTGTTGAAGGAATATATGATTGTGGTGTTATTTTTGTATCTGGTGAAGTTCCACTTGCCATTATTAATTGCTTTTGTGGGTACTGAGATGCTAAATCAGCTGCTTTGTACCTTTTACTACGATACTTGCAGTCATCGAATTCCTTAACTGGTCTTCCTTTTTTCTTTGAACAGCTAGGTTGGTCATCAGCAAGTGATACTTCGAACATATCTTAAAAAAATTTCATAATATTCAAAATAAATTATTATTATTATATTAATTCTTTAAAGATGTATGTATTTACTTTCTAACCAAGTCGCATTTTTCCGAAAGAAATAAGATTTGATTTTGTGCGATTCTCTCCAACGATTTAAAAAATGACCAAAAAACCTCTTTTGAACTGCCTTTTCCACTATTTCAATTTCATCAATAGTAAGCACCGAATTTTTCTGTTTTATAAAATTTGTTAACAAATTAACATTGCTACCATAATCAATAAGTTCATGGCACAATTCACTATATGAAACAGAAAATAAAATCATTTTTAGAATTATATTTTAAATTTTATTACAATATTTATTAACGTTAACTATTTACTTGTTGCGAATTTTGTTTTCAATTTAAGCGGTTTTCTTTTTACATTTTCTTTTTTAAAACATATGATTTTGTTTATTTTTTTTTAATCTTATTCACATCTGTCAACAATTTATTAACAAATTGTTGTTATAATTAATAACTTAAATTACTTTAAAACGTTAAGCCTAAAGGTATGCAAAACTTTTTTATTAAAAATACTAGGGTGCAATATTCGTGAATTTTTTACTAAATTTTGATTTTTTTAAAAGATTGACAAAAGTTGGTGAATTTTTTTGACTAATTAATTCGTTATACTGTGAGCACGGAGGTAAACCGAGCTAACTGACTTTTTCTCCAACGAAAACAGCCAATGCTGAATTTTTAAGGACAATTTTGATGCACTCATATCTCCCAAACTATGTACGCAATAACTTTTTTTTTTCCTTTAAATTAAAAACAAGGCTTCTGATTTAAATAAAATCGACACTCAGATTTTTCCGCTCGAAACATCTTCGATATATAAATCTCTGAATTTGAACAAAATTACCATATATTTCCCTTTCACAACTTTAACCAGATTTCAACCGATCTTTTCCAAGAATATATATACATATATCTTAAAAGAAATGCAGATTTTTGTTTGCCAGACTCTTCTCTATAAAATAGCATCATTAGATTTTTTAAAAGTAATAGTCAAAAAATGCCTTTTTTGCAGCAGAAATCCCATAGTGCGACGGTTGGTACAACTTGGTTAATAATCAAGTTGGGTGTTTTGCACACAAACGATACAACCTCATTGTACAACTTTATTTTGAAAAAAGTAATGTTGAGTTAACATGGTATCGCATATGTGCGCCTGAATCACGTTTGCCGACGGCAAATAAAACTCAGGCACAATGTTTTTTTTTAACTTGTGTTTTTATTTTTAAAAAATATAAATTATATTTAAAAATTAATTTTCTTAAAATATCCTTTAAAAACATAAGACATAACTAAAGACATAACTTTTTCAAAAGTTTTTGTTTTATGTTTAAGAATTAAATTTAAAAATCTACATTAGAACACAAAGATATTTATAAATAATTAATTGAATCGATATTTTTGTTCGCAGTAAATATCAGAGATGATAGTTAAATCATTAAAGATTAAAAAAAATAATAAATATTACAAGACATAAACACATAAATAATAAAATCATTTAGAGCCGCTATTACTTATATGAAAAATACAAGTCTAAATAGTTGATTTAAATTTTTTTAATGATACCGGCAATCAATGATATGACGACCACTACGTACATAAACACAAAATAGAATGAAGTTGCATGAAATGCCCACAAACGTTGCGATCGAGTTGGACAACTTGCCAGAAAATCAAAACTTTTTGATTTTTCGTGCAACCAAGACACAACTTAATACAACGACCCCACAAACGTTGCAATCTCGTGCCCAACCTATTCAAGTTGTACCAACCGTCGCAACGTCAATGGCCTGCATTAAGATGTAGGAAAAAAACCATGTCATCATATTTTTGCGCCGGCGTCAAGAAAAACCAATTCGTGGGCGGCCAAACCGAACTACCAACTCGTTGTTCTAGCTAGTTGGCAAATCCATTGCATAGTTTGTCGGCCCAGTTAGACGGTACGTACATTGTCGGCCCGATTTAGACGGTACGTAAACGCCAATACTAACAAACCTATCATTGTGTGAGTGCCACATAAGCTGACTGCGCCACACATCCCAGTCAGCATTTTATGAAATTATTGATCATATTCGAGTCTTTTTCGACTCCTCTACGCGATTAAAACAGTCAAAAATGAGCTAATTTTCTGATCATTAATGATACTTTTGTCGGGAGAAAATGGTACCCTACGCGCGGCTCTTATTGAAGAGTCTTTTATTACCCGCTTTTCTGATCAGTTTCGAGTCATTTTTCAATCGTATTTCTAATCATTCACAAGTCTTTTTTGAGTCACATACTAAACGTATTTCTGATCATTTGCGAATCTTTTTCGAGTAATGTTTTAGTCGTATTTATGATAATTTGCGAGTCTTTCTTGAGTCATTTTTTAGTCGTATTTGTAATCGTTTGCAACTGTTTTTCGAATCATGTTTTAGTTTGTTTACCAATTTTATAAATTTATTGAACTTTTGAATACTAAAGTTTCTAAAGGTTCTTCGAGTCGAAATAAAATAAAGATTTTTCAATTATATTTAATACTGTACAATTTTATTTGATGCAAAGTAAGGTAGACACTAGTCACTTATAACTGGTTGTTCTCGTGGTCACAAAAGAATTGATTTTTCAAAACAGAAAAAAATGTTAATAAGCAGTTTTTAATTTGTGTTGCTTTGTAACAGTTAGTTTTTTTTTTTTTTTATTTTATGTGTGTAGCCACAATATCTACTTGTGCTCTCCTTTACATATTCATGTTGTTGGGAGCTTGTCACTGGAGTTCATTTAACACTAGTAGCAAGCTAATGTAGCTCGAGTTGTATAAAGAGAGCACAAGCAGATAATGTGGTTACAGTAGATGTCTAGCTAACGTAATTGACAGATAAATAATATAATATAATAATAATTTATAAGGAAATATTATAATCAATATAATTTATAATTTTAGCAAGAAATATTAATACGGGTTGGTAAAAGCATGGTTTTCGCCAACATACTCCCCCTGGTGAACAACTCTTATTGATTGGTGTAACAGTGTGGCAAGGACGGCCTATAGTTGGGAGTAATTTATTTTAGTCAATTGACTGCGCTATGCTCCGACTCATAGCGGCAGGATCAGGCTCCATCCTCACATAAGAGATATGTTGTATTGAGGTGTAGAAACTTCTTGGGTGGAATCTGTTGGAAGAAAACAAATTTTTGAGATTGACCTTTTAATTATTTTATTTTTTGTTAATATAGATACTACTCGAACCCGACCGTCAGATCCAGGGTGTAGTTCATGGATACGGCCTAGACACCATTGACCAGGTCCGCATTTGTCATCTGTAATCAGAACCAGGTCTCCAATTTTGGCATTTGGCTTAGGTTGTAACCATTTAGGGCGTGCTTGTAAGCGATTTAAATACTCCAAAAATGCTGTTTGAGTTTTTCGATTGATTTCCATCGGTTTAAGTGGCTGATGTTGTTGTTTAATAGGTCTTCTTCGTGGATACAGTTAGTAGGCTCACCTATTAAAAAATGCGCATTGGTAAGTGCGTCCAAATCAGAGGGATCAGATGATAGAGGGCAAAGGGGACGGGAATTTAGGCAGCTTTCTATTTGGCAAAGTAAAGTGGACAGTTCTTCAAAACTTAGAATTTGATCATGCATAATTCTTCTTAAATGATGTTTAACAGATTTTACTCCTGCTTCCCAAAGACCACCAAAATTAGGTGAAGCAGGAGTAATAAAATGCTACTGAGTTCCAACTGACGTTAATGACTGAAGTAATTCATCAGGAAGGGACTTGTTGCTTTTATTTAAAAGAACTTGAAGTTCCTTTGACGCTCCAACGAAGTTTGTACCACAGTCGGAATAGATATCGGTACAAGCACCTCTGCGTGATACAAATCGCCGAAAGGCGGCTAAAAATGAATTAGTTGTTAGATCAGAAGCTGCCTCTAATTGAATGGCTTTAATCACCTTACATACGAACAAATATAACCCTTTGAAATTACGGCGGATCTCAAAGTTGAGTTTTTTATTGGAATAGGGCCGGCATAATCAACCCCGCTGTGTTTATAGGGTTTGGTAACAGTTAAACGTACAGATGGCAGATTGCCCATGATCTGAGTTGCCGCTTTTGCGGAATATATGAAAGAACGCATGCAATTACCACTTACGTTTTTTGCCAGTTGATTTCCAGATATTATCCAATATTTTCTATTTACATAGGACATAGTTAAGGTTAAACCCCCCGTGTAATGTTTTTTCATGTGAATCTTTTATTATAAGTTTAGAAAGGGGATTATTGTAGGATAAAATAATAGGGTGTTTGGCATTATATGGTAAGGTAGAATTATGTAATCGACCACCCACGCGTATCAGACCATCATTATTAACGAAAGGCATAAAATAGAGGTTTCTTCGCATTACCTTTTGAAGTGAGCATTTTAATTTCGTCTGGAAAATCAATAGCTTGTGTTATTTTAAGTAAAATAAATAGTGTTTTAGTTAGATCTGTTAATTTAAGGGGACCAGTTTCTATAAGGTCTTTATTAATTAGATTATGTCTAGCGTTCTGAGCGAATCGGTAACAATAAGTTATTGCCTTCAGCATTGTCGTTAGCTTGGAAAATTTCAACAGAAAGCAGGGAAATTGAGATGAGTTCTCCTTTCCGTTTTTATTATAAGAAATTGTAGTTTTTAGAATCGAAATATCGGGGGGAACCGTTTTACGTTCCTCTTCAGAAGTTTTTTTTTTATTTATTTATTATTATTTTTATTTCAAATAAATTTATATTACAAAAAATAATTTAAAGCCTCAGCACCAAAATTGGCATTAAAGAGGCTAAAAGGCAACTAGTGTTAATTCATTATTTACATAAAAATATTAACTATTTAAATTTAATTATTAATATTATTTACAGTTTCTATTTACATTTATTAATATTTTATTAGTTTACAATAAAAATAAAGTTTATATTACAAAAAGAAATTACTCAAGAAGTGTTTCGAGTTTGGTTAGCAAAAATTTTTTTAATTCGCTTTTAAATGTTGACAAAAGTTCAATGGTTTTCAAAAAAATTGGTAAATCATTATATTCACTTGGACCAGCAAAACAAATACGTTGCTTTGACAACTCAGGGCGACATCTAGATATGGATAAATCTTGGCTTTGTCTTGTTATCCTTCGTGTAATTTGAACATTATGTTGGAATTGAACTGACGAATTTCCTAGACTTTTAATGGATTTAAAAACAAACTTCGTTATTTGCATTTTATATAGTGCTCTCACAGGTAAGACGTTTTTAGCGTGATTCTTAAAAAGATCCAAAGTATGATATCTGATTGGCAGATTAAAAGCTAACTTTAAAGACTTGTTTTGTGCCGATTGCAAGCTCTTCAGCGAAGCATTATTCTTAGACCCATATATTATAGGAAGGTAAGTTAAGTGGCTATGTATCAAACTCTGATATATTAGCATTTTCGTTTTAACGTCAAATTTATTTTTGAATTTATATAAAACACCAATAGCAGAAGATATTTTTGATTTAATGGAGTCAATATGATTATCCCATTGTAAATTATTACAAAACAACATGCCTAGATACCGTATGGTATTGACTTCTTGGATTAACACACCATCAATATGAACTGCAACTGTCTCATCATTCTTCAAAATGTAGGGTCTGAAGCTTATAAACTTGGTCTTATCTGCATTCAAAACAAGCTTGTTAAATCTTATATATTCCGCTAATATTGCTGAATCATATTCCACGTGAGTTTTTAACACCTGAGTAAATTTGTACCGATATAGCAAGCAAATATCATCCGCAAACATGAATAGTTTACCATTAAAGCTTATGTTGCCAATGTCGTTTATAAAAATTTTGACCAAAAGTGGCCCAAGCACACTACCTTGAGGTACACCACATTTAACAGCTAATAAAGAACTTTTGGCTTCTCCAATCTGAACGAATTGCTCTCTATTTGTCAAATAATCTTTTAATAGTTTAATAGAGTTATTAGACACACCAATTAATGCCAGCTTTTTAATTAAAATGTCATGATTAACTAGGTCAAAAGCTTTTGACAAATCAAAGAAAACACCCGCTACGCCATTAAACCCTGCATCAAAGCCTCCACATATATAGTCAACAATATTCACAACCGCTTCTTCTGTACCAGAACCATTACAGAAACCAAATTGGCGTTCAAATAAGATTTTATTTTTTTCTAAATATTCAGATAACTGATTAAAAATTATTTTTTCAAGTACTTTATCTACAATAGATAAAACGGACACTGGTCGAAACATATTTATATTATTAGAACCCACTCCTTTGGGTATTGGTACAATTTTATGAATTTTTAAAACAGCAGGGTATTCACCAAGCTTAATCATCTTCCCAAACATAATTGACAGTATATCTGCAATTTTGGTTTTTTTGCATAATAGCATTTTAAGTGTTATTCTATCATAGCCAGAACTCTTATTCATTGATATTGTATTTAGTATATCTTCAACATAGTCTTTATTAATATTGGAAAGATTAAAGGTTGTTCCAAGGGGTGTTAACGTTCCAAAGTTGTTAATATTGTCACTTGGATAACGTGGTATGTTACTACTTAGGTTCTCTATCATATCAAAAAAAAAAAAAACTGATTGAAAACCATGACTTTGTCATTATCATTTGTTATGAAATTACCATCAACTGAACAAATTTGTTGAATAGCTTGCGGATTCCTTCCCAGCGCATTGTTAAGAAACCTCCATGTATTCTTAGTAACACCACCGATTTGTTCCAAATTTCGAGAATAATAATTATTCATCAAATTTCTGTTACAATTTTTTATTATTTTACTGATTCTTTTCAGCTTTTCGGATAAAAATCTATCATTCCTATTTTTTCTTCGCGCTTTTAGTAGTTTGTCTTTGAGTTACAACAATGAAGCTAAGTTTCTAGTAATCAATGGTGTAATTTTGGTTCGAAGGTTTATTGTTGACGTACTTGTTGATGTACACTTTTCACCCGCGTCAGACAACAAATGTAATAATTGTTTACATTGTTCCGAAGGATTATCAAAACTATAAATTTCATCCAAATTCTGATCGAGTATAGAACCAAATTTAGCATAGTCAAATGTATACCATGTTTTTGATATATTTTCATTCAAACATCTGTTGATTTTTAAAAAACAGCTCAAAATATTATGATCCGTAAATGTGCTTTCAATAGAATTTACATTAATTAAGTGAATTATGTTACTAAAAACGCAATCTATAGACGATTTACTCATTGGCCTAGTAATTAGATCATGACATGGCTCTATACTAAATTCCGAAAAAAGATTTACTAAAGTTCTACTGCCGTAGTCATTTGATAATAAATCCACGTTAAAATCACCTGCAACCACACATTGACCATTTTACATTACCGGAAGAATATCTTCCATTTTTTTAATAAACTGTGAAAAGGTACATTTCTGCGATCTGTATAGTGAAATAAATAGCAGTGGCTTGTTGTTAATAATTATAGTGGGCAGTTCAATCATTATCAAATCTAAAAACTCCTCACTCCGATTAACAAGAGTTTTGTAGTTCAAACTATCAGCAACATAAATTGAAGTTCCACCATATCCATCACTCCGGCAACAATGCACAACACGGTAACCTGGTATTGAATACAAATTAACACATTTACCATCAAACCATGTTTCCTGTACTGCTATAACGTCAGGAAGTTTATTAAATTTGCTTAAAAGCAATTTAAATTTATTAAATTTGTTCAATGACGAAACACTTCTTACATTTACAGAAATTATGTTAAAAAAATCTATATTTATTGTTGAAACAGAATCATTATATGATTTCAAATTTAAAAAATATTTTGAGTTATTCATAAAAGATTTAAAAATGTATACTTAAAAGCATAATTAAATACAAAATATATACTTAATTAGGTGACATAAACGAATTATCATCTTCTTCAGCATTCTCCACATCACGTTCTTCATTTTCATCTTCTTCAGGTAAATTTACACTCATTCTATTAACGACTCGACTTCTTCTAGATGTTGGTACACCTCCTCCACTTGTTGAATTCATAAGAATTTTATCAACATCATCCATTTTTTTTATAAAAATTACACGAGAATTATCTGTTTTTCTTACAAAAACTTTACTTTCTCTAGTAAAAACATATTTATATCCAACTGCTTTTACAGATTTTGCGTATTTAAAAAGCTTCATTGACTCTTTACACAAAAAGTCGTTAATAAAAACATCCTTCATATCATAACAGTGGAGCTATCACTCCAAAAGAAAATATTTTCAATTTTCATGTCCTTAAATGATTCTTTGACTTTTGTGGTCAATTTTACTAAAAGTGTGGTAGCGCAGAGTTCCAGTCTTGGTATTGAAACAGTTTTTACTGGAGAAACCTTAGATTTTGCTTGTAGAATATTTACAAAATTTCCGCTAGTATTAGTTACCCGAGCGTATACAACTGCAGCGTAAGCTATGGTTGAGGCATCACAGAAACAGTGAAGTTCAAGGGTAAAGTCGTTGGAACAATTTATCCATCTTGGAATTTTAAGGTCTTTAAACATAGACAGAGTCGATCTATATTGAGACCATTTTTGCTCTATTTCACAAGGGATTGGGCTATCCCAATCAATAGCATTTTCCCATAACTTTTTGAATATAGATTTAGCAATTACGGTAGAAGGCGTCAACCATCCTAATGGGTCATATAGGCGAGCAGTTTCTGACAATATAGTTTTCTTAGAAATAATATTAGTTTCATTAATATTTACTTTAAAAGAAAAGGAATAATTTGTGGTATTCCATTGAATTCCAAGGGTCTTGACAACATTGTCCCGATCAAATTTTAACGTAAGAGATTTTTCTCTATATTCCTCAGGAATTTCTTTTAATAACTCTAGTGAATTGGTTATCCACTTTCTAAGATTGCAACAGCCTTTTCCCAAAAGTGTGCACAAATTCTTATGTAATTTAATAGGCTGTTCTAGAGTCTCAGCACAGGAAATAACATCGTCGACATATGAGTCGGAAATAAGAAATTTCGATTCTTCGGGAAATTCGTTCTTATAATCATCTGCAAGTTGTTGCAGAACTCGAATTAAGATATAAGGTGCTGATGTCGTCCCATAAGTCACTGTATTTAATTGGTATACTGAAATTTCATCATAAGGACTAAATCGCCAAAGATGATCTGAGTTGACCTCAATTTGTCGAAACATTTTTTCAATGTCCGCGCTAAATGCAATTTTATGTATTCTCCATTTGGTAATTATTTTTGGCAGATCATTCTGCAAAGCAGGGCCTGGAGAGAACTCTTCATTAAGAGACTTATTATCGTCTATATGGCTACTACCGTCAAAAACGACCCTTAACTTTGTGGTAGTGCTGTCATCTTTAAAAACACCGAGATTTTTAATGATAAATTCAGTATTCATCAATATTTCAAAATCATCAATAAATTTTATATCGGTTGATGCAACTACAATATCGTCTACATGATTTGAAATATAAATAAAATGTTGATTGATTTTCTTTTTGTACAAACATGAATTATTTTTGCTTTGTATAAATTAAAGTTCCTTTTTCATAACTGAAACAACACTTTATTTAATTTAATTTATTTTATAAATTTATTTGTCTTTTATTTTGAAGACACTTTAAAATAATTTAATTGCATTAATTGTTCAAATTAAAGTTCCTTTTTCATAACTGAAACAACACTTTATTTAATTTAATTTAATTTATTTTATAAAATTAATTGTCCTTTTGAAAACACTTTATAATCTTAGAATTTCATTAATTGTTCTGCTTGCTTTGGAATCTTGTTTATAACTACCACTGCGACAGCGACTATTACTATTGCCGTAACTAAGTGACTAAGATTGTGATTTTTATTGACTGTCTTTTTCTTTTTACCTTTATTTAAATAATACTAAATTACCTTTGTCAGCAACAAGGAAACACTAAAGAAACACCACCGAAAAAATGCTGAGACGAACAAACATATGGTTGACATAAATAACAGTCAAGTGCATTTACTTGAGAATTATTTATGTGTGGAATTGGAATGGCAATAAATGTAATGTGATATTGTGACACAATTATTAAATGTAGAACATAATTATTAAATGTAAAACATTGCAATATAATATTGCGACATACTCGTGCCCGTTGTGAGTAGTTTGATGAGGGCAAAAACATTTATAAAAATAAATGACAAACTAAGGTGTTTTGTCAAGTTGGGTGGCAAAATATTTATTTACCAAAAAATTAATGACGTCACATTGTGTGACTGTGAATATGAGGATAATTGGTAAACTAATTCGTTCACCATATTGGGCGACATGGATGGCGGACTGACGTGATTGGCGGACTGAATTGTTCGCCGTATTGACGGAAATATTTGTTTGCCATATTGGCGGACTGCTCTGATTGGCGAACTGACTTGTTCGCCATGTTTGCGGACTGATTTGTTCACCATATTGGCGGACAGATTTATTCGCCATATTAGCGGACTGATAAGGTGGCATGGAAGTGTGTCATGCCTTAACTTATATAATCATTACATCCTCATAATTGAATTGAATTTCTTATTCCATTCATTGGCGCCATGTTTAAGACCATATAGATTTTTTATTAGTTTACATTATTAAATAAAAGTATAACCTACAACGACTTGTTTCACATCATTTTGTTTGTTTGTTATCAACCAGCGGGAGTGTGTAGTGTATTGAAGTTTGCACAGTATCATTAATGGTGTTTTATTTACTTTTTATAATAATAAAGTAAGTCACTTTCCATTAAATTTATTTATATTTATTGGAATTTTGGTTCGCAAACCACTCAATTGTTTGGAAAACCACATACCTTATTAGTATTACCTTCTATAAATCCCTTAGGTTGCTTCATATAAACTTTATGGGACAAATCACCATTTAAATATGCAGTTTGTATGTCGAAGTGTCTAACTACCATGTAAGCAAAATTTTTAGAGATGTTGGATTTGCCACTGGCGGAAAAACTTCGTCGTAGTCTCGACCATATTTTTGTGAAAACCCTTGAGCGACTAAGCGGGCTTTAAATTTTACGATATTACCATCTTGATCAGTCTTTGTTTTATAAACCACCATTTTAGTCAAATCTGCTTCAGCGCGTGAATCCAATGGAGTAATCAAAACACTATAGCTTTCAGACAAACTTGACAAATACAAAGCTACTGCTAAATCGTCAGGTAATGGCTCACCTAATGTGTTCAATTCATCCATGCATTCATCCATCGCATTTAGATGGACATTCATATTTCCTCCCTCAGGTAATATCATTCGACACAACCGTCTTAAAAGTCTAACTTTGTTGGATAAAGTTGATTTTTGATGATACTCCTTCAGTGATACCCACATTGCTTTGGCAGTAACTTTATTTTTAACACGTATAATTTGGTTGTTTTCAATTAACAAACCAATATGTGCCCTCGCTTTGCCATCTTTTTTACTCCATGTGGCTAATTGTGTTGCATCTACAGGTGCTGTAGGTGACTGACCATAAATCTTCTTTAATCAATAAAAGTTCTATTTTGTATTTCCATACCTGATAGTTACCATCATTTAATTTGGTAATTTGTACCTTAGCTGCTTCCGCCATTTGACATGTGGTATACCAGTCAAAATAGAAGTTAAAATTTATTATGAAAATAATCTAAATATCGTAGAAATAACACGTTCACTATAAAATTCTCATTTATATTTATTGGTGTGATTGCAAATCTGGGCTCATAACCTGTTGAAAAATGCCGATGGTTGTGGATTCAACACGCGCTAACAAAAACCAATAAAAAACGAGCTTTACAATGTTTTACGTCTTATAACTTTTATTGATGATGGCAGAGTAAAAAAATGTGTATAATAAAATGACAATTGAAAAATGGGGTGCGCTCGGAAAAAAACTAATATTATAATATGTACATGTTTAATAATCATATGTAGTTATGTTACGTTAACATATGTAAGTATAAAGATAGCGAATAATGTTAATATGTAAGTATCAGAGAAGACAAAAAAAAGCAAAAACGCTTGAACTTTAAGCAAAAACAAATTGAAAAAAAAGCATCTAAAAATTGTTAAAAAAAAGCACTAAAAAAGCATAAAATTTTTTAAAAAAAGCAAAAAAAGCAAAAAAATTTAAAAAAAAATCAAAAAAAAAGCTAAAAATCTAAAGTTTTTGTTGATATTCCGGCTTATGGTCAATAAAAACGCTCAATGATTTTGAGTTATTTGGTATATATTTATTTCAATATTTCGATCCTCTTTGAGGATCATCATCAGGAACTGATGTCAAACTAAATTAAACAGAATGTGTAAATAATTACATTTTAAATAATTAAAATTTTTTAAAAACACAAAAAATTTTTATAAAAAACTAGGCACATAAATATTGTACATCATACATACATTGACATTTAAATAGCCCAAAAATTAATTTTTTGCCGTCGACGTCCTTCTTCCTTGAGTTTTATTTTTAAACTGATTTTGGTTTATTAACTCCCTATATAGCTTTGCTACATTTTCTGTATCTGTTTTATAATTCATTCGTCTATGTGGTGGTACTTTAACTATATGTAAAGTCTCCAATATCATTCTCTTTGAATAGTTACTCTCTTCTCTCAGTATCTTCGTATTGTCAAAGTCAGCTATGTGGTTTTTCTGTGCACAGTGGGCCGCAAGCGCTGTTTTTTGTTCAATTGTTTTGTTCCTTGATCTTTGTTCCGATTTATGTCCACCAATTCTGGTTTTTAATTTGTTCTTTGTTGTACCAATGTACACCATGTTGCAATTTTCCTCGTCATTTCCTACACAAGGGATTTCATAAATTAAATTCGATTTTTCTTCTTTCGGTATGGTTGACTTTGTTTTATTGAAAAAAGTTCTAATATTGTTGCTTATATTTGTAGCAATGTTGTATTTATTTTTCTCATAGCAATTCGAATTTTTGAATTTTTCTGTCAAACCTGGTATGTATGTCATTGATTTGTAAATTTTTGGTTCTTTTTCTGGTTTTTTGTCTTTCGATTTTGTGTAGAATTTGTTTATCAAGCCTTGTATTGTTGCCATTGGAAAATTGTTTTTAGTAAGTATTTTGCTTATTTTCTCCTTGTTTTGTTTATGAAATATCTCATCACTTGTTTGAAGCACTTTGTTAACAAAGTTGTTGGCTGTATTTATAATAATATTTTTGGGGTGTTTGGACATGAAATTGATAAGTCGGCCAGACGCTGTTGGTTTTTGATACCAGTCAATCTTAATCTTGTTACCTAATCTAATAATCATAGCATCTAGGTATGGTAATCTTCCATTTTCTTCTTTTTCCATTGTAAATTTTATGCTCTTATGAAACTTATTAAGTTCAATTAGCATATTATCAATCGCTTCCGTCTTAATAATACAACAAATGTCATCAACATACTTAGTCAACAATTTTGGTTTTATTGCCAGTTTTTCTACACTTCTATTAAGTAACTCCTCCATTACAATGTCCGCCACTATTGGTGATAATGGTGATCCCATTGGCATTCCCTTCAACTGTGTGTATATGTTATCTTTGTATTTAAAGTACCTGTTTTCCTTAATCGTGTAGCGTAAAAGTTCCATAAAAAGGGTTTTTGGTGTTGTTGTATAGTCCCTTATGTAATTCCATCTCTTATTTATCACTTCCAAAGCAAAGTCGACCGGGATACTGGGGAACAATGAAATTACATCAAACGATACCAATGATTCATCCTTCATTATGTCCGCATTATTGAAGCGTTCCTTAAATTGTATTGAGTTTTTTGTGTTGTAAATTGAATCTCTGGTTAAGTTCTTGAGTATTTCAGCCAAATATTTGCTTATTTGGTATGCTGGGGAATTTATTGATGAACAAATAGGTCTTAGTGGGAATTCTTTTTTATGAATTTTTGGCAACCCGTATATTCTTGGTGGCAATAATGTTTTTATTAAAAGCCTCCTTTTTTCCGATTCAGAAATCACTTTCAACTCGAAGAGTTTTTCCACAAATTCATTATTTTTTCTCTCTAACGTCGGTGTTGGATCCTTATTCAATCGTCGATACGTCATCATGTCATTTAAAATCATCATCATCCTTTTATTATATTCATCCTTGTCCATTGCTACCGTTGTGTTGCCCTTTTCTGCAGTTAGTATGGTTATTTCTGCATTTTGTTTAAGGAATTTCTTCGTTTGTTCCACTGTGCTTAATATGTATTTTTCATCTCTCGTATGATGTATATTTCTCATATGTGTATGTATAGTTGTCGTGAGTTGTAATCTCGCGTTTTCTCTGCTCTCTGTATCTCTCAAAGTTTGTACACAGTCTTCTCCATCTGTGATATACTTTAACAGTGGTAGTCCCTTTTTTGTAATTGGAATGGCAAATTTAGGCCCTAACGATAATAACCATCTGATGTTGCTGGGAATATCTTTGTTGGTGTAATTAACAAACCATTCGTTATTCATTTTGGGTGTTAATGTTTGCTCCTCTCTCAGTTTAATGTATTTATTTTTTGTCGTTCGGTTGTTTTTCTATTGTGTTTGTTATATATGTTTTCCTCGCTTATTCTGAGTAAATCATTGTCTTCTGTTGTGAGCAAATTTTGTATGTATGTTAACGCTGCAGCTCTTTTTCTTATATTTTCTCTTAGCATGTCGTGTTTTTGTTTGATTAATAAGCTTATGATTTTCATTTCAAATGTATGTACGTGTTGTGTTAGTTTGGTACTGATTTTAGGTGGTGTTTTTTTATTAATTTGAAAAATATTCCTTATATTTATTGTCGAATCAGCAATGAATTTGGGTACGACTTTCGCTTTTCGGCATCTCAATAGAAATTTGATCGAAGCTTTTAAGTTGATGTTTTGTCTGTTGAGATTCCTGTATTTTTTTTATGTACTTATTTGTTTCTCTGTTGTAATTTTCTCTAATGTTCTTGTACACCATTGTGAGTGTGTCTCGGCTTGCCTTCCGTTTGTGAATTTAAGTTTTAAAATTTGATATTCGACCAGTATTTTATCTAAAGTTTTTGTTGATATTCCGGCTTATGGTCAATAAAAACGCTCAATGATTTTGAGTTATTTGGTATATATTTATTTCAATATTTCGATCCTCTTTGAGGATCATCATCAGGAACTGATGTCAAACTAAATTAAACAGAATGTGTAAATAATTACATTTATATCACAGGAACAATTTTTTATTTTATTAGATAAAAAATTTTTTTAAATAATTAAAATTTTTTAAAAACACAAAAAATTTTTATAAAAAACTAGGCACATAAATATTGTACATCATACATACATTGACATTTAAATAGCCCAAAAATTAATTTTTTGCCGTCGACGTCCTTCTTCCTTGAGTTTTATTTTTAAACTGATTTTGGTTTATTAACTCCCTATATAGCTTTGCTACATTTTCTGTATCTGTTTTATAATTCATTCGTCTATGTGGTGGTACTTTAACTATATGTAAAGTCTCCAATATCATTCTCTTTGAATAGTTACTCTCTTCTCTCAGTAAAAATTTTGAGAAAAAAAAACTAAAAAAGCACTGCAACTTAATAAAAAAACATTAAAAATGGATTTATTTTTCAAAAATAAGGTTAAACATACAGTGTTTACTCTAAATTCTCAGTGTCATGAAAGCTGTTACAATAAACTATCATATGAGCTTTTATATTTTCAAATTTTAGTTTTCTACGTCTTTCAGTCAATAGATTTCCATACAGAGAAAAACTTCTTTCAACATCTACAGATGTTGATGGTGCGTATTTAAATTTTAAAATTTCATTGGATGACAATTTTTTAACATATACGTCTTTTGGCGTTGTTCCCAGTTCCAAAACATTGTTTATTTCTAAAAACTGATTGTATCCAGGATTTCTGCGAAACACAGCGTCAAACTTTTCTACATACTTTTGGTCATTTAGTTTTTTTAGTTCCCCTCTAACATTTGATACAATATTAGTAGATTCATGTATTGTCATTCCTGCTGTTTGCAGCTTTTTTAATGCAAAAACAATACTTGAAAATTGGTTTTTTATAAATGCCAGTTGGAAATTTAATTGAGGTATTTCAAAGACTCTTTTTGCTTGTATTATCGATTCAGAATCTTCATTATTTAGTTCTGAAACAACAGATTTCACTTCTTCCAGGTGTTCTGCATAGTAAAATGCTGCTTCTAGCCAAGTTCCCCAACGAGTGGGACATGGAAACGGTGGAAGGGCCAAATTAGGAAACATTGTTAAAAATAGTTGTTTTCGACGTGGTGCCTATAAAAATTAAAAGGATTAGAATACAAAAATAAAAAAATTTAAAAAAAAGTTACCTTTATAAAAACGGATTTAATACATGAAATAAGTTTATTAACATGCTCGAAGTTTAAACGTATGAAGTCTGCAACACAATGAATACCATGAGCAAAACATGTTAAATGCAGCATTTTGGGATACATCATTTTTAGGGAAGAAATTCCACTTAACATGTATGCTGCTGAGTCTGTTAACATTAGTAAAACCTTGCCGTATTTAATACCTGTAAGATAAGAAAACATTACAAATATGTAAGATGTAAATTTACTGTTTACTTACCATCTGGCCATAGAATTTGTAGGGAATCATTACAAAAAGCTGCAATAGAAGCTCCATTTGCAGATTCAAGTACACCCATGTTTAATAAATAGGATTTGTTTTCATTGGAATCGTCTAAAACTCCAAAAAGAAAATTTGCAACATATCGCTGTTCGCTATCTGTTGTTTCATCTACAGAAATCCAAATGTATTTGTCTTTAACAATCTCACGCATTTTTTCTAGGGTTTCTTGATGCAATTGGGGAATATGTTTATTTCTTAGAGAAGTTTCGCAAGGAGTTGCAAAATTGGTGTATTTTTCTAAGAAGTTTTTGAAAATTGGACAGCTTATTTTTTTCATTGGTATATTAGACGCTATCATTGTTTTGCAAAGCTCTTGATGAAATATTTCAGTACTAGTTGATTTTCTTGCTTAGCATTAGCTATTTTGTGTTTGTTAGTACTGAAATGCTGCTCTACATTACCTTTTTTAAGACTATTTACTTTACAGGAGCATATATTACAAAAAAGCCAATCTTCTTCTATTTTCAAAACACCTTTGTATTCCCGTACCATTTTTAATAAAAAATTTTTGTTAGATTTTTCTTTTGGCATTAATTTTTTCGCTTCCAACGGTTTAATTTTTCTTTGAATTAAAATTTTTGACAGCCAGTGATGGTAATCGGTGTTACATACAAGGTTGTAAAAAAGTGTAGCAAAAACAGTACCTTTTCTCAGTTGAGGGAAAAATGGTACCAAAATAATCAAAAAGATGTCAAAATGTTGCAAAAAGCAATTCAGAGAAAAAAAAAACATTTTTTTTCCCAAAATAAGGCAAAATATTGTAAAAAAAATAAAAAAATATTAAAAAAGCAAAAAAAGCATTTTTGTTTTCAAAAAAAAGCAAAATACTGTAAAAAAAATCAAAAAAAAGTAAAAAAAACCAAAAAAAACATTTTTGTCTTCTCTGGTAAGTATAAAGATAGCGAATAATGTTAATTTAATTTTACTAAGTGTTGTAAAAAAACTAACAAACAAAAGGAACATTGGGTTCGACCTTTTCTTTTGGAAGGTAATGGTATGTACATATGTCTCTTTTAGGGAGCGATTGAAAAGGAATGATCCCGACCTATACAAAAATTTTGATTATTTGCTTAATCTCGTTACCCCATCAATAGAAAAGGCCAATACTAATATGCGAGAATCTATATGCCCCGGAGAACGCCTGGCAATTACTTTGAGATTTTTAGCGACTAGGGACAGTTACGCAAGTCTGATGTTCTTGTTTAAAAGATCAAGACAATCGATATGCAATATTGTGCATGAAGTCTGCGCTGCATCATATAAAGTAATAAAAGATGAATTTTTAAAGGTAAAACTTAATTTATTAAATAAAAAAACATCAAAAATAAAATCTATTGGTACAGATGCCAGCAACAGAGGAGGAATGGGAGAGTATAAATAAAACGTGGAATTTTCCCAATTCAATCGGGGCATTAGATGGAAAACACATCGATATTATAACACCAGCACACTGTGGAAGCGCATATTTCAATTATAAAAAGAAAAACAGCATTGTTTAGGCGTATTTTGGAAAACGTGTTTGGATTAATATCAGCCCGATTTAGCGTTGTCAGAAAAACAATGGAACTTTCCCCACCGAATGTAATCAAAGTTGTTCTCGCAGTATGTGAGTTACACAATTTTTTGAACAAACGCAAGAGTGGTACCTATGCACAAACAAGAGACTACGACCAAGTGAGTGTGGATGGATCTATAACGGATGAACGATGGCGTGAAGAAGTGCGTACAGAGAATATTTTGTCTTCGATAGAACCTTTGTGCAATCAATGTCGTCAAAGTGAAACGTCCAAGCTCATTCGACAGGATTTGACGGAATATTTTTGAAATGAATGAGAAGTTCCATGGCAATACAAGCATATTTATTAAAAATTAATTAAAAAGCCAATAAATCGAAATAAAAATTTAAATTCATATATTTGGCAACTTAAAATCACATTCTGTTTCTAAATAAAAAATAAAATTAAAATATTAAAATGAAATCACATTCTGTTCACATATAAAATGTTAAAATAAATATAAAAAAATTTAAAACAAAGTTAATTGTTTTGCTGTGCTTCAAATGAGTCGATGACATTATTAATTTGAGTTCTCAGTCTGAAAATATAAGTTCGTATCAAATATTATTTGAGTACTATGCATTTCAAACTCACCTGCGAGCATTTGACTCTGAATATGCAGAAAGCTGCTGCCCAACATACTCTCCATGGCCCTTCTGCCAACTTATGTCTTATTTTCCTTGTGACACTTTCTGAGATAGGAATTGGCCAAGTTTTTCGTAAACTTCTGAACGCTTACTGTCGATTTCATTTACTTCTTGCACTTTTCTACCCTTTGCAGGAGTACTATTTTCGAGAGCAGCACTTGCAAGTGAACATTGAGATTCCGAATTCTGAAACTGATCTTCAACATCATCCCAATCCTCAAAAGCAAAATTAGTTAAGGTCTAGAAGTTTGATTCTGTACCTCCTGATCCACGATTTCTCACAGTATCTAAAAAGTGTAGAGCTGCAAAGTATTCTTATTTTGATACATAAGTAGCGCCGCCTTGTCCACTTTCTTTGTGCTCCGCCTTCAATATATAATACTTTTAAATGTGATCAAAACATACAACAAAAAAAAAAAAACAATTTACATTATAGCGTGATCGCACAGCGTTAAATTGTGCTTTGCAGTTGGCTATGCAATGATTCGTTGCAGCAGCAATTTCTGACCAGCACTTCTCCTTTTCATTTCGGTTTCTGTACCCATCAATTTTAAAATTCCAAATCGGTTCGCGTACTTCAACCATTTCGATGAACAGTCTCAGTTCATCTCCTGTCCACTTTTTCTGTTGCTTGCGATTGTTGCGCAAATTATCATTTATGGTATCACTTTTAAAAATATTGATATTATTCCACAAATAAATAGTTATTAAATATGTAATACTTACCAACTCATATTAATTTACTAATTTTACTAATTTACTAATTTTCATCCATTATCTGTATGGTTTCTTCATATCTTTCACTTAGATATTTGCTATCTAATTTAGTCTTAGCATAATGTTCTAAATTCTATATGTAAACTTTTTTACATATATAATTGATGCTTCTGTGAGGTTTGTGAATTTCGGAGAAACTAAGGTTACATCGTCTGATTTCGAAACTCTATAAAATGACCAGAGAGATCCCATCTGATTTTTAATGTCCTTTATTTGCTTTAAAAACCGAGCTGTCTCTTCCCAAATCTCTGGCAAAGCACTTATAAATTTAGCTAATTATACTATTAATTGTTGTCATTGAGAAATCTGCCAATAACATTATAAGCCATACTTAGTTTGGCATATTTAGATTGTTGTGAAAAAATTAAATATAATATTTTATTTTTTTACTTTGGATAACTGTACCAGATATTTAACATCAAGTTTATTCAGATTTTTTCAATACGATGTTTGCATTGTTTTGCTTTAATGCAATGTTAGAAGTATAAGTAATGTGTTATTTACGATGTGGAATTTTCGTGTCTTCGAATATGTCTTTTGACGTTCTTAGTCTTAAAAAACGATTCAGTTTTCAATATTAAATCATATTTCTGCCTTTGGTATTAAAACACAATTCCGTTTTTGAACTTCACTTTTTAATTTATATAAATTTTATTTCTATGTCTTGTGAATGTTTTCACTGACTCTTTTTTTTTTTCTTATGAGTATTTTCATATGACTGTTTATTATCACTTTTATTCTATGACTATTCTAAAATTATCAATTACACTAACTTAAATAATATTTTATTCTACCCTCAATCACATACGTGTTGACCCAAAATGCAATCGGCATATGGGCATTATGCAGCCATAATTCATGGGTGGGGCATTAATATAAAAAATAATAATAATAATACTTAAACGACAGTAATATGGTAGAGAATAGTTATCAACAATTTATAATGGTAGTGATTATCCGATAATTAAATAAAGGAGATAATAAACGATAGGTATTATGATATAGTTATATTAATAATATTTTATTTCTTGTTATAAACTGTTATTACTTAACACTAGGGGAAAACAAGTTCCATACCCTACTATATGGGTCAAACAGCTTTTACTTAAAACTAACTTAATACATGTGGTTCTTTTAGTTTAGGGATGAAATGAACAGAGTTTTTATTCATTTGATTTTATTTATTTTCAGTAAATTCACTTAGTTTAAATTTAAGTTCTAATACTAAGATTATATGGTAAGTATTTAAGGTAAGTTTTAATACATTTTGGTCACTATAGTTTTTAAGTTTTAGCACGCAGGCTTAGTTTTAAGTTTTACTACTCAAACCATTAGGTATATAATTAAGGTAAATTTTAGTTCGCTTCTATAGTTTTTAAGTTTTAATAATAAGGTTATTAAACAAATAGGTTATGTTTTATTTATTTGATTTATTTTCACACCCTGATTTAATGACCGACTGACCACATCTGTACGACTCTATGTTCTCACACTCACTGACTCTCACAAATTCTAATTACTACTTGTGTTCTGTCTTGTTCCAAACGTATGTTTACATGTGTGTGTGTGTGTATGTTCGCTGTTTTCCAGTCTATGGTTTAAGTGTTGTCAATGTAGCGTATGTCGTCTGGGTTACAATCCCACATACATTTAAAATTCTACGTGCTAGTTTTATTTAAACTATGCTTAGTTCTCTCTTTTTTTTTATAGAATAATTTTTTATTTAATAAAAATAGATTATACAATTTTCTTTTTCTTAACTAAGTCCTTTTTGTTTATAGAATACTTTTTTATTGAATAAAATGATTATACAGTTTTCTTTTTCTTAACTAAGTCCTTTTTTATAGAATAATTTTTTATGGAATAAAATGATTATACAATTTTCTTTTTCTTAACTAAGTCTTGTGACTTTACTTTTTCGCTTCTGGGTTTTTACTAACTTTACTTTATTTCAGTTGGCAAACGAAGGGTCGATTGTTTACAATAACTTATTGTAAACAATTTTGTTTTGGAGTGCAAATAAATTTTAAACAAAGAACTGAACAAAGAACTGGATTATACCAGTTTAATGCATTGGTCAGCAAAACCATGCAGAATATCATTTTACTTACTTCTTATCAACCAATTGCCATAGGCAGATCAATTGAGGGGGTTATGTGGGGTGATGTGTGGGGCTTACACATAACTTGCTCAGCCACGCCGAAACACTACCCAGAAAAGTTGCAACAACCAAAAACATATGCTTGACATATATAGTTCTCAAGTGGTTTGGGTTTACGTACTTCACAATAGTAAATTGTGAAATTATGAAAGTTTCGAGTGCATTGTCTTGAGAATTGTTAATATTGTAAAATTTGGCAATCGATCACACAGAAAACAGGTTTGTTGTTGCCAATCGAATTTGTTGCCAATCGAATTTGTGTAGTCCCATGTACTATCACATTATTCTGTTGTAATTATTGAATTGTATAGTCTATGTAACCAAAAATAAGGAATCTGACCAATTCTCTCTATTGGATGCCTAGTAAACTCGTTTGCACCTGTAGTAATATTCTGTGGTGGTACTGGAGTATTAATATTAATAATTTTCGGACACTGTTACTTTCTCTTATCGTGCTTTTTCTTCAGACAGACGGACAACATCGTGATTATCGCGAAGATCACTAGGGTGTAGGTAATTGCATCACCCAATTTAGACTCAACGTTCAGAAGTTGTATTGCTTCTGTATTATTGGTGTACATTTCCTTAAATAACTCTAACGAGAGGATTTCTTCCACATGTGGGTTTCCAGTTATTGATTGTACTATGGCTGGTAGTGGGCTAGAGAAATTAATTTCTGAAAACGAAAAAGTAGTCCCGTTTACCAACACTGTTTCGTTATGGAATTTAATGATGAAGGTGCCAGTCAGGTCATAAGGTTCCTGGCTTATGTGAATTGTACCATTGAATTGGTTTAGAAACAATGTTCCAGGGAGTATTTCCTGTACATTGAGGATATGAGAGTTGTTTATGAAAGTGCAATTAGAGGGTTTGCTGTGGATTAAATTGGGTAGGCATTCCGAACCACTGATATCTTCGATATCTTCGTCTTTGCACATTGTTAACATATTGTAGTTCTTACATTTATTTTTTACACCGAACATTTTCTTCTTACAATTTAGAACTTCACCAAATTTAACTTTGGTAGCAATTTGTTCAATTTTTACAGGCCTTATCAATAGCTTATTACATGTTTTATTACTAGTCGTTCGGATACTGACGATATAAATTAGGGAGTTTTTATTTGAGGCTATTCTTATTTCGCTAAATTCCAATATTTCCTCTATGTTCAAGTATGGGATTTTATTATTTTCAAATAATTTTTCTATTGTTTTCATCTCGTTGTGGGATAGAATAAATGAGTTAACTACTCCTACTTTAGCCCAATGAATGGCATATTGTAGGTTTATTATTTCTTCCTTTATTATCTCTAATTTGTATTTAAATTCAGTGATATCTAAATTTTGAAGGGTTCGTGCTTCTTCTTGCACAACCTTTACGATTTGATTCATTTTGAAGGTTAACTCGTTTATTCTATTTACCGATAATTTGTTAATTACAACTTGTTTGTTATTGTTTTCTAATTCATTATTTATTTTTTGTTTTATTATCTCGAAATCTTCATGGTCAGGATTGCCCGCTATCCATTTCCATGCCGATCCTATAAAATTGAGAGATCTTTTGGATCTTGGTTTTAATTGGCTCAATTTGTCTTGTAGTTGGGAAATTTCCAGGATTAGGAGGGGATGTAGTGGATGGGATATGCTTATTCTCGTGGCCATTGTCTTCCTCATATTGTCAATAAAATTCTGGTAATTATCCAGATCAACCACATGAACTAATTTTACAATCCCCGTTTGAAGTCTAGCTACTCCGATGTCAATCGCCACCACCCGTGAATTAGTGTAATCTAATATCTTCACTTCTCCCATTACCGCAGATATCATCGTCCTAAAAGAGAAAATAAATGAAACTACTTAGTTACGGATATTGTTCTTGTGGACAACTCTTCCACTTTCCGTCAATATTGTGGTGTGCCTATTTTCCTTCACCATTTCCCTCTTATAATTTTTAGAGAACTTGGTCCCTAACGTCTTGTTCTCCCTTACAAAAATTTGTTCACCTACTTTGTAGTCCTTCGGCTCCCTTTTATCCGCATTATGATATTCCAAGGTAGACCGCTGTCGGTCCTTAAAATTTTCTACCATTTGAGCCCTATTCTTTTCCCATTCCACAGGATCATTGAAAAGTTTCCTGCCGAAAAACACCTCTAAAGGTTTTCTACCTGAAGTTGAATGAATCGTATTATTATATTCATAAATTGACTTATCTAGGAGTTCGGACAAACCATTTTGAGTTCCCTCCGCCTTTATGCATCGCATAATTTCGGAAAGGGTGGAGTGGAATCGCTCAATTTGACCATTAACTGTGCTGGCATATGGTGGGATTCTGAAAACCCTTACGTTGAATTGATTCTCGAGCATAAATATTATCGCCTTGGAGTTAAAAGATTTCTCGTTGTCCATTACTACTAATTCGGGCATACCAAAATTTAGCAATATTTCCCTTAATGGTTGTTTGATGTCTTCCGTAGCCCTTGACTTTAGTATTCTTGCCTGCGCGTATTTTGTCAATTTATCGATTGCTGTCAATATTGAGGTTTTCTCCGTTATGTAGATGTCTATATGCACTATTTGACCGGGGTACTGAGGGATAGGAGTCTCCTGTAAAGAAATATCATTAGGATGTCGGTCGTATTTGTTTTCCTTACAAATTCGGCACAATTTTGTTATCCTCTTTATCTTTGCCATCATCTGGGGAAAATAGTACCTTTCCAGGAGCTGTGCTTTGTTCTCATCAGCGCTCCTATGGGCTCTGTTGTGTTCATTTATTATTTCCACTTCTTGTTCGGATTCGTTAAGAACATCGGACACCATTTTCCTCGTATAAAGGACTTTATATTTGTGAAACCGATTGGCGAATATTTCTTGTGCTTTCCCCAGGATTGCGTCTGTAGTCTTTACGCAATTTGTTACTGATGGGTTGAGGTATTTCTCAAAAATCTTTTCCAACTTCTCCTTGGAAAGATGCGGTTCTGACACAATATGTCTGTGATATGTTGGGAAGATTATCTGAAACTCGTATGATGAAACGTTATGTGGTTTTATAATAATCTGGTTCTTAAACGCATTTATTGGTGTTTCCGTTTACTGGATAGAATTTCCGGGAGAGCTTTGGTTACTATGTTGAGTGGCCGCTGTTGAGTTCATCGCGCATATTTCCTGTGGGAGTCTGGATAGAGCATCCGCTACCGCATTGGTACTTCCGGGTTTGTATTGCAGCACATCATTATACTCCTCCAATGTAGCCTTCCATCGCCTGAGTTTGCTATTAGTGTTGCTACTTGTCAAGGCGAGTTATATGTTTAAAAAAAATTACAAGTCAAAAAAAATTTTTTTTATTATTGGAATAAAAACTTTATTTACTAAAGAAATTCAAACCTTCAGGTTTGCATTGAATCTTAAGACTGACTTACCAACTAACATTAATTTTTACTTGTAGCTTAAATCTATACAACAGGTATCGTGAGAACAACAAAAGCCAGACGCTTTGGTCAGCACAAATGTATGTTCCCATGATTTTCGTATGCAACGAAATTCAAGGTATCAAGTTCTTTATTTTTTAAGACCTTGATTTCGTAACATAAAACATGTTAATATTATAATAAATGTGTGGGAACGTAACTGGCGTGCGTCAGCGGTTGATGATCTGTGAGTATTTTTATTCTTGCAGCACCGTAGAGGTAATTTCTTAGGCTTTTAAGGGCCCACACAATTGCCGCATTTCTTTCTCGTTTGTGGCATAGTGTTCTTCGGCTTTATTTAAGGTCCTTGAGATAAGCGTAATTGGTCTGCCTTCCTGTTCTAGTACGTCGCGTAGTTTGAAGCGTCTGTTGTTAGTTGAAATTCCTTGCGAAAGTCGGGGTATGCCAGCATGACGTCTTTTGATGTTAGTGTCCTCTTTATCTTGCTGAACGCCTCTAGTGCTTCGTCGTTCAGGTCGATGGCTATTTTGCTAGAGGTGAATCCTTCCTCCCCTCTTAAAAGAGCCGTCAAGGGCTTTGCCAACTTGGCATAGTCCTTAACGAAGCGGCGATAAAATCCCGACATGCCCAGGAAAGATCTGAGATCCTTTAAAGTCCTTGGTGCAGGAAGGTTGTTTATTGCTTCTACTTTCTTTGGATTCGCCCGTATTCCTGATGTGGAGATCAGGAATCCTAAAAATTCCACTTCCGATTTCAGGAATTCGCATTTGTCGAGTTGTACTTTCATATTTGCTGATTCTAAGGTGTTAAATATATTCCTTATATTCTCGAAATGCGTTTTCTCGTCCTTTCCGAATATGATTATGTCGTCAATATAGACGTAACATATTCTTCCAATATGTTCTCTTAAGATGTCTAAGGTACGCTGAAATATTGAGTGTGCGTTTTTTAATCCGAATGGTAACCTGGTGAACTCGTATTTTCCGTTGTTTATGGAAAATGCGGTTTTTTCAATATCTTTCTCCCTTAGCGGGATTTGGTTAAATCCGCTCTTCAAATCTAACACCGAAAATCGATCCGGAGTAGTTATCGTATTAAGTTTCCTGTAGTCGATTACCACTCGATACTTTTTATACCCGAGGCGTCCATTTTTTTTGGGTACAACCCAAACTGGTGAGTTGTATGGGGATTTTGACGGTCGTATGATGCCTTGGTCCAGCAATTCCTTGATTTGTTGTTCTACTATCTCCCTTAGATGTGTCGGGTAAGGATAACATCTAGAGTAGACGGGACTATCTGTTGTTGTCTTTATTTCCCCTTTCACTGTGGTTGTGTAAGTTAATCGTTCGTTTGGTTCAGCAAAAAGGTTTGGAAATTCCGTTACCAGTTTTTCTATTCCAAGTTTCTGGTCCTTCGTCATATGCTCCGTTCTTATTGGGATGTTATTTGCTTTTTGTGGAATATTATTCACACTTTCGGAAACTTGTTGTTTTAACTTTATTCTAATGTTGTCTTTGATAGTCATCAGGCTTTTTGCTGTATAAATAATTGCCGAAAGTTCCTTCAGGCTGTCGTTTCCTAGTATAGCGTGAAAAGACTTGAGAGTTGGTAGGGCAAAAAATTTTAATTTTGCAGATTCTAGTCCGAATAGGTTAATGAAGGTGTGATGGGATATTAAGACTTTTCCTCCGGCGGAATTCGCAAAAAAAATTTTCTCATTAGGGTTGGCTGATGTTATAAGTTGAGTTTGAATGTAGTTTTTATTTGATCCTGTGTCCACTAAAATCTTCAGGATCCTGCCATCTCTCGTCTTTGCTTCGAAGTATGGCAAAGATGAGTCGTTTATCCTAAAAAATGGATGTCGGCAAATTCTTCCGCGCCAACTGATTCTGGTTGGTTATCGGGCTCGTATGTTTCAATTTGATCGATGTACTCGTTGAATGGTTGTAGCTGTTCCATCTCTTCATATGATTGCGGTTGGTTGTTATATTCGGCATCTTCCTCGATTGCATTATTAATAGTCTCGATATTAAAATTTCTTTGGATTTTTTGGGCGTTAGAGGCAGATTGTTCCATTGGTCTCTTCCCCATGAATCTGTCATTGGGTCTTGGTCGATTCATATAATTGACGTTTCTTGTCTGGATGGTATCGGTTTCCATGGGCACAGGTCTGGGTTGTGGTTTTGGCGCGTTTGGTCTTGGTGGGGGTGTATTGTATTTACTTGGGTATCGATTTGGGTAGTTGTCCGGGTCCTGATATCGATATTGGGTGGGATATTGTATTGGGTTTTGATTTGTATATTGGGTGGGATATTGTATTGGGTTTTGAGGTGTATATTGGTTTGGGTAATGGATTGTGTGTCGGTTTTGGTATTGTGTAGGATATTGTATTGGGGTTATATATGAGGTTTGTGGAGAAGGTTTTGACGATCCATAATGTGCTGGATTTCCATAGCTCCGGTTTCTAGAAATATTCTGTGGATTTCGAGAATTCTTATTCAAGGCGTGATCCGTTCTAAAATAAGAGTTGTCATCTGGTATTCCAAGGTGCTTAAGTCTCTTTTATCTGCGTAATGTAATGTTAGGCAACGTGAAATCGCTCGCCAGCAGAGGGGTGTATTATAGGATTCAAGCGCTGAGTCCGCAGCTCCGACTATTTTGTTCCTGATTACGTTGAGGATTCCAAAATATCTTGGTGTTCCCCTTTGTGTTTCGTAAAGGTTCAGGACTCTCTCGGCGCTCTTTTTCCACGAGCTAAATTCCGACGCGTTACCGGAAAATTCCCTCAGGCAGCGTACCACATCTGGTACTTTGTCGAGGTCACCAAGATTTTCCCTATATTGTTCTCTATCTCCTGGTCTCTTACTACGAAATCCGGACCGGGGTTTGCTATATTCCCTACCAAATTCCTACATTGTTCCCTACGCAATCGGGTAACTAGATCTGTTATGGCCGCTTCCATCTGAGGAATATTTATCGCATTTGGGGGATTATTGGGATTAGGTATTGGTTGAGGATTTAATATTGGTGGTCTTATTAAATTATTTGGGTTAGCCATTTAGAAAATTTAGAGGGGTGTTTACTTGAAATGGAAATGTATCCTTAATTCAACAGATTTTAATTAAATGTATTAAAGGTGTAATACTTAATTTTTTTTACAACCAAATTTTAATAAAATATATAAAAAAGTGTAGTATTTTATTCTTTGAACAAATTAATTTAATATAAGGTTGATTTTATAATAAATTTTAATAAAATGCGCTCCAAAATATATTTTTTTTTTTGAACAAATTGATTTAATATAATAAAATTTTTAATAAAATGCGCTAAAATATATTAAAAGTGTAGTACTTTATTTTTTGAACAAATTAATTTAAAAATTTTTAATAAAATGCGCTCTAAAATATATTAAAAGTGTAGTACTTTATTTTTTGAACAAATTAATTTAAAAATTTTTAATAAAATGCGCTCTAAAATATATTAAAAGTGTAGTACTTTATTTTTTGAACAAATTAATTTAATAAAAATTTTAATAAATGCGCTTTAGAATATATTAAAATTGTAGTACTTTATTTGGGAGAAAAATTTATTTCTTGTTATTGGTTCATTGCCATTGGTTCCATATTTATGCTGTTGAGTGGTTAGAGATGACTTCTTCAAAGGTAGATGTATGATGAGTGGTTGCTTAATGTGTTGTTTATTCTGATGTTTGTTGGTCTTGATGTTGATTTCTTTCTGTAGACTGGTCTTTGGCCGACCAGCTTCTTCCTTCTTCACAGTATCTCGGAAATTCTTTTAATGTTAATTTGGATTGTAGTTTTCTTTACTTGTTTTATTAAATTTCTTACAGGTTTTAAGTATAAATTTCTTCGCTTAAAAGTTTTAGTTTATAGTTTCTTCACTTATTAAAAATTTGTGTTGAGTTTTTTTCTTTTGTAATCGTTGTGCCTCTTTTTTTGTAGACACGGCTTAAGTTTTTTGTCACTTAATTACATTTGTTAATTAAAAAAAAAAAATTGTTGAACTAAAGTTATTATAAATTTTTTGTTTCAAATTGTACGCTTAGATTGATTTTAGTGTTTCTAAGTTTTTGTGTTATTTTTGTTTCTAAATTGATCACTTATAATTGTATTCGTTTTATTAGAATTTTTCCAGTTTAAATTTTAGTTCCTTGTTTAAAATTAGTTACTTATTTTAATGGAGTTATTTTGTGTTTTACTAATTTAGTTTATTATTTAAGGATTTTCTTTTATCAACACAACTTTTTTTTTTTAGATTGAATGTATTCAAAATTTTACACTATTTTAAGGTTTTTTTATTATTCTTTTTTTTTATTTTTTAATACACTTATCAATTGTTGCACTACTTTAGGGCATCGGTGTATTTTCGTTGGGCGCCAGTTAGTTTAATTTGCGTTTAAATAAAACAACACGATTCGAGTACTTGACTACGACTGAAAATTTTATTGTCAAAAAGAATAAATTTATAATAAACAATTATGCTTACACTACAAAAGGTAAAATTCATGAGAACAAAAAGAATGAATATTATTTATTTAAAAATACTACAATTTCGAAACAGCAGACATAGCGTCAGCAGTTTCGACATTAATGGGAACAAAGAGAAACGAACTTCAATATGTAACGTGTGTGATATAAAAATCAAAGGAAAGCGCAACAAATCAACCCAGCGAAAAATTAAATGTTTATTTCGTTAACTTATACACTGTCAGACAAAATAAAGTGCGGTAGCATAGCCTCTGCATTTTCTTTTAAAAAAATTATATAAAATAATTTATAATCTCTACAAAACAAATTTTTTTATTTATTCCATAGAAAATGTTATTTACAAAATGATTTTTCAAAAATGATTGACTTCATATGTATATACAACAAAAAACTTAAAAAATTATAAACCTAAAGAATTTTAAACGTCAAAATAAAGTAACACTTCAATGTAATATTAAGAAAACTATAAAAAAAAAATAAGTAACCTAATATGATGTTGCACCCCCTTTATTATTAATGACTTCTTTTAGTCTCCTAGGCATACTTAATGCTAGATTTTTTAATGTACTTGATGGAATTGCCCTCCATTCTATTTGCATTTTTTCCCAAAATGAATGAATGTTGGTTCGCGACTCCATTGCGATTTTGTCATCCAATATAGCCCAGAGGTGTTCAATGGGGTTTAAATAAGGGCTCTGAGCAGGCCATTCTAATTTTTTAATGCCTTTTTCCTCAAAATATTTTTTGGTTGCCTTGCTGGTATGCTTGGGGTCGTTGTCCCGTTGAAAGACAAAATCCCCCAAGTTCATTTCCTTAGCACTACTGTAAAGATTTTCTTCCAAAATGTTTACATAGTGCTCACCTGTCATTTTTGAATCAATTTTGACAAGTCGGCCTACCCCTGAAGTCGAAAAACATCCCCATACCATAAGGCTCCCTCCACCATGTTTAACAGTATGCATAATGTTTTGCGATTTAAGCCTTTGTGATTGCTTACACCAAACTCTTTTTCGTTTTTTGGAATTTTTTAATTCGAATTTGGGTTCGTCCGTCCAGATTATTTTATTCCAAAATGATTCCGGGATATTTATATATTTCTTTGCGAATTCCAATCTCTTCTTTATATTTGCCGCGCGCAGAAGTGGTTTTTTCTTAGCGTAGGTACTTCTTAAACCGCTTTCATTGAGCCTTCTTTGGACAGTTCGCGTTGAAATATTTATATTTAGTTCTTATTTTATTTCCCTGGCGGAGGTAAAAGAGTTTCTCTTTGCGACAATGACAATATGGTCGTCGTCTTTCTTCGTGGTTTTACGTTTTCTGCACATAATTTTTTCAACCTTTCGTTTGACTTTCTTATTTTGTACAAAGAAATAATTTTTCGTACTCCGGATTCTGATATTTTATATTTGGAAGACAATTCTTTTAATTTCATTCCATTTTCACGATCTTGTACTAGAAAATCTTTTTGGGTTTTGTTTAAAGGTTTCATTTTAAAATCGTGTTCGTCTGACGCTATTTTATAAATGTATTGAAACTTTAATTAAATTTTTTGAACATTTTATTAAAATATTAAAATATTTTAAATATTTACCTTTAGTTTTTAATTAAAATATTGAATAATGTACCAGAAATATTAACATTAATGATAAGTGACACTTTATTTTGTCGTACGTTTTGTTTGCCCAACTTAATACTTTTATCAAAAGCACAACAACTAAAGGCTTTGAAAACTAATATTGTTTATTAAAACAAAATACACAAGTTATGAAGTAACGGAACTGCAAACAAGTAAGACATAATAAACGTGGAAGATAAATATTGACCAATAAGTAGAAAAAGTACAAAACCGCACTTTATTTTGTCTGACAGTGTATGTGCAAATTCATTAGCATTTTGATTTTTAACATACTCTGTTCAACAAGGGTAACAAACAGCTCCAAATGTCATTGACGACATGATATAATGTTGAATAGGCTTGTTAACATCGGCGTCGTGCCAGAGAAATCTCTGAGCATGTTGATCATCATCTCGAATTTTTACCTGCGTAAACATCTCTCTTATATCAGCAGCAACTGCAATAATTCCTTGACGAAACTTAAGAAGAATATTGAGTAATGGTTTTGCTTGCTCTGGTCCTTTTACTAATGAAGTGTTTAACGATATATTTGAAGTTTTCGCTGCAGCGTCAAATACTACCCGAAGCTTTTCTGACTTGTGAATGTTAACAACACCAAAGTGTGGCAAGTACCATATAGGATACCTTTTATCATTTACCTCTTCCGTTGTTAACTTACGGGCATAACCTTTTTCTACGTACTTACTATCTCTGCGCGGTATCGCTCAGCGAATTTTTCATCTTGTTGTATTTTTTTTTTTTTTTAATAGTAAATAACCTTTTCTAAGCCATGATGTAACTTGAAGGTAACCCTGAAGGATACTTTTTCCAGAGAAGTCCAATTTCGAATCGCTCACCTATACTTTAATAGTTTTCTCCATAATATCATGGCCGATTTGATCTTCGTCAGAGAGAAGTTTTGTTACAGAATTGGTACCGAAATTCTCAGTGGCAAAAAAGACTGTTATCGTATCATGGATCTCTTGCTTTGGCTGCTTATTTTGAAAATGTAAAACTGTTGAAATTGAAGGGGATGATGTAATTGTGGGGCCATATGCTACCCATCCGAGCTTTGTTTTTACTGCAGCCGGAGACAATTCACCAGCTTCTTTAATGGCAGCAGGAAAGGCAAAGTGAATATTATCTAAACCAAGTAATAGAATAGGACAGGCATTATTATAATTCTCGATTGGAAGATCGTTCAAATGTGGATAGATTTGCTTTCTGAAGGACTGCACAGGTAAATTCAAATGCTTAACGGTTTGCAGATACTTCAGGTCAAAACGAATATTTGGTTCACTAACTCCTTCAATCTCACAATTTACTTTGAAGGATTTCTCAGATACTACATTATCGCCATTGCCATTGAAGAGTGAGTGTAGATTGTTCTTCTTTGAGACCCAGTTGTTTGACAATGTTTTTATCCGGCAAGGAAACTGAAGATCCTTCATCAAATATAGCATAAACCTTCAAATAACCGACAGGACCAAATATCTTTACAGGTAATACTTTTAAAAGTTTACTTCCTTTAATATGTTGACTTCTACAATTAAGCAATGGTTGCTTTGTGTCCGTCGAAGATACTTGGATTTTTTTATTCTTGTGAAGTGTTTGGTGATGAGTGCCTTGGCAGCTGTTGATACCACATATCTTCTTAGAGCGACAATTAGATGAACCATGGCCCTTTTTTAAACAACAAAAACACAGCTGCAATTCTTTTACCTTTTCCCATGGTAAATTAACAGGCAGTTCTTGAGTGAAAATTTTACATTTATAAATAGTATGTTGGTCTTGACATACACAACAGTTAGCGGTTTGTTTTTGAAATTGCTCTTCAATCAACATCACAAGACGTATTTGGCTATTATGAGGAATATTAATTGACATAACACTTACAATTTAGCTAATTTTCCAAGCCAAATAGAGAAATCACCTACTGTTGGATACGGTTTTATTGCCATAGATTCCCTTACCCATTCATATTACTTATCAAATGGTAATTTGTCAACCAATTTCGCAAGCAGAGTTTAATTTAACAAATGATGCGAACAATTGGCAGAATTAAGAAATGCTACAACATTTCTCACCTTCGTTGAAAAGGAAATTATTTGATCCATCCTCTTGGCAGTAAAAGGAGGAAATTGTTGAATAATTTATAATTGGGAGCGGACCAAAAGATCGGCACGTCCAAATCGGAATTCAAGTTCATCTATTATCTTTGGTACATAATTAGGATAAATAAGCATTGAAGTAACAGCTTCCTTTGCGTCACCAACAAGGCATTTTTGTAAACGCATTAAATTATGACGATGACTGTAATTGAATGTTTAAGTGCTATCTTTAAAGTTGGCATATAATAATGGCCATTCTTCTGCCTTTCCCGAAAACACTGGTAGATCATATAGTTTACAATAATTAGAAGATGGAGAATCCTCCGAAGGAATCCTCATTGGATTGTTGAGCTGAAATTGTTCTTCAGGTATGAACGGTTGTTGAGGATGGTTTTCTGGAAGATATTGCTGCTGATGATGTTGTATCTAACTTCCAAGTGGTTGTTGTTGTGCGTGCCCTCTGAGGAAATCAATGTCACGGAGACTTTTAGCAACGATCTTGCGAGATCATTAATACCAGCCATAATAGCAGATAGTTGATTATAATCAAGAGATGATGGCATTGTAACCTATTGGATCTAGCAATGTTGTATCTAAATCTTGTCCGTTATTATTAACAGGATCCGGAATATCATCGGCATGACATGGTGGGGGAACTTGTGCGGCTGCACTACTTCTTAAATTGTATCTTGACATTTTGTTACATGCAGAATTGAATTTTACAAATAAAACGCGTTAAAACAATACATGAATTGGCAAAATTCTAAAATTTTCAACCCGTATTTATAGGAAATGAAAACTGATGTTGTCGTCTTTATTTTAAAAAGATAATTAATTCATTTTGATATGTTCCTAATGACCAGTGATTGTAATTAGTTATTGTGATGTTAAGCTTCCTATGGTCGTCCTAAGCAGGAATGATTAAAACAGATATGCTCTAATTTTATTTGCTATCTGCGACGTTTCGACACTGTGGTTGGTGTCCTCATCAGGCGTCTAATTTTATTTAATAATTAAGATTACACATTAATTATCACTTTAACAAATTTGTGTGAATTTTTGTAAAATAATTGTTACCTTAATAGTATTATTACAAACTTAATCTAGATTTTACATTTTAATTTTATTTATTAAGTACTAAATTGTACGTGTTGCTAATGTGATCACTGTCTTCTTTAATGTTTACTGTTTTGTCAATATGTTTCTTAATATGTAAACTTTCAAGTGTTATTCTTTTATTTGTTTTGGTCTCTCTTTCCAAGACTTTGATGTTGTCAAAATCAAAGTTGTGTTTATTGTCAAACGCATGTTGAGAGAGAGCTGTTGTTGTTGTTCCTTTATGGTCTTTTAACCTAATCTCTAATTGTCTTTTCGTTTGTCCAATATATATTCTGTTACATTGTTGGTGGACATTACCATTGCATTTTATTTGGTATACTACATTGTGTTGTTTGTGTAAGTCTGTTTTCGTTTTTTGGGTGTTAAAAAGCTTATTCAATGTTTGATTTAGCTTAGAAGCTATTTTAATAGTTTCAGTGTTGATCAGATTTGTTATGTTTTTCCAATTCGTTATTGTTGGTAAATATGGTAGGGTGGCAAAGGTAGTTTTTTGTCCGTTAACTGAGTTAGATGTTGCGTTGTTATTTTGTGTGTTAATATTTTGGGTTTCATTTATTACTGTGGAAATTAATTTGTTAATATATTTAAAAGGATAATTATTTTTAGTCAAAATTGTTCTTAGTTTCTTAATGTTATCTTTTAGGAAAATGTTATCACTAATGTTTATTGCTGTTTTTATAAGATTTTTAGCTGTGTTTTTCTTCTGTATAGGGTAATAATTAATAATTAATTAAATTTTACAAAAATTATTGAAAAGTTTTTCTGACAAATAAAATATTTCATAGTAAACTTGTTTCATTTTCGTTTTTGAAGAGGAGTTGAAAATGATGAAGTACTTTTACTTTAACAAAAGTTTTAACTTGTTAAATGTATTATTAAGATTTATTTCTTGAAATGTTCATATAAAAACGCAAGTTTGTTAAGTATAGATCATACACATTATTAAAATAATACTAATAATAATAAATGTTAATCGTTTCCCCAAAAATATGCCTCTGTAATGAACTCGGCAACCCCATTTTATAAACAAAACAAAAAGTGAATATGGACGCCAAACAAAGCCAGGAAAATATTTTAAAATTAATTAGTTTATATCATTCCCACCCCTTTTTTTGTGGGATATGAGCAATAAATCATATAGCCGCAATGATTTACAGAACAAAGCCTATAAAAAAATAGCAAATGAGTGAGATGGGTATGATGGTGGACGTAGAGAAAAAAAATCGCAATTTACGTACGACGTACACGAATAAAAAGAGAAAAATGAATGCTGTTAAGAAATCTGGTTCTGGAGCTGAAGAGCAATACATTACCTCCCTACCATGGTACAGTGAAATGAGCTTTCTCGATAATTCCATAGTCATCCGAAAAACAATGAATAATTCAGCTGAAGTAATACAAAATAGGGGTGGTTTTACATCGTATGAACATACAAACAATTTATCTATTAGCTTTCTTTTATTAGAAGGGCACACTGTCCATCCGAAATAAATAAATAAGGATCAATATGTATGTATTTATAAGAATTTTTAATTCTTTTTATTTGAATATATTTATATTAGATCGGTGAAAAAACGATTCAATGAAAAAACAATTTAATGATTAATGTTGAACTTCTTCCACTGAAAATCGATATTTCCGTCTGTTACCAAACACCTAGAACCTGCTCTGGTGACCTATGGGCGTAAATGTTCCAAGATCGTCTTCATTGCCTGTTGTGGTGTCTTTTGTTATGGGCTTGTTTATTTTCTTTGTTATGTGGTCATAACAATTAAATCAACTGTCGAAGTGTTAACTTCAATTAGTCTATAAAATATATCAAACCGACTGGTCAATTATCCGAATGCGCACTCTACAACCATTCGTGCTCGGCACAGTCGGTAATTAAATATTTATTGGAAACGCATCATCGCCAATAAAAAAATACGGTATATTGTCTCCTCGACCAGGAATGAGCTGTTTATTCCTTGGAATATTAAGGCTCCCATTTTCAATAGAGTTATATAGGTAGGAGTCTTGGTAGATTGTACTATCGGATGCCTTTCCATTTGACCCAACATCCACAAATGTAAATCGGCGTATCTACCGCGGCAAACAGTAGAATACTAAAGCATACTTTAAAACTGTAAAATTGGGATCCACTGTTTGGCGGGGCCTTAATGCGAATATGCTTTCCGTCTAAAGCTCCCAGAGTATGCGGAAATTGCCATATGTCATTGAAGTCTGTAGCAATGTTTAACCACTCTTCTTCGGTGTCGGGGACCTGTGAAATATATTTTAATACATTACTTTTTTTTCAGAATGATTTAAATTCAACAAATTTTGTAGAAATTTAAAAAACTTAATCACAGTAAAGCCCCAGAAAAAGGCTTAGAAATCCGCTAGCGACAGTGATGAATAAAATCTATGAGGTTTTGGGGAAAATAATGGATGATAACGAAACTGAGTTTACTGCATTTGTCGCAAGCTTTGCTCAGCATATGAAGTGATGGGCGAAATTCAAAATTTACTTTGCCAAAAAAAAAAAATTACATGAGGTACGAAAAAATTATTTTCGCCCTGTAGATATCATCTCTCAATCCTCCAACAGCAGTAACATATGCGGCTCTACTCCGTCGTCTGGCGTTTTAAGTTTGGCGGTTACAGATTCCGAAATAGATTTTGATTCAGAGTCATTGTGAAAAGTCCCATGTATGCTAAATATGAAGCTTTATGTGAATTTTAATTTGACCAAAAATATGAATTTAATAATTTAATTTTATTTTTATTTTCATTCATTTTGTTTGTTTTTTTTTTTACTTTTTTTTTTATCACAACCTTAAATAATAATAAATATGGATTTGTTGAAAAATTACTATACAAATTTTTGAATTTAACATGTATGAATTTTCATGAATTATACACGAGTATTGGATTTGTGGTACCCTAGACTGCTACGTGTATGATAAATATCAATTTGGTCAATGAACCTACCTACCTAAATCGCCGCACGCATGTGTGTGTCTTCTTTTGTAATTTGCGATTCAACCTAAACGTATAAGAACGCGTATATAAAAAAAAAAAAATTAATGGTTTTAATGAAAAATAAGCCCATATCCATTTACTTACCAAATAAAGAATTTCTTCGAATTGGTTTGTGTTAAACCGGTAGAAATTATTGAAATCTTTGGCGTCTTCCTCCCAAATCAAATCCTTTAGCAAGTGTGCTTCAATATCCAAATCGCACCTTTTCATCAATAGGGGTTTTACCCAACATCTCCTTTTCTTTTTTTCTGTTTCGATTTCTGCAAGATATATTTTTAATTTAAGAAGTAAAGAAATTTTCTGCAGTTTACGCTTCGACAACATTTTCAAAATTAAATTGCAGTGGCATGTGTAAGCACAAATGCTAATTCGACTAATTGGAAAAAATTTTCGATGATAATAATATTATACAGCTGTAGTGGCAGTGGCAGTGGACTGTGTAGGACGGGCGTTATAATACAAAAAATCACCAACATTAAAAACAAACAAGCAAGAGTGTTTAATTCGACTGTGACAAATGTTTAATACCCTCTACATTAGTTTTACGTTTACATTAATATCTGGACTAATTGCGCTATTTTTAAAAAAATAAACAAAATAATTTAAAAAGCATCAATTTTATAATTTGATAAACTTAATTCTGAATTATTACAGTAAACACGCTGAATTTAAAAAAATTTTAATACTTTAATATACATGAAATAAAAAAAATATATATATAAAATCTATATCAACACTCTGACACTACTGTTGCTAAAATTGCAAATATCAAATTTAAATAATATACATATTTTTTTTCAACGTTTATTTACTTACAAAAATATAACACTAATTTAAACTATAATAAACTCTAGTTTTAAATATATTATATACATATATACACTGCCCCATAAACGGGCGCTCCAGTATTATTGCTATAAAAAAATTATGATTTATAATTAAGAAAAAAGGTAAATTACCTCAAATGAAGAATGTATATGATTTTATGTAATGAAAAATGATAGAAAAACATCACTAAATACGAAAAAATATACGAGCCCGGGCCACTATTAATTCGTACGGCAAGCTTTTTTACCCGCATATCTCGCAACTGCAGGCGCGTCCACTCACGCTTAATAGGCTTTTCACACTTACTGCGGTTTCAGGAAACGCCAGCGTTTTGCTATCTTTCATGATATTCATGCTAAATCACACTATAAATCACACATAATTCCATATAAAAAAAAAACATTTTGCTCATTTTACTGTGATTTGTTTGAAATCACAGTAAACACAAGAGAAAGAACAGGGTTGCTCTCCAATAGTAGTTAAACAAAGCATTAAAATGAAAAAATTTGCATTGCTTATGTCAGAAAAATAATGAAAAAAAAAATGGGTTTGTTTATATTTCGTGATTGCTTTGTGCTGGTAAGTATTTATTTATTATTTATTTATTGTTATTAATGCAAAACATTTAATTTTAACTAATTACAGAACGAAAACTGGAGCCAATAAGTGATATATTGTGAGTATCTTAATTTTATATTGACTTTTCATTATAAAAATTTCATTTTATTTATATAGAAACCAAAGAAAGAAGTTCAAAAAGCGAAGCCAATGGACGGACACGGCAGAGCAAATTCTGCTTGAGCTGTGGGAAGACAAGCTCCGCGGTAACAGGAAAAAATATAATATAAAAATAGAATGATATGAACTCATATATTATTAAAATTAAATTCATTTTCTGATTTTTTATTATATTTGTTTATTTACGCGCTTATGTTGTTTACAATCAAAACAATCTTGCTGCAGAAATGAGAAATGTCAAATGAAACCGCAGTAAATAACGAAAACATAATGTGAACACTATGATTTCGAAACCATCTCAAGATAGCGAATTTCTGGGGTTTCGCTGAAACGCAGTAAGTGTGAAAAGCCTATAACACTTTTTCCGATTTTATCAGACCATTCTGATGCTAAATTTCTCAAACTTTGGCGACGATCAGCCTTCACAATCGTGGCCAGGGCTCTTTTATCACGAGCTGTTATTGCCGATGTTCGGCCTCTATTTGCGATATTATTTTCAATATTGCCTTTTTTCTTAAAATTTTGTACTATTCATTGAACGGACGACTTATCCAGATTCAATTGCTTGGCTATTTCACCAAAAGTGTTCCCAGATTTATAATAATCTAGAACTAGACTTCTTATTTCTTTGCAAATCGGCTTACCACGTGCCATCGTTGGTAAACTTTGAATAATTTGAATCAAGAACACATTCCTGACATTTTTCTACTTTTGCTTTGTTTTGCTTTTGTTTTGATCTTCTTTTAATTCTAAGCTAATCTAACGCACCGTACGAATTAATACTGGTCAAATTTTTTTTATCAGTTAAGCAAAGCATTAAAAGAAATAAATGTTGTTGTTGTTATTGTTGTTGAAGTACAACAAAAATTTGTTTTTCTAAAAGGTCGGGGCTCTTATATTTTTTTGCCTTTTATAATAAAGTAATCTCTTGACTGGCATTCATTTAAACTATTTGACATCATTTCAATGCTAAAATTTATAATAGTTTTTTGATCATTCTCAAAAACAAATTTTGTTTCAAGGAAACTATTGTAGGAATTATAAAGCTGCACTTGTGAATTCATTTCCATAACAATATGTTTATAAGAATGAACTGTCTCTAAAAAGGGCCCAACAGTATCTAACATTTGCTCTTGATCCTGTATTACAAACTTGTTTAAATTGTCCTTTTCTAAACTCTCTGGGTCTATTCCTGCATTATTCAGTAAATGTTCTGAATTTCTTGGAATTTTTATATTTTACAAATTTAGGGGTTCGAATTTTTTAAAATTCTTTTTTATTTCCTCGAATATTTCTTTCGAATCTTAATGGTCTATGTTAGTAAGCTTGTCTTGTACATATTTATTTAAGGCTATTGTAAAATTTTCCTTAATAAGTTTTTTTTTATCATTTATAATTTTACTTTTAGAATATTCATAGAATAATCGGATAGAGTGCGTTCTAATCTGTTGTGTCTTTTAATTATTGTAATAATTTTACTTTTTTCTGAATAAAGTTTTTTTGTGAATGTATTAGTTATTTTTGAAAATGGATCTGTATTTTTATATTTAGGTATTGCTTCTTCTATGGATTCAACTATGATGTTATGAAGTTTATTAATATAATAGTCAATTTCAGGGTTCGATAGATTTCGATTGTTCGAAATTGCCTCATTGTTAATTTTTGAACTATTTTGTTTTTAAAATTTTTCCACTTTGTTGCCTTATAAATGTATTAAGATATTTTATTTTCTTGGATGAATGTGAGGTATTGACGTACATTATTCATAGAAGCGTAAATTTGTATAATCTAAAGTTTAAAGACAGTCCACTGATGTAGATGTTCAGTACATGTTTTGCAAACTACATGTGGTGCCCAAGATTTATCTTGCTGTTCAAGTTTGATACCAAAATAAGCATTGTATGTTTTCTTTATAAATTCAGTAATGGATTTTCTGTTTTCAATTCTCGTGTCTTCACCACATATATAACAAAATTGCTCCGGGTGATTTACACAGATTCTGCGGCTAGATGACATCTTTGAAAATTAGATTTCAATTAAAATTATCAATGTTATATCTTGATGTTCTATTGAAACCTTGAATGATTGCAACGCGTACTGGACGTAGGTTTCTTATCGATATATATTTAGCGAGTTTTAATTCAAAACCCAAGAATTATAATAAGAAACACGGTAGGGAATGACATTTATATAACTACAATGTTGCCAACATACTAAGAAACAAGCTATGCAATGTTGCCAACATACTACATACGTTTGTTGCGTTTATATCAGAAGGGCATATGCATTTCTTAAAAAAATAGTAGGGTAAATTGAATATTTTTGTAACTCGAGAACTAGAGCTGCTAGAGAAAAATGGTTTTCAGTTTTGAAATCAGCGTTAAAATTACAAATAAAATCAGCTGCAAAACTCAAGGCACCAAAAAATTTTTTTTCATTTTGTAGACCTGTGTTATGTTCTCTATGAATATGTAATCTGCAGTCTGCAATGCAAATATCTATATAAGAACCTGATCTAGGAAAAGAAGGTGTGCTTGATACGCAAAGTCTACATCTAAAATTGATTTCGTTACCTATTAACCATTCTTTAAATTGTTTCCTTTAACATTGTCACTAGGGTTACCCCAATCTGTATGTCGACAGTTCAAATCCCCAGCAAATATGTAAAAATTATTAAGATTTGTAAATCTAAACATTCAAAATTTTTTTGAAATATGAGTCATTATTTCCAGAGGGATAATAAGCCGAAATAATAGCCATTGTTTTATTTGCTATCATTGGAATTTTTATTATGCAGGTTTCTAGATAGTTAAAATTATTTATTATATTGTTTGTGTAAAATTAGTATTTTAGATTATTTTTTATAAATATTATAAAAATATTACTTACGATAATAACTGAAACAATTGGTTACATTGCTGAATCACAACTGTCCTTTTTTGTTATTATGATGGTTTATCGCTTTATACACTTCATGTACATATGTATCAGTTGCTAAAGAGCTGTATGCAGCTTGGTTAGGAATCTTAGCAAAAAATTTTCATATATCTATTTCTTTAAAAAAAAAGCACAAAAGTACCTTTCAGTGCAACAGTAGTAATCAGCTGTTTTCTGTCAATTATTAAGAATTGTGAAATTGAAATTGAAAACAAATTAATTCATTTTGCTGAGATGGACTACTATTTGTAAGTAATAAGTTGTTTTATAAAAAGTTATTTTACTCATAAATAAAGGAATGTTTTCATTCAGGGAAGATATGGAATTCCTCTGCGAATGCGGAGTTATATTAGCAGGCATGATCTTAGTGGATGAGTTGGACGAGGAAAAACGCCAGAGATGCAGGCTTAACCCATACCTTTCATTGCGGAGTACCAGGGTTAAATGAAAAATTTCTTTCTCCTAACATTGTATACATTGCATAATTCATTTTTCCACTTGACACTTTAGGGCGATTCTAGCAAGTTTGGTTACAAATCTTAAAATTAACTTACTTTCTCTTCTGCGCTGTTCTAGGTAGGAAGGCCATATCCTCCCAATCTAAAGACCCACTCTCAAAGTGAGGTTCATCGAGTGCTTCGCCGCCAGGGTCTCCACTTTTCCCTTCCGGCCGACTTTTGCATGGTAACGATTACTTTCCCGCATGCTTGCCCAACAGAAATTTTTAGACAGAAAAAGCAAGCTGCACACAGTTCCTAAGATGGTAATCTATATTACAGTTGTTGATAACATACCTATGTTAGTATGACACTTACATTATAGGGTTTGTCACTACACCTCCCCCTTTTTTTAAAATAAATTGCGATAATTTAAACTATGTTATTTATTTTAGTTTTTTATTATTTTAATATTTCATTGATTGGTAGGTATACCTCGTTTTTTATATAATATAATTTTATATAATATAATTAAAGCAAAATAAAAGTAAATGAATGTAATTGTTGGTATAAAAAATTTATTACAAGTTTTTGGTATTAAATAAAAAATTGCAATTATTTATTTATTTCCAAGACTTGCTGCTTCTGTTCTTGTGTGCTTTTTCTGTTTTTTTTTTTTTTTTTTTTTTTGTTAATTGATTATAAATTGTTACATTAACACCATATATTTTTTTTTACAACATATGGACCATCGTAAATGCTTCTTTCTGTGTTTCTCATGTGGTTCTTTCTGTAATAAAACACTATCGGTAACTTGTAAGGTTATCGGGTTTGAAAAGTTGTCAAAAAAATCTTTGTTTCTTTTTTTTTGTGTTTCTTATTAGTTGTTTAGCTAGTATATGGGTTTTTTTGCAGTCTATATTTTATTTCTTTGCTGTAATTGTCCAAACTGTAAACTGGATCTAATATTGAAGATGTTTCATTTGAAAACTAGTTCAAAGGGCGTAAATTTGTTTGGCACCACAATAATGCGCCATTTCTAACTTTTCAAATTATATTATAATTGAGAAATTGAAGTTTGTGTTTTGGATTAAGTTTTGTTTCATTTAAAATTATGTAATTCGATTCGAAACGGAATTATTTTCGAAAGGAATTTCCGTTTCGAAAATGAAATGCTATTGTGTAATAAATTCGAAAGGTCCACAGAGTTGTATTTCTTCATAAAAGGGTAAAACAAAGTTAGGCCAAGTTTCTTCACTGTAAATTTGACAGCATGTGTCAAGACTAGCAGCACTTTTCTAAAGAATAAAAATAAATCTTCTATATACGTCAAAATTTCTTTAAGACGTTCAAAAATTTACAAAAAATAAACATTAAAAACTTTTTAAAAAATGGATTCTATTGCATTGTGGACTGATCTCAGTGATGAAGAAAGTGTTGCAATTCCTGAAAGTGAAAGCATTTCACAAAGAATTCAAAGGCAAAATGTAAATGTATTTATAACAATATTAATTTTTAGTTTTGTAAAAAACTTTCGTCTCAATAAAAATGCTTTCTCATATGTCTTGAATTGCATTAAGGATGAATTAAAACCAGCAGAAAGGTCAACTGTCATCTCACCATTATTAAAATTGATCATGCCGTCTAAATTAGATGCCGGCGGCAGAAGATACCACGTCGTGGGCGGCCAAAACGAATTGCCAACACGTTGTTCTGATCAGATGACAAGTTTGTCTTATCAGACACCAAAAGCGTCGATTAGACGGCACGTAAACAGTGGGTATCAACACCAAGTTGGCCAAGATCTTTTGGGATTTTCTCAAGCATCAATGTCTGCTAGTTTGTCGGAGATATGCGAAGTAATTGAAAACGTTATTTGCCCCAAGCATATTGTATTTGAAATGACAGCAGATAAGAAACGTGAAGCTAAGAGATATTTCTTTGACAAGTGTGGAATACCTGGAGTAATAGGAGCAGTAGACGGTATCATATTCAATTAATGGGACCTAATATTGACGAACATTAATATTTCAATCGAAAACTCAAACACTGCATCAATGCAATGGTAGTAAGTAACCATATAATACGAATGTAAATAAATTATTTTTTTATTCTTTTTTAGATATGTGATCACGAAATGTACATTAGAGCCATCAATGGACGATTTTGTGAACTAGCCATGATTCTCACGTTTGGAATTTGTCACGTGAGAGACAATATTTAAAGGAAAAGTATCTAAGTGGAGACACAGGAACAAGAATCCTTGGTAGGAAAACATGTTTCTTTTAAATTAAACTGAAATCGTAATAAAGTTAATTGTAATTGTTTCAGGTGATTCCGTATATCCTTTAGAGCCTTGGATTTTAACTCCGTACAGAAATTCTTCTGAAAATTCTGCAGAATCCTTTTTTAATGACAAGCAATCAAAAGGAAGGAACATTTGGGGTGTTAAAAGCGAGGTTGCTTTGTCTCTTATCAGCAAGAGAATTACATTACGCTCCAAAAATGGCAATTAAAATTTTGTTTAATGTTTAATGTTGATGTTCCTCCTTTAGAATGGGAAAATTGCATTCAATTTCTTCTTCTCAAATCAGCAATATATAGAATTAGAAAGTAATTTCACTAATCTTGAAAACAATATTAGAGATGAAATAAAGAACAATATGCATAGAAATTAATATAACATAAAAAACATTTTTTTATTCAATATAAACAAAAAAAAAATTATAAATAAAATTTGTCATTTAAAAGGCCATAAAACTTAAAAAAGTAATAAAAAAAAAAATCATACATCAGTCTATAAAAATTAAAAAAATTAGTTAAAAACTTATAAAACTTAAAATTAATAGCATCTTAGACATATTTGGACTAGTACAAACAGTATCAATTAAAATTGAAAATTTATATTTGAAATTCAAATTAAGACTCTTTTAATCTAATATTGGCAATGGCTGTAATATGTTTTCCAATTCAAAAATTTGTTTTTTTAAATCTAGCTGTGCCAGTTTTCGTTTGGTTTTTTTCTAATTAATTTTTTTTTTTATTCAAATTTTTCTATTACCATTTTTTTCTCAAATTCAATTTTTTTTTTTGAAATTTTGAATTCACGCTCTTTCCATTCGCAGTTCCGTCTTAAATATTTGGTCACTGCTATAAGGTTCCCATTAAATTCTGTCAGAAGTTAGATTATTTTGGTTTGATATTTGATTTGATTATCAACTTGTTTTTCAAGAAGATTTTCTTTAGAATCACTCACAATATTTACGTATACACGCATTATGGATATTTGAGTCCGTGGAGCTTTTTTCTTCTTCATTTATAAAAGGTTAATCGGAAGCTTCTCTAATATAGTTCTCCATATTGCTGTATTCCTCTAGACTGATGTCATTCATTGAATTTGTCGCTTGGGTAGCATTTGTACTCACCCCAAATGCCAACGTTTCCTTTGTGCCACTGACAGCTGCACCAATTGGCAGTAATTCCGACACTCGTTGCTTGAGTGGAGTTGGGGAACAGAACGTGCTTGGGCCTCCACCGGTCCCTGAAATCCCATTTGCATTTCGACGACATTTGACTTTAACATGCTAATATAATAATTAAAAACTTACTTTTTTACACTTTTCCACTTCACGAGACGGTGGTCCAACCGCATCTAAGTCTTTGGACAATTTTTGCCATACTTTTAGCATTTGCAGCATTTAGGTGTCCCTTAGCTGAATCTGAATGTGCAACCATGAAGTCTACCATTACTTCGTATTGTCTTGGTTTTGTGAATGCGTTTTTATTTGGAGTATTCCTTCAGATTCAGTAACCAAGATATACAAATTAATTAAATGAATTTTTGCAGTAAACAAAACAACTTCATTGTGGTTGCCACATAATTTATCTTGTGTGGCAACTAACACGAGATAAATTGTGATTATAATACATTCACAACACAACATATTTACATGATATTTGATGCTCTTAATATTATTTTATACTTTTTTAAATGTTTTTTTTAACAAAAATACTTACATTTTTTTAAATTATTGCAAGCAAATTGTTTCCGAGCGAAATTCGAATGAATTTTATGTATTTAACATTTGCTTTCATACAATGAAGTTGCATTTATAAAAGGGTAATTTAAAATTTTCAAAAAGGGGAAAAAAAATCCCGCAAAAATAAAATATTTTCGTACGTTCGGAAATAATTGTACGAAAACGTACTACAAAATACAATTTGTTTGAATTCGAAAATATTTTCATTCGAATCGAATTACATAATAACTCCCCCAGGATTGTGTTGATTGAGAAATTGTTGAAGGTCATACCTTCTACTTAAGTTTCTTAAAGAATTAAAATTAATATGAAAAATTTTAAAATTTTTTGATATAGTATTAGTTTGGGTATTATCCATATTTACACACCAACCATGGAAGAGATCGTATCTATACGAGATGCTTATAATTGTAATTGTTTTGTAGGCTTGCAATTTGACTATTTACATCATGTATTCAAGTTCTATCAAAAAAACATTATTATATAGCGTTTAAAGGATTTGAATTGTTATTTACATTATTATTTCCTTTTAAAACATTAGCAAAGCTTATATCGGGATTAGTAAAACATTTGTATTACTTATTCTATTTTCATGTAATAACTTTTACTTAAATCTAAGTTTTTGTTGGAGTTGTTTATACTTTTCGCAACCTTTGTAAGATGCTGGATGACCATATTTATTAATACAATAGCATTTGTTGGGCATTTACCTTTTTCGTGATCTTTATTACATTTCACGCACTTGCTTGGAAGCAATTACCAGCACTATGAAAAAACCCTTGACAATTTCTACATTGGGGTATTTCAGGACGTCTAACTTGTTCCCATTTTATGCAGCGATAAAAAAATGGTTTTAATGTTTTTCAAGTTATTTACGTTACTGTCTGGTGTAACTTGCACCAGAAATATTGGAAATCTGTATCCATTCTTAAAAGATGTTGTTCTTGTGAATCGCGTTACTTTAATAAATTGCAAATCATCACATTGGAATTGACATAATTCATTAAGGATTTCATCAGTGGATAAGTTTACATCCAGGCCTTTAATTAAATATAATTTTGTTTTTATACCTTTTGGTGTAAATGTAAAAAATTTGGCATTTTTAATGAATTTTGATTAATTGATTTGTTTCAATATCAACAATGAATATTGGAGTAACTTTTTTGTTCTTATATAAGTTATAGTAAATTAAACTATGGTTGTTTTGAGTTCTTGACTGCAACTGAAGATTCAGTCGCCGTTCTTCTTTATTTAAAATCAAATCATTTTGTTTTTCTTTTATTACATTTAAGATGTCAGCACATTTGATAATTTTTGTTATTTCTGTTCTACCTATAATTATTTCCCAACCGTAGACATATCGTCAGCAGTTTTTAACAAGAAACGGTAAGATTGCGAAACTTATAATATAATAAATATGTTCAATGTAGTAAACAAAGAATAAGCAAGTAAGTATAAAAATACAATTTAACAATAATTTATGATGACAAATTTTAGTTAACTCTTCCCCTCTTAAACTCTGGCGTTCACGACAGAGGGATATGCACAGTAGTTAGTTTGTTCGGTTAGTGATTGATCAGGCATGGTTTTGATATTTATCTCCACTGCCTTTCTTCTTTTTATAATTGCCTTTATTATTATTATCAACATCACCGCCAAGGTTATTACGCTTGGAATTCCGAAGCTTGTTGCGAGAGCAGTCTTATATTTGTAAGCCATTTCCTTTATTTTAGCCGCATTGTTTATGTGTAGGTCTTTTAACATTTCGAGTGATAACATTTCTTCGAAATTAGTCACAAAGTTAGTTGCTTGAACTACCGCTGGTAATGGTTTTATCATTGTTACCTCTTCATTGGAATAAGAGTTACTTTTGATGACGATTGTGGCGTTGTGATATTTGATCAAAAAGGTACCATTTAAATCTAGCTTTTGGTTTTCTATCTCAACGGATCCATTATATCCATTTAATAGCATAACCCCTGGGAATATTTCCTCTACCATAGGCATATGTTGGTTATTGGTGATCGGGCATGTTGAAGGTAATCCAGTTAACAAATTTGGCAGACAATCAGAATAAGTAATATTTTTAAGTTGATCTTTTTTACAAATTGATACATCGTTAAAAGCTTTACATTTTGATTTAACCTCTAGAATTGAATTTTCGCAAATTACAAAATTTTCACTATTCATTTTAATTGCTACTTTTCCCTTTCTTACCGTTTTTACAAGTAGACTCTTACAAGTTTTCTTTTCAGTTTTTGGTAAGTTAACAATGTAAAGAAGAGTTGATTGATTCGCGCTAATCTTGACTTCCCCAAATTCTAGGGCTTCAACCAAATTCAAATAAGGCATATTTTGGCTTTCAAAAAATGCTTTTGTAATATTAAGTTCAAAGTCGGAAAATATAAAAGAATTAATGGTTCCCGATTTTGCCCACTGAATAGAATAGCTGATACTTTTCAATTCTTCTTTAATTATCCTTAATTTTCTTTCAACATCTTTTATTATTTCGATTTTAAGAGAGTCAATTGACTTTACACTGTTAAGAACCGCGTTTGTCATGTTAGTAATTTCATTAATCTTAGATTCTATTGCTCTATTAACTATGACCTGTTTATTGTTATTTTGTAGTAAATTACCAAGCAAATCTGAAATTATCTGTAAATCCTCGTTATCCGGGGATCCAGCCACCCATTTCCATGCAGTTCCCAATGCGTTAATAGATCGAGTCTCGCGTCTGGGTTTCAAGTCCCTAAGTATGTTACGGAGAGTTTGAATTTCCTGAGTTAGGAAAAGGAAATCGTTGTCTTTTCTGGTTATGTCACGTCTTATAACGTCGTCCAATTGGTTTATTGCAAATTCGTACTGATTAAAATTAATAACATGAACAAGTTTGAAATTTCCAGTTACCAGTCTCACCATTCCGGTCTCAAAAGTAACAATCTGTGCATTCGTATAGTCCAATATCTGTGTCTCAGTTCGGCCGAGAGCAATCATCGTTCTGGAAATAAAAAATTTATCCCTTTATTAAACTTTTATGCACTATTCGTTTTGAAGTTGTTAAAACTGTCCCCCCTCTATCTTCCTGTACAGTTTCCCATTTGTATCTCGGTGTCAACTTGTTCCCTATTCTTTTATTTCCCTTAACAAAGATCTCATCCCCAACTTTGTACATCTTAATGTCCGTCCGTTTCTTGTTATGGTAATCCAAATCCCTCTCTTGTTTCTCAGACAGTCGTTGAATATTTCGGAGTCTGTCTTGTTCCAACAACGCAGGATCTGTAGCCACTATTCTACCAAAAAATACTCCAATAGGCTTTCTCCATGTTGTAGAATGCACGGAGTGATTGTACCTTAACAATGAACCGTTCAAAAGGTCCTCAAATGAAGAATGCATTTTCTCAGCATCATTATTTCTCATTATTTCGGTCAGGGTAGAATGAAATCTCTCAACCTGTCCATTTACGGTACTCGTATATGGAGGAGTTTTGAAAATCTTTATTCCTAGCTGGTCTTCCAGCATGAAAGTAATAGAGGATGAGTTCAACGACTTTTCGTTGTCCAATACAATATTTTCCGGTATTCCGAAAGAAGTTAATAAATCCCTTAAGGGATCTTTTATATCCTCTGTGGCTCTTGATTTTACAATCCTTGCCTGGGCGTATTTTGAGAATTTGTCCATTGCAGTAAGTATAACCCTGTTATTGGTGTGATAAATATCTATGTGGACAATTTGTCCCTGATATTGCGGTATAGGGGTATTCTTTAGGATGGGCTTATTCGGATGCCTTTCGTATTTGTTCTCTAAACAAATTCTGCATTGCTTTACGATCTTTGCCAATTTTGCCTGCATGTGTGGAAAATAAAATTTTCCAAGAAGTTGCAGTTTGTTCTCCTTGGCATTTCGATGTGCTCGTCGATGTTCGTTAATCATTTCCGTCTCTTGTTCTGTGTCCGATATTAAGTCTTTTACCCTTGTCCTCGTGTACCTGACCCTATATTTACTAAAATTTAAAGAATAAATCTCCTGAATCTTCCCCAAAATTCCGTCCTCAGTTAATATTGCATTAGTAACAGATGGATTTAAATATTTTCTCAATATTGTCAACAGTTTTCCCTCGGTAAAGTCTGTGTCAGTAATGGTGTGTCTGTGATATGTGGGAAATATTATCTCAAATTCGTTAATGGGAGCGTCAGTAAACGGGATTAGACTCTGGGATGAGCTATCATCACTATGTCGAGTAGCTGTCATTGAATTTACCTCCGAATTTTGTGGAGGTCTAGATAATGAGTCCGCCACTACGTTAGTGCTACCTGGCTTGTACTTCATCTCGTAGTTGTATTCCTCGAGGATGGCCTTCCATCTTCTCAACTTACTGTTCGTGTTTTTATTCCCAAGTGCGTATGTCAAAGGTTGGTGATCCGTAAGTATCTTTACAGGTACCGACCCATAAAGATATCCCCTCAAAGCCTTGAGGGCCCATACTATTGTGAGCATTTCTTTCTCATTAGTCACATAGTGCTCTTCAGCTTTGCTAAGAGTCCTTGAAATGAACATTATGGGTTTTCCGTCCTGTTCAAGCACAGCACCAAGTGCATAATTTGATGCGTCAGTCGTCAGTTGGAATTCCTTTTTAAAATTCGGAAATGAAAGCATTACGTCATCAGACGTCAATGAGTTCTTTATTTTGTCAAAGGCCTCCAAAGCCTTATTGTCCAGAGATACTGTTATCTTGGATGATGCAGATTTTGACATGTGTCCCTCCTCACCCCTTAAAAGGGTGGTCAGGGGTTTTGCGATTTTTGCATAATCCCTGATGAACCGCCTGTAAAACCCCGATAAACCCAAAAAGGATCTGAGTTCCTTTATCGTCCTTGGGGGTTCCAGATTTTTAATGGCTTGGACCTTAACTGGATTGGTCTTTATACCCTCTGTGGATACAATAAAACCCAAATATTCCACTTCTTTTTTCAGGAATTCGCATTTGTCCAACTGGACTTTCATATTTGCACGTTGCAAAGTTTCGAAGATAGTCTCAACATTGTTGAAATGGGAGTTTTCGTCTTGTCCAAAGATGATTATATCGTCTATGTAGACGTAGCAAATCTTGCCAATATGGTCTCTTAGTATGTCATCCAAAGTCCTTTGGAATATGGCAGGGGCATTTTTCAGCCCAAATGGTAAACGGGTAAATTCATATTTCCCGTTGTTGATGGAAAATGCGGTCTTTTCGATGTCTTTTTCCCTAAGTGGAATTTGATGAAAACCACTTTTCAGATCAAGCACAGAAAACCATTTGTTTTTCCCAAGTTGAGAAAGAACTCCATTAATTTCCGGTATCGGATACTTGTCTGGTATTGTGGCAGCGTTAAGCTTCCGATAATCTATCACCATTCTGTACTTTTTTTCATTTGAAGCGTCTAGCTTTTTAGGAACGACTAATACAGGTGAATTATATGGTGACCGAGAAGGTCTTATGATCCCATGATCGAGTAATTCCCTAATCTGTCTTTCAACCTCGTCTTTCATAGACATTGGGTATGCGTAGCTTCTGGAGTAAATTGGATCGTCCGTCATTGTTCTAATCTCGGCTTCTACCGTCGTTGTAAATGTCAGTCTTTCGTTCGGTTCTGTAAAGAGTGTGGGGTATGTTTCGCATAATAAATTAAGTTTTTGTATTTGTTTGTCAGTTAGATGTCCAGTTCTTAATTGTAAATTGTTCACCGATTGACATTTTTCTTGTCTTATTCGTATTTTAATTGTATCTCTGATTGTCATAAAGTCTTGGTTGGCGTAAATAATAGCATTCAGTTTTTTCAAACTGTCGTTACCGAGAATGCCGTGAAAGGATTTCAATGTAGGTAATAAGAAGAATTTTAGTTTTTCGGATCGTATCCCGAAAAGATTAATAAAAGTATGATGGGTTATAGTCACTTTTCCGCCAACGGAGTTAGTTTGAAAAATAGTCTCGTTAGTTTTTGGGTTTTTTACCAATGAAGGTTGAATATAATTTCTGTTAGCACCCGTGTCGATTAAAATTTTCAGTATTTCTCCATCACTAGTTCTACATTGAATATACGGTAACATTGAGTCGGTTAATCTAAAAAATGAATGTCAGAAAACTCGGCACATACGTTGTCTTGTGCGGGATCTTTCATAGCGAAATACTCGTTAATATAATCATTGGGGTCCTGTAACTTCTCGCTTTCCAGCTGGGATTCAAAAATCGCAGGATCGGGGACATCGTCCTGTTTTTCATTGACCATGTTTCCGTCCTCGACACCCTCAACGTGATTAATTCTTTGCATTTTATTAGGTTGGTGAACTTTGAATGACTGCGGTGTGGGTCTTACCCCCGAAAATCTGTCATTAGGAGTAGGACGATTCATATAGTTTACCATTCTTGATCGCATAGAATGGTCTCCATTGGGACCGGAGGTTTCAGCCCAATAGGTCTAGGTGGTGGTAAATTTGTTCTTGGTTGATATGGAGTTTGGTTTTGGGGTGAAAACGTATGAGTTTGTCCGTTATAGTTCGTAGGTGTCATTGGTTTGTTAAATTGTGGTGTCCATTGACGTGTGTTTGTCTGGGGTATATTAGAAAAATGTATGAGTTGTGGATAAAATGTCCGGTCTAGATTGTTTGGTCTGCGCTGGGTATTTGAAGGTGCAACCCTTGCAGTATTGTTGGCGTATTGTGTCCTAGCTTAAGACACAAGTGCAGAGCCTCATGCAGATCAGAGGGTTCTCTCATTCCCAGCAGTCACAATATCTGGAATTCTGTCTAAGTCAGTAAAGTCCCTATGATGTTCGTCTATTCCCTGATCTGTAAAAATTTGATCTGTGGCCCTACTACGTTCTTCGTTGGCGTAAGCCCTTCGTACCAGATCTACTATTTGTGCCTCCAATGCTGGAGACAAATTTTGCGGTTGGGGTGGGATTTGGTTCATTATTGGTGGTCTTATTATATTGTTTGGATTTGACATTTTGTTTTTTTTTCTTTTTTTCACAAAACTTTTGGATTCAGAAAAATTTTTAAATTAATCGAGCGTTGAAAAGAAAACTTTGCAGAATCACAAATGGATTTATTAAGGGGAATGACAAAAAAAAAAAATTTCTTCTACTTTTTACCAATAAAAACAGATTTAATATGATAAAAGCAAATAACGTTAATAATATTAATAAAAATAGATTTAGTATGATAAAATGCAGTTAACCTTAATAATATTAATAAAAATAAATTTAATATGATAACTTATCTTACAGGATCGTTAATATTTTCATCGTTGATGGTGAGATTGTTGTCTGATACAGATGATTTTTTCCGTTGAATTGATGTAAAAAACTGCTATAGAGTTGTTTGTTGTTACAGATGAATTTTTGATGTAAAACTGTTGTTGTTTTGTAAAAAAGGTTCCGTTGTCACTTCACTTTGCTTTTCCAAATTTTAATTAGAACTATTTTGTATTTTTATTTTCAAACAATATTTTCTTGAATTGTTTTTTTAATTAATTTGTTTAAAAAGATTTTAATATTTTGTTTTTTATTTATCAGCGGCACATGGGAATTTGTCCTTTTCGTTTACTTTACTAAGGTTCCCTCTTGTGCTCTTTTTTAACGTGACACGCGTTTTATTTCAACTGAATTTTAACACGATTTAAATAATTTCCGTTGGGCGCCAGTTATAGTAAATTAAACTATGGTTGTTTTGAGTTCTTGACTGCAACTGAAGATTCAGTCGCCGTTCTTCTTTATTTAAAATCAAATCATTTTGTTTTTCTTTTATTACATTTAATATGTCAGCACATTTGATAATTTTTGTTATTTCTGTTCTACCTATAATTATTTCCCAACCGTAGACATATCGTCAGCAGTTTTTCACAAGAAACGGTAAGATTGCGAAACTTATAATATAATAAATATGTTCAATGTAGTAAACAAAGAATAAGCAATTAAGTATAAAAATACAATTTAACAATAATTTATGATGACCAAATTTTAGTTAACTTATATTCTTTGCTTACCACAATATCACTTGAGATGTTAAATTGTTCTTACTTGTGCTTGGGCACTGCATTGTTGTTGTTAGTTTTATTAATAGTTTTTTGTTATTTCTTTATTTTCTTTTACATGTTTTTCAAGCACTGTCAAGCACTGCATAATAGTTTTTGTAATGTTTTGCCTCCCGCAAATCAATTGTAATATTTTTTCTTTTTCTTTTCTTTTCAATATTATTATTATTGTACTCTACATTGTAATTGTTTTCTGATTTTTGAGCTGAATTATAATTTCTTAAATATTGTTAATTTGTTGTTTAATTTTTTGTCGTTTATGTTTAACAATCAAATTAAATACGCAGAATTTTTTTTTTTTTGCTTTGGAAAAAAAAAGTAAATTTCAAACAGAGTAATGAATTTTAGTATAACACCAAATAACGACATTGATCGCCGCGATACGTCTGTGACTCATAGTTTTTGAATTGGGTTGTTAATAAAGAAAAACACAATATTTATGTTTAAAACAAGATTTTATTGAATACACACATTTTCTTTTACTGAACAACCGTTATTCTATAGAACAATTTTCGTTTTAACAATACGGAACAGCTTTCAAAATAAGACTATTTGTTTGCTATGTTCTATGTTTATATTGATCAGTGGATGTTGGTCATATCGATCAACATCGTTGATCTAGCAAATTCAAAAAATGTATCCAAATTGTTTGTTGCAACATTGTTTTTTGATTGATACATTGTTTCCTCATTGAGTTGTCGCGGTGGTCGTTGTGCTTAACCCCTTTTTCTTTTTTATAATTGTAAATGTTTGGGCAAATCTGCCACTTGTTCGTTGCCATTTTTACAATTGTCATATTGTACAAACGAAAACGCAAAACATCAAAAAAGGTTAAGGTGGTCAGATCGTGGTTGGTGCTGGTATGCTTGCGTGAGCGCGGCTATGGCTCGTCGGATGGGGAGGTTCTTTCAACCAGTCTGGACCAGGAGTAACGACGGAACAAAAAAAAATCATACCAGACTGAAACTTGATGAAATTTGGATTAATTTTAGGGAAACCCGAAGCGAAACTAATAGAAATGGATGGAAATGGACTAAACGGAAAGATGATCGACGATTAAAAAAAACTTACTGCAGTTGGACGCACTAGCTGTTGAAAGGTGTTGTTTCAACTTTATGGCGGCCCTACCCTCTTGGAACCATATAGTCCCACCATTGACAAATCTCTGCCATTATTCTCGAGTTTGTCCCTACCTCTGATCTACTTACCCTTCGTTACCTTATTCCTAAAACCTACTCTAATAACGAGTCCATTAGCATTTCATTTTTAAAATTTCATGTGGAAAATGTATTTATTTAACATTGCTTTTTTTTATATATAGGTATGTGGGTATATATAACTGGTAATAATTAATTTAGGTTAGTAAATATGAATGATCTTATTATAAATATACTCTAAATATCTACAATAATTACAAAAACTTAAATAAAGTTACTACAATACTTTTCTTACTCAACGGCTACCTGATGAACGGTGATTTGATGATACTCAATAGACGGCTTCGTTAGTGCAGGTTGGTGATTTGATGATGGAGATAATACATTTGGTTGAGCTGGCGCATAGGACTGCGTGGGTGCTGGTGTTGGATGGCACATGTTCTTTCTTCCCGGTTTTAACTTTCTACCACATTCAACTTTTACATAGTTGGCTTTTAACACTTTTTATTTGCAGGTTTTATGTTATACTAGATTTATATTATATGTGTCTATTGTTAATTTTTAATAGTTTTTATTTTCAGGTTTTATTTTATCTTGAATTTACATTGTATGTGTCTATTGTTAATTTTCAATATTTTTTATTTTCCGGTTTTATTCTATACTAAGTTTATATTGTATGTGTCTATTGCTAATTTTTTTTAACACTTTTTATTTTCAGGTTTCATTTCATACTAAGTTTACATTGTATGTGTCTATTGTTAATTTTTAATATTTTTTATTTTCCGGTTTTATTCTATACTAAGTTTATATTGTATGTGTCTATTGCTAATTTTTTTTTAACACTTTTTATTTCCAGGTTTCATTTCATACTAAATTTACATTGTATGTGTCTAATACTAAATTTACATCATATGTGTTTATTGTTAAAATTTAATAGTTTTTATTTTCAGGTCTTCTTTTATACTAAATTTATATTTTACATTGTTAATTTTTTTCTTTTCGGATGTTTGAATTAGTTTTCACACTTGATTTTTTTCAAAATTTTAATTCTTTCACATGTTTACTCTTTTTCCTGTAGATTTTTTGTTTAACACGCTTTCTTTGAATTTTCATCAAAATTTTTGTCATTAAAATTTTGTTTTACTTTTCAAAATTTTAAATTTTTAAGTTAGCATGTTTAGGATCAAAGATTTTTTTTTTGTTTTTCTGAACTTTTCCGTTATACTTATATTATATCTATTTTATGTCATTTTCTTAAGTTTTTTTCTTATGGTTTTTCTCCTTTTAATTTATCAAGTACAGTCTTATCACTTCACTATTATAATCTGCCATCTTTCACCTTTTTGTCTTCACCTAGATGTTGTTTTGACTGTCTCCTTTAGCGTGTGATACCCAACTGACCTTCCTCAACAAAAAACCCACGCTTCTCGATTTTTCCATACGTGCCAATTCTTCTTCTTTATACTTTTTTGCCACGTCGCGCATTCTCATTGGCTAATTAGGTCACCTGACGACGCACAGTGCTTTGTCCCAGTACATCGATGGGACAAAAATAGAAGGAGTCGTCCTAGGTTAATAAAATTTGGCACGAGTCCCTAATATAATAGAATTAAGAAAATTTCAAAGTATCGACAAAATTGACCACGCCCATCGCCCACCGCCCATACAAACCGAAATTATTTTGAGCTGTAAAAATTGAACTATTGCCACGAATTTCATGAAAATTGCTTGAAGTGCATATTTATGCAACACCTTAAAAAAAAAAAAAATTTCATCAACATTGACCACGCCCATCGCCCACCGCCCATACAAACCGAAATTATTTTGAGCTGTAAAAATTGAACTATTGCCACGAATTTCATGAAAATTGCTTGAAGTGCATATTTATGCAACACCTTAAAAAAAAAAAAATTTCATCAACATTGACCACGCCCATCGCCCACCGCCCATACAAACCGAAATTATTTTGAGCTGTAAAAATTGAACTATTGCCACGAATTTCATGAAAATTGCTTGAAGAGCATATTTATGTACCACCTTTGCAAAGCTTTGTGGAATATTTAGAAGAAATCGAACCAAGGCTTCTGGTACCTCCCATGCAATAGGTGCAAAGGGTCTTAAGTATTAATCATCCCGTAAGACCCTATGAGACAGTCTAATGTCTTTCAAAGTTTCCAAACCATATTTTTTTATTGTTAAAAACTATATGGCAAATTTAAAACAAAATGATTTCTGGTACTTTAAATGCAAAGGGTTAATAAAATTATCATATATTGGAACTACTCTTCGGAAGAGTTTTCGGAAGAAGATTCTTCTAATGTATGACATTGCTCATTTTCATCATCACAATCACTATTTAATATATATTTTGAAATATCTACAATATTTTCCCTTTTACTGGGAATAGCGTTATGCCTGTAAGAACTGATCAATGTATCTGACATTATTATTAGCTGGGTCATTAAATCCTTATTGGTGTTTTCACGTGAATTTTTTCTTGTATGGGACAAACGATTCTTTCGAATAATTTTATGGTTGGCTTCAAGTGCTTCCTCAGATAAAGAACCTGTAATGAAAGTATCGTTAATATTGTTTTCGGAAAAAATAATTAATATTTAAAGTACCTATTGGTAATTCAAAATAATTAATTACATCAGAACCGTGGATTAGTACTTTGTGCACACTACTCGGCATGTAGTACCATCCGTACAGGATCAAATACTTATTCCTTGTTATTCTAAGGAGTTCCTTAAAAGTATCCTTATTAATTTCCATGCCACAGGATAGGACTCTCAGTATTACCCCAAAGTATTCAATCAGTTCTTTATCGACACCAGTTATATCTGCCGTCAATTGGCTATCAGAAAAAAATCGACGAGCAGTATTTCCATCGTTGGTAGTACCACAACCCGACTTAACCATGTCTATTAACAGACCAGTGTTTTCCCTAAACTGTCTTTGAATTCTGGTTTTGGTGTCAAGATATTCTTCTTTATTCCTACACGCCATTTTTTGAAGGGAAGCCGATATGCAATATGTAAAATGCATTCTAGAAATCGTATCCAACAGTGAAGGGAAGAAAGGCCAAATTTGTACGCATCAACATTTGGAATATATTTCGTATTTAGGTTGTTCATTTCGGTTGGTTTCGCATTACAAATAAAACACCTACTGCACGAATTCGTATTTGTGAGTACATTAGCGACTGCACCATCTATCATAGTGCAATGCATTTGAAAGAAAACTTCAAAAACCATAGACTTTCTTTCAACAACGGCGCACTCGAGTTTTTCAAATTTTTCTGTTATTATTTTGTATTCATCACGAATGAGTTGAGGATTTTCTTTCGCACAGCAAAATTTTATAGGTCTGCAGTATCTGGTTGATGATGGTGTTGCATTAGACCAAACAACTTCTCCCGATATCATATTCAACAACCTTCACATATATAACAAAATATTTTGAATATGTATATGTATAAAAACAAATATTTATTTAATAAACTTACTTGATCGGAACAAAAGCAATAACAAACATAAATTCATCAGAGTTTTCAACGTTACAAAATTTTTGTTTAAAGCGGCTATGACCAGAACTTCCATCCATTCCCCACTTTCCAATTAACTGAAGTGTATTTAGGCCTTGCGGTATATCGCACTGATCCAAAATTCCCTCTACAGTTTTGCACATTATCGTCTTCACATCGACCTCAGCAGAAGTTTCGGATGCGTTTATGGTCGGCACTAAATTTTGTTTTAACATTCGCAATGTATATAGGGAAGGAAAGCAGTTTGGGTGCAAGTCGTTAATTGTATTTCGTAAAACATTGTACTTTCTCTCAGAGAGATCTAAGTCCAAACATAAGGCGAGTGCTTTGGGTGGCGTTAAGCAATTCTCCTCTTCTTTTCTACATCCTCGCTTTAGTTTTTGAATGGCATATTCCAGCTCCTCTAAAGAATATTTGGCAATTAACTCGGAAGCTCTACGATTCTTGGATTTTTTTGACGACTTCGCAAAATTTTTTCTTGGCCTGCCGCGTTTAGTTATTGGGGTTCTTTTTGTTGGTGAAGGTGTCATGTCAGTATTTTCTGCACAACTGTTTGTTGGTTCGACTAAGCCTTCTGGGGATATATCCATTGGTTGTGAATTAACCTTACTAGTGCCATGGTTGGCAGGTTGCTATTGAATAAGTATTAATTTTAAATATTAACTCAGCTTTAAACGTTCATGCCAACTTACATGATCCAAATCCAAAAATGTCTCATTCAACCAATTGGAATATTTTTGTTCAAAATACACTTTATTTCTCTTGCACTCATTCCAGTATTTATCCATTTTACAATGAAAGCGCTGTATTTTAAGTAGCAGCCTGTCTTTTTCAATAGAAACTTTACCCACTTTCTGCTCAATAAATGAATGTAAAGTAGACACTTGCTTATTTTTCGGTGCTGACATCCAGCAAACAATTAAATTGCAATTTTTTAATAACATTTTTACAAAAATTCACTTGCACTGACCTACTTTGCATTGAAATAATAACGTGACGTCAAAATGTAAACATATCTAACCCATAATAACATTTTACAATAGGTTGATGATAAACAAAATTATGTGCAAAAAATATATTATTTGATATGTAGTTTGTTTACAAAACTAATGTATGTAATAAGAATAAAAGTAATACTAATAACGATAACAACAATAAAAACATACAATAGTATGTACTAATAAAATATTTAATAAATCATAATTAATAATATATATATTTAATATTTAAATATGTTTGCTGGGACATGAATATAACATGCAGCATACGAATGAAGAAATAGAAAAGAATTTGAAAAAAACGATGTTTTGGGCTTTAAAAAAATTTTTTTTTTTTCAAGTTTGTGCACTTTTTTTTCCTTTGGTTTTTTTTTTTATTGTAAAGATAACGTCTTCTTATTTCTTTTTCATCAATAAAATTTTAGGGAGCTCTTGAAAAAAAATTTTGGCGGACGTCTAAACTTTTTGAATTTTTCGGTTTTTTAAAAGAAAAATACTCAATATTACAGCCAACTTTTAAATAGTTATTTTCACGATATTTAAAAATAAAATAATAGATGTTTTGAACAGTAATAAAACATTTTAAAAACAGAAAATATTTTGCAATTATCTGAAAAAATCAATTTTTTAGGAATTTTTTCGCATTGCACCAAAAAGGCCAAAATGAAAAAATCCATTTTAGACATTTTTACAGAATTTGCTTTTCCACATTTGTGCACTTTTTTTTTGGTTTTTTTTTTTTATTTTGCAGCTATGGCTTCAAACTTTGTTTGGAAAAACTAAAATTTTAGGGAGCTTTAAAAAAAAACATTTTATTTTCCACGAAACTTTGAACATTTTTATGTTTTTCATCCAAAAACACAACATTTGTACTAAATTTTTTAAAATAAAATTGCAGAATTTTGTAAAAGTATAAATTTTGTATTTTTTTAAATATTGTTTAAAAGCATTTAAAAAAAAATTGCCTCAATTCCCTTTTAAAATGACCTCCCTGCAATCATTTCCGTACTTCTACCAAATATAAGTTTTTCAATTCGTGTACTTTAAGCAAAAACCCATTGACTTCGGCGCCCCTAGCGGATACAAAAGGCGGTAAACTCGGTCACTTTTATGTTATTTCTTTTAGTTGGTTTGTTTGATTAACAAATATACTAAAAAGGGACAAGAGTTCAAAAATTTGGAAAATATCGATTTTTGTCCACCTTCGAAGCAGTGTGCGACGTGTCAAAAAGGAAATTTAAGTCTTGAGAAAAGAAGAACAATTGGCAACGTATGTACTGACAGAAATATGTCACTACTAGGGGGACATGACAGAGTTACAAAGATATCTCTTGTGTGTCAGCGTACAATACGATCGTATTGATCAACATAAGTATATTGGTTTAAAATACATTGGGTATGAATAGTTATGTTTACATACATACATACATACTTTTATAAAATATATAAGATTGTTAAATTGTAACACATAACAACTCATCACGGTCGCTATCGAACTAAATAATATACACTCACAGTCAAAAAAAAAGCCGATGTTTATTTTACAAGGATATTTAAAATTTTTTCCGACAAATAAGATTTACTATTGTTTAGCTGTTTGAAGTTTGTTAGATTGTTTTTCAAAGGACAAGTTTTGAGCATTTTCAAAACTGCCCACCTAACAATAACAAATTCTAGGAACGTAATACATAAAAAGCTAGTTTTAATGTAAAAATTCATTATTTATTTATGTAGAAAAATACAAATTAAAAAAAAAATTGATAGTTTAGTGAGTTTTTAAGTTTTATTTATACATTTTTAATGTCTAAAATATTTTCTTAAAATACGTAAGACGGTTTAATTAATACTAATATCGTGTGGGGCCACCTTTTGCTTTGATGACTCTTTGCACTCGATTTGACATGCTCTCGTAGAGTTTTCGGATTAAATCCATTGAAATATCATTGTACCATGTCAATTCAATTATTTCCTTCAACACTTGCATATTTGTTGGTTTTTGCTGGGACAGTTTTCGTTTCAAAATGGCTCAAACGTTCTCAATAGGGTTGAGATCGGGGCTGTTTCCTGGCCATTACATTGACTCAATACCCAAAATTTCCTTTACCTTTGTCAAAATAAATAGTTCATTATTATAAAATTATTGAAAAAAAATTAAAAGAAAACATTGTTTTGAGTGAGATACTTCCCGCTTTTGAACGATGACAAGGTGCAGAATCGTCTTGAAATATGACTTTATCTACATGTTCACTTAGACGGTCGATGCTAGGTAAAAGGCCATTTTGAAGAATTTCAATATAAGCTACAGAGTTAACATATCCTTCCAGAAGAAGAATCTCTCCAACCCCGCAGCTCGTTATGGCCCCCCAGACCATCACATAGGGAGAATGCTTTACAGTGCTTCGAACGCATTCGTGACTGAACCTTTCATTTTTTCTGCGGCGCACCATACATCCCGAATCTGAACTGATGAGATTAATTTTGCTCTCATCAGAGAAAATGACTTGTGCCCAATCATCATACACCCAACTCTTTTTTTCTAGACACCAGTTTAAGCGGGAGGACCGCATTTTAGGTGTGAGAGGCGGTTTTTTCGCAGGTCTGCGTGCAAACAAGCCATTTTCTCTCAAGCGACGCTGTACAGTTGAGGTGCTTATTTCCATATTTTGGCTATTTTTTAACTCCGTAGCAATTTCGGGAGCTGTTTTAAATCGATCGCGCTGTACTATTCTAACGATGTCCCTGTCATCCCGCTCAGTGGTCTTTCTTGGACGGCCACTTCCAGAGCGACGTGATAAACTCTCTGTTTCCAAAAACTTTTTCCAAAATCGTCGTACGGAAGATTCGTTACACCGAACTTTATATTTTGCTCCTCATATGCAATTATATCAATTTTTTGTTTTTCGCTCAAAACCATTGTTTTTTTAAAATCGATGTTTCAACGCCGAAAGATGAGAAATAAATGCACCATTTGATAAAAATTTTACTTGGTAGCTCAGAAACTTATAAACAATCATAAAAAAACTAAAAAGTTCCGCAACATAAAGGTATTGACCAAAAGAGAATCAAAGAAAAAACAAATATATGCAAAAATTCTCGTCGGCGTTTTTTTGACCGTGAGTGTACGTATATTTCTATATACATATATGTACATATATCCATAAAAACGTTAAGTTAACAACCAGCTCAAAATCATTTTCTCTCATTTCATTTATATAAAATTCTGCAATATTTTGGTTTAGGGAAAAATACATTTTTTGTGTGTGCTAACAAACAGAGTTGCACTTCATTTTGGTTCTTAGTGTGACTATGTCACAGTAGATGTCACCAGAAGTTTGTTTTAATTAGATATTAACTAATATCTAACTAGAATTTATGATTTATATAGATCAAAAAGCTTTACAATAATTATTTCTATTTTAGCATGAATATCAACATTTTCAATTAGCTATCGCAATTTTTATACGACAGCAATGTTAAAAGTGTACACAAGACACAAACCACCCATTAGAAGTATCAATGAGTTTTTTGTTTACAAAATAGTTGTATGTACATTAGGGTGGGTCGATTTAGCAATCGATATTTTTCAATAGCTTTTGGTATGAGGAAAAAAAGTTCCACTACGACATATCAAAAAAAAAAATAATTTTTCGATGAAAAATCAATTTATGTCGTATATGGGTACACAAATTATTATTATTATTATGACATAAATCGATTTTTCATCGAAAGTTTTGGGGGGCTCGAAAATAATTTTAGAGGTATGGTTCCTTTTGCAAATATGCTTGTTATGGCTCATGGTACCAGAATCGCGATGAGCCCATGGAGATTTTTTCGGCCCCCTACAATTTGACCCACTCTAATGTACACTAGTCCTCGCCTCACTTATATGGAACTTTTTTTTTCGAATTTTGCATTTGGGGATTGGTTAAATATGCGATTTGATGTAAAAATTCATGTGGTAAAATTTGAAGTAGATCAGAGTGTGCCAACCCGTGCCACAATGAGGTCAAAGTTCAAAATATATAGAAAACAATCGTTTTTTCATCGATGAAGCTAAGTCTGAGCCACTAGTATTAATAGTTTCATCATCATTGTTAGCCATTTTGGAAAATCAAAAATTTTACAAATAAAAATTACAAAGAACCACTTCGAAATTGAAACACTTATTTACTTTCTATGTAAATGAAAAAGCGCGATTTTATTTTTATATATGTACCACTTATGTATTTATAATAACGGCACTGTTTAAAATTTCCAAATTTTACTATATATAAAAATTCCACAAATGGGCTACCAAATAGTTGAAATGTCACTCAAATTATTTCGATGAGCAAACGAAGACTAATTGTTTTATTAGCAAAATTAAAATTTTCTATTTTAATTCTGTTTCAAAATTGCTATGACGGCAGTGTTTAATGTTGGCTTAAGAAACTTCGAAACGAAAATGTACATAAGTATGTATATGTATCAGCAACTGTAACACCAAAGCTATACAACGACGAAAATGAGAACTGCGTGGCACAATTGTTGCATATATCAAATATGTCTTTTTTATTTTGTAGTGTCTCTACGGGCCAATTAGTTTTTTATCCGAATAAAAAATGAATTTAAAATTTAAAGTTAATTAAACACTGACCGTCCTGTCACGGTCGCCAAAAATGTTTGATAAAAAATTAAAGTTAATTAAAAGCTAAAAAAATATCAAACGCACTGTGAACTAATTTGGTTGAGAAATTAGTTTAAAGTTTGACCAACCGGGTGTGGAACTACCTATGGGCATATGGTTTATTATAATTACTCGAGAGGTAATTATAATAAATATGGATCAAATAAATAGATGATACAGGGCGTTAGTTGATTCATTTATTTGTATGAGTTAGAGTTTCGATGTTTCTCACCTTTTCCCTTAGATTTAAAATCCAATGATACGAGTTATCGTTTCCATACACATATATAATTTTTATTAAACTTTAGTTGTTGCCTTATTTTAAGTTTAATTCACTTTAGATTTAATAAGGATTTTAATAAGGATAATTAATTTTTAAATATGAACTTTGATTAATTGACGTTAATTAAATTTGAAGCATCGGTTATGCGCAAGACCAAGTTGATCGTTAAGATGACAAGGCGATATTAAAAAAATGATTTTGCAAAATGTTAGGCGCTTGCTTTACTAACTATTTCGGCTAAAAGCCGATGTAATAGAAAATTTACATTGAAGATTCATTTAAGAGTTTACAACATAGTTCAGGGTTCGGGTATACAATTTAATTTCTTATGTAAATTAAATTGCATGATTTGAGATATACAATTATGTTTAAAATTCAATCAAAGATTTTAGTTCAAAGTTTTGTAGTGTTCAAACGTAGTTTGATCACACTGTTTTAGTTTTATGTGTTTTTTATTTAAAGATTCGACTACGACTACGATCTTAAAAACTAATTTGCAATATATATACATATGTACCTATGTAGATCACAAAACAAGACAAAATAAATAACAAACTACTTAACGAAAAGGACAGTTAACTCTCACTCAATAATATGAGATACGTATGTATATTGTGTTAGCATACCAAGAGTGTTTGTTTTTGGTTAGCTAACTGCAATATACAACACGGAAACAAGTAGGGAAAGGGATATAAGTTAAGATTTCCTTTATTTATTTAAAATAAAAAAAATCTTTTTTGTTCGGTTTTTACACCTTCTTTATTGAATTCACCAAAAGAACTAACTTACATAATTATTTTAAAAACATTTTCTTAAATTAATAATCCTAAAATACCACAATAAATGAAATAAGTCAGGTGATAATTTCCCAGAACTTTCAGTTGCTCGTGCCGGAAGTAACACAAATTAATTTTATGAATATTTTCGTTCCCACAGGTAATGTTGTCAACTGTGCATTTTGCAATGTTCGATTCCTATGAATTCGTCTGGTGTTATTGCGTATTGAGGGTATTGCTGATGTATGATTTTATATGAGGGGCTTAGAGCACAAGGGGTGTAAGTGACTTATTTTTCATACTGAGAAAAATGAGGTTAAAGTTAAATTGGAATAAAAAATTGTAGAGGCTATTTTAAATATTACTTTATAATTAATAGAGATCCTAAGATGTATTTTAACCTAATATGATAAAAAAATACCATCCTTTACCTATACAAATACCCAAAAAACATCTTTGAAGTAAGGAAAGTCGCAATTACACCCCTTGTGCTCAAATTTTTTGTTAAAATTTGTAAATAAATAAAGTTTTACCTTAAAATAATGTCAGTAAAACCTAATAAGAAAACCAGATAGACTACATTTTTTAACAATTTTTATTAAGTAGTGCTTTTATGGGTCCATGTTAAATTTTTTAGACGTCATAATCAGATTCCATGACATCATCTGGCTCATCTTCACCCTCACTTTGGCTTTCGATTATTCCCGGGATTTCTTTCATTTTATCATGAGGAAGTGTTTTGAACCATTCATGGTATATTGGTGGGATGTAGCAAAGAAGATCCTGGAGGCTTTTGTATTTTTCGAACTTTATTGGTTTGACGCTGTTTTTAGAAGGAAGTTGTGGGAGTAGTTTCATGGTTCGACCAACATATCTACCTTTCATGTTTAGTTTATTGAAGTTTTCTTGCTCATTTATTAGGTTATCTTTGTATGAGAGATTCCAAGGGTCACCCTTCTCAAAATGTAACCATTGCATTTTTCGGATGCCCGGTACCCTATTTTTAAAAAACCTTTGGATGGGCTCTAGACTTATAAAGTCCTTATTTTGCATAGGTGTTACGGTAAATTTTTTACTTGAATTTGACACAAGCTTCTCCCACTCTTGAGGTACATAAATCTGACAGAAATTCTTTTTTTTGTTAATTTCTATAATTCCAAAATTTTGGTCACACTCCATAAATGAGTGTCCAGAGAGTAAAAATTTGTGATTTACTTCTTCAATATGAGTATTTTTAATAATGTACAGCCAAAACTGAACAATGTAGTGACTCTTATTCTGTCCACCACAGTTGTCGCTATAAGCTGTAATGCGAGTCACACTCTGAGGCAAAGAGTTAATAAATTTTAAAAGACAAGAACTAATTTCTTGGCAGCCACGTGAAGCTTGGCTCTCATTCCACATATACATATTGGCGTCTCCCGTTGATAAATTGTGGACACACATGTTGTATGTCCAAAGTTGGCGGGCATAGTATACTTGAGTGCATGTCAGTACAGGAGTTGGCAACATTTTTTGCAAGTCGAAACAAATTGCTACATGGGTGTTAGTACTATCATTTTTAACAAGCTCTTTAACTCTATCTTTATCCAATTTTGCTGCTTCAGCTTTTTTCAAATGCATTTGTTTTTCTTCTTTGGCCGCATTTTTAACAGCGTCTGTTTCACCATGCTCAATTGAAATTTGCAATTTGTCGCAAGTAACACATGTGTCAGTTTGGGGTTTGTGGAAACTTATGTTAAAACATGTGTTAAAAATATGGGTGTAGAAGCTCTTTTTCACTGGTGCTGCTTCCTTTTCTGTGCAAAATTCCAAGTAAAGTGCGTACATCTTTGTTACAGTTAGGCTGCTACATAAATACTATCTATTGGGGGCATAGTTTCTTGAATAATGACTTGAATACTTGGGAAATGATTTAATGTGGTCTTTTACTAATTGTACTGATACATCAGCAATTTTATTGCCAGGGACTTTCTTGCCTCTTTTGTCTTTTTCGACTATGGCTGTTGTAGATATTTGTTTCTTTTTAACAATATTGTCCACCCTCTTTGTTGACACATCTAATGTTTTCATAAAAAATTCTTTACAGACTCTAAATCCAATCAGTTCATAGGCAGCACTGACAGTTCTATTCTTTGAACTTTGCCTTTTCACTTTAAATGGAGCACAAAGAGTGATTGCTGAGCTTAAAAAAGAAGATTGCAAATTATGATCTTCAAGGCCCCAATAGTCTATAAAAATGTCATTCCGTTTTTCCTCAGGAATGTTATCATTGCACTTGAATCTGCATATATGGTTGTATGACTTTACGCATTTCTTATTGTGAAGTTCCCCTTTTCTGTCTAAATATTCCTTACCAGAGTTACGATTCACTTGACGTGTATTTTTTATCCAGGAGTTTTCTTTTCTTGCTTTTTTTCTTGCTGATTGGCTAGAGTATTGCATCGAGTCCAAACTACTTTCATTATCTGCTACAGCTTCTTCAGCTTGTTCTCGTTGACAATCCACTTGAGCTGTCCCAGGAAATTCCCAAGTGGGATCTGCATCACTGTCATCTACAACACAATTTGCAATTGATGAAATCAGTTTCAAAAATTAATAAAAATAAAATATTTTAAACTTACCAGCATTATAAAAATATTCAGAGAATTCGTCAATACTATTTTCAGATGCACTCATTTTTAATGGTTTTAGTTACGAAAAACAACAGACAATCACCATTTGAAGCACAGCCGCGAATAACGTAGTAAAAATGTCATATTTTTTATTTCATTTTTTTTCAAATAAAACACAGTGTACTAAACTCTTTAAAAACAGGTGTTTTGACAACAAGTGTTAAAATAAGTCGTCAGACTTAAGATAAAACTTCTCTGAATTCACCCAATCAGTCTATGTGAAAAATAAATTTAAATATTTCCTTAGAGCACAAGGGGTGTAAGTACTCATACACCCCTTGTGCTCCAAGCAAAACATATATTTTAATTAGTAGTGCTATAATTGGTCACCATATTTTGCTACCGTATGCGAATCTCACATTCAGCTCTTGTGCTCTTGACTTCTCTGAACTTCACCTACTAATTCCATATGTTAACTCAATTTTATAAAAAAAGGCACTTACACCCCTTGTGCTCTAAGCCCCTCATATATTTTATATATATCTGTTGTTAACTTATACAAACGACAAAACAATAACAGTGACGACACCATTAACAGTGATGGCATCATGATTGGTGATCTGACCCGACACTTAATAAAATAAAATCAGCATAAAATGAGTACAATGAAATAAAATCATTGGGATTTAACTCTATCAATTCTAAAGTGCCTGGTCATAAAAAAAGCATTGTATTTGTAGGAAGACAATGAAGAAAACAAAAGTATGTATCAAGTTTCAATGAACACTATTGTTTAAAACTGCAATTTTGTTAATATGACATTTACTTTATTTTCAATAAATGAATTAAAATACCTGATGAATAAGCATAGTAAATAAGTTACAGTACGGAACTTTATTAACACTTCTCGTTTGAAACTGTAATTTTGTTAATTTGACATTTATTTTATTCTTGTTACTCTTATGCTATGTTTTGGATTTTGGAGTTCGATGGACTCCGTTGAGTTCAGTGGTCCATTGCACTTAACTCGCGCTATCTGCAATATTCGAAATATCATGTACTAAAATGTATAGTTAGAATGTAGTGTTAGAAGATAAATTAGAAATGTGTAAGGTGTTGACTTACATTAACAACCTAATAGGTCCCCCTCCTAGGGTTCTGCTGATCCAGGGAAGGTCGAATATTTCCCTTAAAAAAAATAACCTGTAATTCGACTCCTGGAACTTCATTGAGCGAGTTAATTTTACTTCCAAAGAAAACAAATGAAGAGTAGGTGTTCGTTTGATGGTTGAAGAAATATTGATTTTATTTTTCTTAAAACATGAAATTATATAGAACGAAATTGACAAAAGCAAAAGTTAAAACATTCAAAATTCAACTTAAACAAAATGCTTTGATAAACATAAAATTATATAAATGAAATTGACGATAAAAACACATACAAATAAAATTAAAAGCTAAAACATTCAGAATTCAACTTAAATTTAATGTGTTACAAAAATGCTTTGGTAAACATAAAATTATATAAAGCAAAAGGTAACTGTATGTTCGTGTGGATGTATGTAGTGGCCTAGACAGGAAGTAAGTATTATTACAAAAACAATGTTCTATATTTGTTACTTTGGTTGCAAAAGCATAAATATAATTTAATTATGTCAGCCAAAACAAAAATGCATTGTTTTTGTTGTTTACAAATTGTAGCAAAAATATACAAAGCTAAATGTTTGTTAATAACTAAAATACTAAAATACATTGTTGTTGTTTATAAATATATATAAAAAAAATGCATTAAATACAGAAATAATTAGAATGCATGTTGGGCAGCATAATTACTGCTGTCTTGGTGGTTTAGGTGGGGGTTGATGTGGTAACATAACTAGCGTGGTTGTCCCGTAACCATCATATGAATCTGGTTCCTGACTTCATTTCGGTGTTGTTTGCAAAGCTCGTTGCACAAAGGTATTGCGCAAGTTACGTAAATAATGATTAAAACACTTTACTACAATTTTATTATTAATATAATTTTATTATTTTTTTTTTGTTGGTTGTCATTATTCAATAATTTATTTATTCAATATGTCGCTATCAATTAGATAACATCTTCAGGAATGAGTAACAATAATCAAAACAACACACGTCACAACGTTTATACATTTAATATTGTAATCCAGCTCCTATTCTACCTCGCGTAGGCCTATACTGATTGTATGTAATCCAACAATGGGCGATGTAACATTCGCCTGTAAAGCTTGCGTTGACTGATACTGCCTCACATTTCATTTCATAAACTACCTCCTCCTAACTGTAGCAGTATATCCTTCCTTATTAAGATGTTGATAAGCAAATTCATGAGGAGAATATGAAACGGGAGACAAGATAGAGAATACATAAGTTTTTCATACAAATTTTCGATTTGTTCCTTAACATGTTTCACAGTGTATACTAGTTTAGAATTTAAATAGGTCATCATGTTGACATTCTTACCTAAGTCCTTCTTCTCTTTTTATGACAGACAATTTCGGACGTTCAGTCATATATGAAAGCAGGCCACGTGTAATAGTCTTTTTTCCTGTTAAAATGACTTGAAAATCTTACTTATCTAATGTAAAACATAACAAACTGTTTCTTTTCCTTTATAAATCTCCTTAATTTCTGTGGCTGGACCTTGATATATAGGGATATATTGTCCTTCAACACATAGGAGTCCAATAAGTATACCCTCCACTAGTTGTAAAACAAGTTTCGTCATGATAATTACATTTTACACCTTCTGTTATTAATTTTGCCTCTTCTAAATCTACTGTACCTTTCCCTTTCTTAGTTAATATTCTAAATTTTGACGTTCTTAAAGGCCGATCATAAAATATGTTATTAATTGAAGATGGTGGACGTGGAGGACATGACCCTTGGTATATACTTCCTATCATTTCCGTAGATACAAAGTTTAAGTCTAATTGATTATTAACATCAGTGCTGCCAACTATTTATAATCAAAATGCGCACAGGAGTGTAACAAAAAGCGCCAAAATGCGTTAAATATTAATAAAACAGAAAGCGCTAAGAATGTTAATTAATATATAAGCTTTTTTATTAATTAAAAAACTTACAGCTAAGTTGTACCATTGAGATCGGTTTTTATTAATATACTATTTTTGTACACGTAAAGTAAAATACAAAATTCCATTTAAAATTGTTAATTTTCGAATAAAATATTATCATTTTGATTTTCATCTTCAGGCCATAACACCGTTTTCATATAAAATTTCGACTTTCTGTATGTTTCATTCGAATTGATTTTTGCGCAAACATTTGTAGGTATTTTGTAATCCGAACAACATGATTTTTTCATTTTTAGACCATATTTTATATGAATTAGTGAGTTAACTGTATTTAGACACATTCTGTTTCTTATTTTGCTTTTAAAAAAATTCATTACTCTAAAAGATCTTTCCACCTCTGCATTTGGATATGGTAATGATAATATATTAATAGCAAAAGTTGATAACTTCAAAAATGGATTTTTGTTCACTGAATTTTTGAAGTTATGTACTTCAATCCAAAACAAATCAGTTCTATCCCTTTTTTTCCATTCAACAAACTTCAAATTGTTAATACAGTTTTCTATTTCTTCTATCTCCTTCTGATCATTTATAAATTCTTTTATAAATGTAATGACATCTTCGGTGTTGTTTGTAAAAATATTTTCGACACTAAATAACGATATATTTTTTTAACATTCTATAATTAGAAGGCATTTTTGCTCTTATTTCGAAAATAAGAGCTCTGGTGAATTGTATAAGATTTTGCTTAATTAATTCCTTTTGGACTTCTTCAATATTGTTATCAAAGCAGGATTTTTCAAAACTATAGCCAAGATAACAATATACATTAAGTAAGGAATCAATATCACCTTCTAAATAATCAAATCCATAAGTTGGTATAATAATTCTATTAGTTAACACTTGTAGTAGTCGATATAAATCATTAAAAAGCTTGGTGTGGTCTGCATTTTGAGCTTCAAGAGCCAGATTTACCATTTGAACTTCAGCTAAAATTGTACTTAAGTATGTTATATAAACAAAATTTTTTGGGTTGTTGTACATATCCTTCAAAAGCGACGTTTCATAGAACTTGTCACTTACCACATTAAAATGCGTTTTTCATTCCAGCCACATTTCCAAAATTGTTTTTATAGCTCGTTCAATCGATAACCATCTGGTAAGAGCTACCATGGGAATTTTTTTTGGCATAACAGAATCATTGTTTATTAATTTGTAAATTTTGTTGTATAATTTTTGTCTGACTGACGAATTTGAAAACCAGTTGTGTGTCTCTTTCACCAAAAAGTTTATATTCGGTGGAAAATTCTTCTCAGCGGTCGCACTAACTGCCAGTTGTAATGAGTGGCAAACACATCTTATTAAGATTAGTTTTTTTAAATAATATTTTTCTTTAATTTTTTTAAAGAGGCCGTTGTTTACACCGGTCATTACCGCAGCATTATCTGTGGCAATAGCCCGAAGTTTTTTAAAATCCAAACTATACAAATTCATAAGTCGCTCCAAACCATTTAAAATGTCGTCTGCTTTTCCTCCATTTAAATCTGAGGCCTAAAAAGGTCGTTATAAATTCAGCTTGTTTCGAGCTATAGTACCGTACAACTACACCTAAGAGCTTTTCCACAGAAACATCAGTCCCTTTAAATATAAAAAAAAAAAAATCAGTATATCAATGTAAAAAAAAATTAAAGTTTTACCTTCGTCTAGAATAAGGCTAAAACTGGAATCACCTAAATCTTCTAGAAGGCTTTCTATGAAGTGAGGCGCTAAAACATTTTTAATAATGTTGGTGCACTTTGTGCGATGAAGACTAAAATTTTAAGCCTTACTATCTGAAAATACAGTACAGCACACTATACTAAGATGGTCCATAGAAGAAAAAGGACTATGAACAGCAGTGTAAAGGGCAAGCGTGGCCTGGCTGTTTTGTTTTTCAGTTGCAGCTATTGTAAAATAAATTTCAGTTTGTGTAAGATCAATATCATTGAATGGCTTGATCGCTTTTATGTGCTTCGCTGATTGAGTGTGCCGCATTAGATCAGAACGTTTTGCATTAATGTTGCACTTACAATAAACACACAATGCTTTTGTGTCATCTTGTTTTAATGGTCTGATCCACTTTTTTAAAGACGGGTCGGATTCCCAAGCTTTTCTATATTTTTGTACATATCGTTCCATCTAAAATTAGTCCGTATTAATTTAATTCAAAAGAATAAAGTTTTAATTTACCTTTACAAATTACTTCCACAAAAAAAAATCGTTAGGACTTTTTCCATTGAAAAACTGCAAAAGAGCAGTTGCAAAAAATGTTATTAAAAAAGTAAATACATAATAAATTCTTTAAAATGAACAGTTGTATAAAAAAGGCGCTAAAAGCGCCAAGCTATAAAACAAAAAGCGCCAAGCTATAAAACAAAAAGCGCCAATCTTTTTTGATAAAAAGCGCTGATGGTAAAAATGCGACTTTTGGGTAATTGAAAAGCGCTAAATATAGCGCGAAATACGCTAAATTGGCATCGCTGATTAACATATATTCTATTTCCTGAATAAGAAAAAAAATTCCTCTTGAATGAGAGTCTTACACTCATTTCTAGTTAATTGGAACAGTTCTTCTTGAAAAGCAGCATTTGTCAAGGTATCAATCGTTTTCCCACATCTTACAGTAATGTGTTCAATTTCTACTTAACACTGGTGGCATAAGCTTTTTCCTTAGCGGGATACTCTTTTGCTGTTGGCGCGTGAGTTAAATAATAGTCCACGAACTCATTTGGTTGAGTTGTTAATATGAACTGCCCTTTTCTTTATTATTTTCTATATCTTTCAATGAAATAATTTCTTATACAAAAGTTTGTTCACACTTTGTTTACGTTTTAAAACTGTAATTTTGCTGATTTGACATTTATTTTAAATGAATGAACTGAAATGAATAAACAAAATTTCAATACAAAGTTTATTAACTCTTTGTTCTATAGGTAGTTAATGACGAAAACAAAGGTACTAAGTTTCAATGAATGAAGTAAGTTTTCCATATGAAAGTTTATTAACACTTTGTTTTCGTTTAAAATTGTAATTCTGTTAGTTTGACACTTATTTGATTTTAAATGAATGGATTGAAATAATTATTGAGTAAATAATTTTCTTAATACAAAGTTTATTAACTCTTTGTTCTAGTTATTTAAAATTATAATTTTAATAATATGGTATTTATTCTATTCTTGATAATTTATTCTTATGCTAGATATAGGGTTTTCAAGTTCGATTAACTCCTCGCTCCTTAGATTGAAAATTCTCCTGGATTTTCTTAAGAGATTTTTTGTATTTCTTATAAATTATGATTATAAAAGTCAAACACATAATTGTAATACAGACAGTTAGAAAATAATTACCAATTATTGTATTGAAATGTATTGCTTTATAATATTTTAATTCTTCTATGGGTTTTATATTTTGTACTTCACTTTAGGGATTGCAAAAAAAGGCAAAAAATCTAATACCGGTATTTCGGTATTGAAATTTATTGATACCTGGATCCCGGTATCAATACCGGTATTCCAAAAAATAATAATTCTCAAAATAAAAAACATAACAACTATTAAGAAAAACGAAACAAAAATAATTTAATTAAAAACAGTAATTAATTTACATTATAATTCATTTACATTATAATAGAGAAAATAAACAATAAAAGAAAAGTTTTAAATTATTATTTTATTTTTTGGCGTTATTGAAATATGCCCGCAGAAACGTCAGTTCATCAAGACTTTTGTCACCTAATCGTGATCTTATCTTCGTGCATAATATACCAGCAGCAGAAAATGCCCTTTCGGACTCCACGCTTTTATAATGTATTTAAGTAGGGCAGGCAGGATCGCCATATAATGTGTTTAAGTAGGGTAGGCAGGATCGCCATATAATGTGTTTAGGTATTTATGTATTGTAGGGGTGACAACTAAGACTGGTTAGAACCGGGCCAGTCTTAAGAGGAATTTAGTCATATGCTTTCCTCAAAGCAGTTCACGCGTGCACGCTAGATGCACTTTTTTTCTATGTAATAGCACTTAGGCAGTGTAATGCCAGTATCTTCACCCGTTGGCAGATAATGCCAGTGAAACAACTTTCTTTTTAAAGTTATAAGTTGATTCTGATTTATTTTACAAAAATGTTGGTCTTTTATATGCTAACAATTTAATAATTCCTACTTAATTTAATAATTAGTCATCTCTTTTCAATGTATATCATTCTTTACATACATACCATAATTCATATTTCTTTTGCATTGATTTTTGAACATTGGACTCAAGTAGCCAATCAGTTTACATTCAAAAATCAACCCAAATTTTCTCCTCAAAAATTGAGTGACATTCCTATTGATTATTCTTCAACTCAGTTGAAGTTCATTGGCACAATTTGAATCTTTACAAATTTGTCACTTTGCTTCAAGTGGAATACAATTACACTAAGTGACCCAATAATTTATTGATTCGAAATATGACCCTTTCTGGTATGTATGGAATGTGTGAAAAGAAATGCATGAGTAACTAAAATAGAAACAAATTTATATAAATAAACAAATAAACATGTGCATGTGCTGAAAATAAACAAATAAACATGTGCATGCACATAAAGTAAACAAATAAAATAAAAGCAGATGAGTAGGTGTGTTACATCACCACACTTTTTGGGGGAATTAAAAGAAGATTATTGTATACCAAGCTTAAATATTTCCCCCTGATATTCTCTGCTTCGAAATAGCATAACTCCTGTCTGATAACTTTATTTAAATCTTTTGTATTTTTTTGTTTTAAAGTTACAGTTTCATTTATTTTTGTTCTTTTTGAAATTTCCATTACTAGCTTCTCTTTCATTGTAAGTAAATGGTCTGCTTCTTGCTCAGAATCTGAAGATATGATTTCACTATCGTCATGTTCATTGATTGAAATTGCAGCTGGTTCTGCATCTTCTGTTTGATGAAGCCGTTCCAATAAGTTTACAATTACTTTTATGAGTCCAATTTTAGACATGTCACTATGCATGATATCGGTAATTTCTCCATCTTCAACTGCGCTATTGCAATTATGCAAGTATTGTAAAACGCTAATCAATTCAGTCTACCTTTCAAGTATACGAATCTTAAGTTCTTCTTTTAATTTATTACTGAATGGATTGTTCTGTTTAGTTAATTCTTTAAACATAAATTCAAAAGCAGCATCTGCACTTAAAAGCGTAGCATCTTGGCGGCAACAAGCTTCTAAAGTTAATTTAACAGGGAGTAGACCTGAAATAACTGTTGACAATAGTGAAAAATCATTATCAGAAAACGAACATTCAGAATTCATATCAATAAGAGCCTTCCAGATACAACTCTTTGTCTTATAGAAACGTTCGAGCATATTAAGCAATCTATTCCACCGCGTTTTAGAGTCCAAAATCAAGGCTAAATCCTTTCCAAATTCTTCGTTTACATATTTCTGTAATATTTTATCATTTTTCGTCGGCGAGCGCCGAAATATGCTTACAACTTTTCGTATTTTATCAATTAATGGCCCCAACTGCTCATATAATCGTTTGGATTCTCGCATTCAGTATTAATTATTGTTAGACCATTTTCATGAGCCAAATCTTAATCTGTATATTCATCATCATCTATGATGGATAAGTAATCTTCATCAAATTCGGCTGCATTGTGTGAATCTTCTTCATATTGGATATCTAAATTTTGTTGGTCTAAATTTTTAAATTTATACAGTACTTTGATGACAGCTAATTGAATGCCATGTGCAAAACAAAGTTGCTGTTTTGCATTAATTAATCTTCCTACCTTGGTCATAACAGATGCTCCATCTGTCGTTATACAAACAATGTTCTTATTTAAAGACAGGTCATTATCTAGTAACTTTTTATCTACAAGTTCAACACACTTTTCAGCTGGTAGTGAACCATGTGTACGAGCTAGTCCGAGGTTCCAAATATTTTTGCAAGCAGAATGGACATTTATATTTAAAAATCGTCGATTTTTTATGGACGTTCATTCATCAAATGTTAAGCTGAAACTTTCACCACGAAGTATTCTACTGGAAAATTGCTTAATCATCTGGCTGCGGATCTTCTTGCTGTACTCCATAACAATTTTTTCTAATAGAATTACTTGATTGTGGTATATTTGAAAACCCTCTTGCAATTAAACCTTTTCTGATGTCTTCAGAAGTTATAAAAATATTAAAAGGCAATCCATCACTAGCTGTCATACAAGCTAAAACTACCGACAAGGTTTCGATGTTGCTAACTAAATATCTAGTTAGTTTTCCACTAGTTGATGATGGTGCACTTATTTGTGAACAACCGGCTGTTACATTTTCAGTATTAAGAATACTAGAACCAGATATGTCTCTTTTAGACAAATTAATTTTATATATTGTCTTTAGATGAGTACGTAATCCACTTGTACTTCCTCCTTGAGTTTTAATTATGTTTTTACATTGCTTACATTTTCCGAATTGGCCTTTTTTTCACGCAGGAAATAAAACCATACAGAATTTTTTTTCACTTTTCCTTTCTTCAAAAATTAGATCATCCATTTTTTTCTGTAAAATTCTACACTAAATAAAATGAAAAATGTAAAATTTGTAAATACATACCCACCAACCAAAAGCCGCAAATGTTAAATGTTACTACAAAGCACACTAGATCAGATCTGCAAAAATTTTAAAATATTTATGTACGTAATGTAAATGCAACAAACTATTAAAACAGTTTTTTTTTTTCAGTTAACCGCTACGCACTACTTTAAAAATAATGATTGTATATTTTAAAAAGTGTTAGTTAATGATCACCCTGTGATTATCATTCTCTTATATTCAACCCAAACACTATTATACTCTTCTGTCAAATAGAAATGTCATTTATAAGTTAGTTTCTAAGTTTCTTTTTGTATTAATTGCTTTCACTCCTGAAATAAACTTCAACAAGTAAAGTGTTTTCTCGTGTACTTAATTCTAACATCTATTTAATTCCGCTGAAATACCTACAAAAAGCTTATGTGATTTAATTTTCAAATTTGTTTTGATAGAATAACATTCGTTTATTTAAAATCTTACTATTTAAATGTTACTACAAAGCACACTAGATCAGATCTGCAAAAATTTTTAAATATTTATTATGTAATGCAAATGCAACAAACTATTATGCGACTTAACTTTCTTATGCCATTTAATTTTCCCGGTATTGCGATCCCTACTTCACTTATTGCTATTTGATCCAAAGAAATAGTTGTTTCCGTATTATTTAAATTTAAATTTGGCGATAATGCAAAACTGGTTTTATATTCTTTTTGTTTATTTTCATAACTATTGCCATCAATTCTTATTTCGCAATGATTAAATATAAGAAGTTGATTTCCATTTAAAACTAATTTCCTGCTATCGCAGTTACTTTCTATCTTTGCAGCATTGACATTCTTTAGCAACGAAGTTGAATTTTTAAGATACGAAAATATATACTTAAAGAAGAGGTTGAAAAACTAAAAAGCAATAAAGAGGTTAACAGAAAAATTGTAATCTGGCTGTATTCAGCTCGAAAAATATGTTTTATATCTTTAAAGAATGTAAAGTTGTCTACAGAATTTGAATCAACAGACGATTTTGTAAAAAATTTTAAAAGCACTAAAACTTATCCCGAACCACAATTCACGATGAACGTGATCTAATGCTCATAAAACACGAAAGGAGAGTAATATTTCTACATCTAAATAATTCATAATGCAGTTGGAATGAAGCAAATAAATTGGTCTGTTGCAAAGAAAATTGTGCCAAAAAAGTCGAAGACTTCTATGGCGAGGTGGTCAAATCATTAGAATTAAACTATTATTTTTAATACAAAAACATTAAAATATTGTAAAATATAAATGGCATTGAAAACAAACTACCTTTCCCAATGTTTTTAATTGATGTTTTTCTTTAATCGAATCCCCACTTTCTTGAGATTGCAGATCATCGCAGTTCTAACAAGTGTTTGATTCTGAAATCATTAAACTTGATGAATAAGGTCTGAGACGTTTTAACTTGTACTATGAGCACTTACAAAAATAATTGTTTATTTTATTTCGTCTGCGCGGTATAAATTATTTAACAAAATCGGATTTTTTAGATTTCTATAAAAAAAAAGATTTGGTAAAGGAACGATTTTTCTGGTAGTTCAGTTTTAGTGGAAAACAGAATTATAATTAAAATAGTTAACAAAATTTAGAGTATTAAAATATTTATTTCATTAAAACAAAAGATTATAAATCTAATCCAGACTTATTCTATCCTAACATACTACTAAGCGCTCACATTATTTCTCTGGAAGAGCGCAGTCGTCGCAAACAAAATACCTAATAAGCAATTATGTACATTAGGGGAGTAATTATTTTAGAAAGTAGTTAACTATTGTTAACTTATGTATACATTTAGTAAAATTATGTGGATAAGATAAGAGGCAGATGTAGCTCAATTTTTTGAATATGCTTCGCAAGGTTTTCGATGTAGTGGAAATTTCAATTCTTTTTTTATCCATGGGGTTGTTAAAGAAGCAGAAAGTAGCTTCGTATATTCTTTACGACTTCATGGCTCTTTATTAAAAGAAATCATATTACGGGCATAAATTACGTAGAAGTTTATGAATGTCATGTTTATATATATTTATATGTTTCCGTTGATTCTATAAGGAGCATAGAGTCTCAAGAGGTTTCGGTAATCATTGGCTTTTTTAGATGGCCACCTGGTTAGGCTAACGCATCCGATCCTGGCGCTGGGACTGCCAGCGGGCCTCCAGGCCGACAAAGAAAGGTTACACCGCTTTAGGTCGGTCGACAGAGCCTCGTTGGGTTCAACAGGGGAAACCAAGTCCAGGGTAGAGAGTGGTTATGGTTGTCAGTGACTACGCCGTTTCACTTTATTTATCTTGATTCTTCTTTTTTTAATTTGTACAAAATATGTAGCACTATGAAACGCAATATGAACCATAAACAACTGTATCTGTTTATTTGTTGTTTTATTGTTGTTCGAAATAGCGAGTGCTGGTTGCAGATGACAGTATTACAGATGAGTATTATTTATTTATTTCTCCTAATCTGGTTCGATGGGACCAATGACTATTTCGGCCAGGAGATCTGGAGGAGATTATAAATATTCTGAACCAGAGATAAAACTACTACTAGTATTTTATCTCAGACAAAGTACTCTCATATGAAAAAAAATAGAAAAATAAAACAAAAGAGGATTAGTGCTAAAACAAGAAGAAAAGTCAAGCTAATGATTTGTCGGAAATATCTTTGTACCGTCCCTTTGGATTGGCACAAATTATTGAGGGAATTATGGATGGATTTAATGCCAAAAAAGGGATTTCATTTTTGGCATTAACAGTAATGTTTAGGATTCCATAAAATATTGTCATGGGCCACCTCTTGGTTTTCCTGGAGCAAGACATCTATGAATATATTTGGTCAAAAGTATCGACTCTACCCTTTGTTTGATCTAGGTTGTAGGGTACCAATACTCCTTCACTGGCCAAGTCTTTTTTAAGTATATTAAACGCATTTTCACATTTATTGGTCCAGTTTAATTTTGAATCTTTTTTCAAGAGGCGTCTTAAGGGTGTAGTTGTTGTAGATATATTTGATATAGAGCGTGCGTAATACGTTACCGTCCGTAAGAACTTCTTTACGTCGCCAACCGTGTTTGGCACGCTTTAATTGTCCAAGGCAAGCTTTTAAATTGGAAATGCACTCTTCCTTTGAAATTCCGTGCACAATTATGTCGGCTGTTTTCGCTACATACCTTATAATCTTAAATTAATCTTAATTAAATTAAATTAAAGATGTCATCAATTTTACGAAGTGGGTAGTGTGCAAATTATAAACTTGTAGTTTTTTATTAACTTATTTTATTTTTTATTTAATCACTTATTATATTTTGACATTCAACTTAATCTTGTCTTTGTTTTTTGTATTTTTAAATACCACTTGCCTTCTGTGTAGCTTCGTCAAAACTAATTTTCTCCCTTCCATTAAAGCCCGGGAGCCCTTCCATTAAAGCCCGTCTTATTCCATTTTATACAAACACAACAATTGCTTTTAGCTGGTTTCACTAAATGTATGTCATTTATTATTTTCAAAGATTGTCTATTTTATTTTTATACTTTATTAACATTGTAGGATTTATCACTGTATTTTAACTCTTTTATATTGAACACAAACTTAAAGACTTTATTTTTAAAGTCTACCATTACTTTAATATTTTTCTTTTTACAATTGTCAAATCTTAGACTTTATCTTTAACTTAAGACCGCCGATTTTCAGACTACTAGTTTTAAGACTATCTGTTTTAGACTATGCGTTTTATTTGACTGACTTTAAATTACACTAACTTAAATAACATTTTATTTCGCCCTCGATAACACATGTGTTGACCTATAGAAATGCATTTGTTGTCGAATGTCCCAGCGGGAGAAAGAATGGGTAAGAAACCCTTCTACCAGGCCTTATTTCGGAGTTAGTAGGCATGCTAGTTCCATTCTATACTCCTTTCTATTTAACATGGAGTGTCCATTTTTGCAAGGCCTTCCATACTCGCTTCTATTTGCAGGAGTATTTGCAGGCCTGCAAATGAAACCCTACTAGAAGCCCTGTATGAGGAGGCCTGCTTCCAGGCCTATAGACGGCCAGTACTAAATTAATTAATTTCTGGAAAAATTAAGCAGTTAAGGAATGAATGTTTAAGATATTTTTATTTATTTAAATTCAGCCTTTTTTATACATAAAATAAAAAAACTTATACTTATTTAATCTAATATAATATTTCATTTAAAAAATAGTTAATAGTTAAAAATAATTCATTGTTTTACATAAGTATATACATACATTTTTTTATTTTTATTATTATTATTATTATTTATTATTATTATTTTTTTCTTTTAGACATTTTTCTTTATATATCTTATTTTTTTCGTATTTAAATGCTTTTTTGATGATACATTTATAGTTGTCAAATGTGGTTACCTCAGGTTCTGCTGCCTTAAAAAATAAGCTATCAACTTTAAAATAAGATTTTAGCGCTTCTTTATTTTGGAGACCATCGTAGTTGAAATCTTTTATTATCTCTGGGTAATTGTGAAAGTTTTTGAGAATTCCGCCTCTGTGTATAATTTTCTTGACTACTGATGCCAGTTCATCTTCATCGTACTCATTCAATTTTTCTTCAAGATTTATTAATTCTGTTTTAGATTTAATGGGGAAAATGTTATTAAGTTCCCTATTAACATTATTGGTTTGAACTAAATTCTTCAAAAAAACTTTAATCTGTGAGAGTTCATCCGCAATAACCTCATTTTGCTTGCTAACTTCTTCCCGAAGTTCTTTAACTTCTGTTTCCAATGCTGAAATTAGAAAAATAAAATGCACAGTTGAAAGTAAAAAAAATATTTACACATATATGTACATATATAAAAATATAAAAACGATTATTTATTGATTGTAGCTAGCTACATACATATATTTTCAACTTACCTTTGATTTTTCCTTCAAGAGATTTTAATGCTTTTTCTGTCATGTTGTTGTCTTTGTAACTTTGTAACTTTTATATTCTGAATTAAAAAAAAATAAAATCATTTATTAATATTAATTGCAAAAATATTTTGCCTAAACAAGCTATTTATTTATTGGCAACAATGAAGGAGAGGAACTAACAAAAAAGAGTTGTCTGTAGGGAACGCTGCCATTTTACAGTAAATGCTTTGTATTGGAAAACATTCTTCTTCCTGTGTAATTATCATATCGCCAATCTGTATGCCAAGGCTTGATGATTCCACTGGTTCTTCAAAGAAATTCCTTAAATTTTGTATTTTTTTTACCATTAACGAACTCTCCGTTTTCATCAGAAAACCCAGTAATAACGATGGGGATAAACGGCTCTATGCAACAGAAATTATTTGGAGGTGATGTAGTTAATAAGAAGCTGTCTGTTTGATAACTTAAAATTTTATTATGACGTGATTTCTTAAATTTTTTTGTTTTTTTAATAACCATAATTGAAGCATCACAAAATTTTTTTCTAATTTGCTGTAAAATTTTCGTAGGGTTCCGAATTCTATTTTTTAAGAATTGTAAGAAATTTTCAAACCCATACGCTGAAAAATTTGAAACTGTTCCGTATTCTTTGACACACTCAGCCAAATGCAGTAAGCTGTGAACATTAAATGTTATGCTGTGTTCTCCGAATATTTTACCAAAATTTTCAACAAATAATTTTAAAAGTTCATCTGCAGTATTTACGTTTGATCGAAAATGCCTTGGTGTTGAAACAAGCCGGTAGGCAACATGAAGTAGGAGTATTTCAAAGTAAAAGTCACTATCGACAATATTGTTCAAAACAATTGGCCCGTAATATAAAATGAATTGCCGTAACTCTGTCGCCTTCCACCTAGGTAGTTCCTCAACTCCTCGAGGTTTCCTTTGGAATTCAGCGGGAACGTATGGAGACAACTCAAATAATCGTTTTGACAAAATAGCTTTGTTTGCGACAGATATTTTCACATTGGTTTTATTATTGATTAAAAATGAAAGCATTTTTTTCGTAACCCCAAGGTCCACCAAATGCATGGGATCAAGTGGAAATTGCGATATCATTTTAATGCCAACCATTTCTAGGGAACTGTGACTGCTTCCACGAATTTCTTTATGAAAACCTGGCTGTTTTCTATTAAAAAAATCTTCATCAGTTCTTAAGTCTGATGAAAAAGCTGAATATGTATTTACATTATTAAGCCTTCTTCCCGTCTGATAACATTTTACGCATCCCATAAAAGAATTGTGGCCTACAATGTTACAGAGAAATGCGCGAGCAGGAGTATCGCAAATAAATGCTCTGATATTCACACATAGGTTCTTTCCGTACAATGTTATACCATTTTCTCTAAATGATTTTATTTCATAAATGAAATCATTATAAATAGTTATCCACATCGCCAGGTTTTTTATTTCCCAGAAAACAGCCAATCAAAAAAACTTCTACGTTTGGAATATTTACTATTTTACCTAATATTGGCCACAGTGAAACACTAGAACTTTTATATAGTGGCAGTCCATCTATGCCTATGTCAATGTTAATTTCATTTAAATCTTCCAAAACGGTTTGGGGTAGTTTTTCTAACTGTGTCTTAAGTCCCAAATGGTAATACGAGCCGGGTGAAACACTTCTAATAATGGTTTTTTATTTTTTTTCTTTCAATAGACCATGTAAACTTTTGGGCACATTCATATTTTCCAAATTCAATACATGAAGTAAGCCATTAACACTTTCTCTAGTTGGATTGAATTTATGATACCACTCTTTTAATTTTTCTTGAAGCGTTAATTGACGTTCAACTAAAACAATATTTTTACACGTGTCAGGTCCGTCGTAAATAGGTATCACTTCTAAATAACTTTTTTCTTTTTTGGAGTCTTTTCCTTCATTGCACTTCAACCTTTTTAAAATATTAGCTTTTTCAATTCCAATATGCCTTTTTATTGTTCTATTGCTCATTATTCAAAGTACTCACGTGCTTGATTTGTTTTTTTTTCACAATCGTTGTTTTTTTTTTATAAGGGCTCTTTTTTTTTCTGACCACGCGAGTTAAGTCCAATGGAACACTGAACTCAACAGATTCCATCGAACTTGAAAACCCTATATCTAGCATAAGAATAAATTACCAAGAATAAAATAAATACCATATTATTAAAATTATAATTTTTAATAACTAGAACAAAGTGTTAATAAACTTTGTATTAATAAAATTGTTTACTCAATAATTATTTCAGTTCATCATTTAAAATGAAATAAATGTCAAACTAACAGAATTATAATTTTAAACGAAAACAAAGTGTTAATAAACTTTCATATGGAAACTTACTTCATTCATTGAAACTTGATACCTTTGTTTTCGTCATTAAACTAGAACAAAGAGTTAATAAACTTTGTATTGAAATTTTGTTTATTCATTTCAATCATTTAAAATAAAATAAATGTCAAATCACCAAAATTACAGTTTCAAAACGAAAACAAAGTGTCGATAAACTTTCGTATGAAAAACTCACTTTGTTTTCGTCATTTACTTCCTACAAAATACAATATTGTTTTATGACCAACCAATTAAACGTTCTATAAAAGAAACCAATAGCATAAGCATATTTTTTTTATTGAATATTTATAGTTTTAGATTAAGAATATTTTTGTATAAAAATATAGCAAACAATAAAGTAAAGAGCAGTTCATATTAACATTCCAACCAAATGTATTCGTGGACTTTCATTTAACTGGCGCAGTCGGCAAACAAATCCAAAAGATATTCTGAAGAATATCCCTATTTGGTCGCGACGCTATCTAAAAGAAATTAATGAAGATATTCTAAAGAATATCCTTTTTTAAAACAAAGAAACATTAGTGAAAATTGTCTAAAGAATATCCTTTTTTTTTAAGAAAAAAAAAAAAAGTGAAACATTAGTGAAGATATTCCAAAGAATATCCTTTTTTGAAAAAAAATAACATTTGTTAAAATACTGAAGATATTCTAAAGAATATCCTTTAAAAAAAAAAAAAAATATATATTTGTGAAAAATTTTAAGATATTCCGAAGAATATCATTTTGAAAACAAAGAAGAAAAAAGACTAAACTTATTTTTCGTTACGGTTCGAGTTTGTGAAGGAACAGTGAATTGTGTCTAAACTCCAGGGAGATGCCTAAAGATACGGAGAAAACTGAAACACCACAGTTTAAACCATACTTCAACATATTACAAAGCAACGATATACTCAACACAATGACATCAACATCATCAACAGCAACACTAACTTCTGCTCCAACACAAACATCAGCACCCACAGCAGTGCCAACAGAAACATCATCGTTGGGTCCGATTCCAATTTCTATCCTTTTGAAGGAAGTAGATAGAATAAATGTTTTCACTGGAAAAGATCGAGACTATGACATATCATCATTCATCCAGGAAGTCGAAATCTTCCTACGAATTTTTCAAGATGGTGAAATGGAGGAATATATATACCATCGCTGCATACTTAAGAAGATACAGGGAGAAGCAGCCAATATAATTCGAGGTTTAACCGATAAATCATGGCAGAACGTGAAAAATGAGCTATTAAAGGTGTTCGGCATCAGGGAAAGCTACACCCAACTATACCATAGAGCACTATCAACAAAAAACAATGATGTAAGTCAATTATATAATAATTTAAAAATAATATTAGATAAGTTGAATACAAAATACGAACAAGATTCATGTAAACCATTAGAATTCAACCCAAATATAAACGAATCAATGATTTTTCGAACTTTTGTTAATGGTATACCTCCGCATTTGGCAAGTGTTATATATAGCCGAAATATTAATACTATTCGCGAAGCATATCATTGTTTACAGGAATGCGACATGATCAGGGAAAATAATCGACATTTTAGAAATACTAATCAAAATATTAAATACACTAACCAAAATTCTACCCATAATTATTCCGAACCTCACCAAAGGCAAAATTTTCGACAAACAAATTTTAGACCGAGTAGACAGAATTTCCCAGACCAACGGACACAAGGTTTTTCTTGTCACCAAACACAAAACTTTCCAAATTCAAATCGACAAACACAAGGTTTTGATAATCGGCAAGGGCAATATTCAAACGTAATTCGAAATTCGCAACAGTTCCGACAATCTAATCAGTCGCGACAAAATTCTGGTCAACATCGACATAATGTTGAACCGATGGAAATAGATCATATTGAACAGAGTGAAATTGTTCCGAATGAGGAAGCAAATTTTCGTTCAGCCGAAAAGAAAACGGTTTACCGATAGTACAATTAACTATTGGTAATTCCAAGATAAGATGTTTGATTGATACTGGATCAACCACATCAATATTAAATTGTAATGCACTTCCTAGTTATGAACGTATAAAATTAAGAAAACCATTAACTTTCTCAACTCTGGCAAGCAAAGTAGTTATAAGTGAGGAAATTGTCACGGAAATCCCAGAAGAGTTTTCCGATAATAATTTTATGGCTTGGAAATTGTTGAAATTGACTAATAATAGATTTGATGGAATAATTGGTAATAATATATTGAAACCTTTAGGTGCAAAAATTTGTTTAGAAGAACGGTATATTCAGATTAATGATAGAAAAATTTTTTTTACAAATTCATTTCCTTGCTATTATAACGAGATTCATGCATTGGAATTTTTGGATGTCAATAAGGAGAACATTAAAAAACTTTTTAGAGTCGACATGAATTCCGAAGAAAAAGAGTTTCTTCGTGATCTCATAAGTAAAAATAGCGACTTGTTGTTTCATGAAGGTGATTCACTTACTCATACTCATGAGATAAGACATTCCATAATTACTACTACAGATAAACCTGTATACTCTAAAATATACAGATATCCCAAAATACATGAAGACGAAATTAACAGGCAGATCCAAGAAATGTTACAACAGAAAATAATTGTGGAAAGTAACTCTGCCTATAATTCTCCTATCTGGGTTGTTCCAAAGAAAATGGACCAATCGGGCAGGAAGAAGTGGCGCATTGTTGTTGACTACAGAAAATTGAACGAGATAACGGTGGACGACAAATTTCCAATACCCAATATAGAAAATATATTGGATAAATTGGGAAAATCTACTTATTTTACAACATTGGATTTAGCCAAGGGTTTTCACCAAATTCTCATGAATACAAACGATAGAAAAAAAACAGCTTTCTCGACTCCCTTGGGACATTTTGAATACAACAGGATGCCCTTTGGATTAAAAAATGCTCCAGCAACCTTTCAACGTCTTATGAACTCGGTACTTAGAGAATATATTAATAAAATTTGCGTTGTTTATTTAGATGACATTTTAATTTTTAGTACATCATTAACAGAGCATGTACAGAGTGTCAACAAAATTTTTCAAAAATTACGAGAGCATAATCTGAAGATACAGCTCGACAAATGCGTTTTTTTGGCGAAGGAAACTGAATACCTTGGTCATGTTCTGAGCGAGGAAGGTCTAAGACCTAACCCAAATAAAATTGATGCAATTCAGAAGCTAAAGCTTCCTGAAACAACTAAACAGATAAAATCTTTCTTAGGAGTTACGGAGTACTACCGAAAATTTATTAAAGACTACGCAAAAGTTGCACAAGGATTAACTAAATATCTAAAGAAGAATACGAAAATTAATCTCAACGATCCTAATTATCATGATTCCTTTGAAAAATTGAAAAAGTTGATCATTAACCCACCGATACTTAAGTATCCAGATTATTCAAAAAAAATTTAAATTAACTACTGATGCAAGTGGTTATGCTGTAGGTGCCGTATTGTCTCAGGAAAATCATCCAATTGCCTATGCAAGTAGAACATTGAATGACCACGAGAGGCATTATGCGACTGTGGAAAAAGAATTGCTGGCTATTGTTTGGGCAGTAAACTACTTCCGTCCATATCTATATGGCAGGCAATTTGAACTATTTACGGACCATCAACCATTGGTTTGGCTTCAATCCAAAACCAAGGGTAAAGATATAAACCAAAGACTCCAGCGTTGGCTGTTGAGGTTGGGAGAGTATGATTTTAAAATAAGTTACATCAAGGGTAAAGAGAACGTTGTAGCCGATTTTATGAGCCGTATAAATGCACCAAATGATATTGTTTTCATGGCAGATGATCAAATGAGTGTGGCTGCAACTATCCATTCTCAACAGGAAGAATTGAATGATCATTTTTTTATTTTGGACACAGTCGTTAATAGATTTGAGAAGCAAATAATACTAACTGATAACAAAACTAATGAAACTCAAATCATTGACGGCAAACATAAAATTTTTTTAAACACTAACGATATCATAACCGGTACAATGACCGATATAATTAGAAGGAATATAACTATCAAGAGAAATTTGAAGATAGGTATTTACACCGAATTGTCTGATTATTTGTACAATAAAGTACAATTAAAGCTAATTGAAATATTCGGTAACTCAATAAAATTTGTCCGATGTGTTTATCACGCTAAAGATATGCTGAATGAGGATGAATTGTATAGATATATAGCAAAATACCATAAAAATGAAACAGGTCATGCAGGAATTAACGAAAATTATTGTGGTTTGAAAACTAAAATTTATTTTAACAATCTTAAACATTTTATTCAGAAATACGTTAATAATTGTAATGTTTGCAACAAATCCAAATATGATAGGAAACCAATAACACCAAAATTTCATGTCACAGAAACACCAAAAGATGTTAATGAAATAGTACATATGGACGTATATACAAATAAGAAACACAGTTTTTTATCTTTCATTGACAAATTTTCAAAATACGCAGTTATGTTATATTTGGAAGACAGAAATAGCTGTACAATAGTAGAGAAAATTAGACTCTATATATCAATGAGAGGTAAACCAAACAAAGTAGTTACAGACAACGAATTCGCATCCATCAATGTAAAGAACTTTTTACGAGAGGAAAATATTACAGTTCATTTCACCAAACCTAACAACCATACAGGAAATGCAGATATCGAAAGATTACATAGTAGCATATCAGACAAGTTTAGAACATTAGAATTTCAACGATCAGAATTATCAGTACAAGAGCGAATGTATAAATGTGTTGAATGGTATAATAAATCCATTCACTCAACAACGATGAGCAGACCATTTGATGTAATACAAGGAACAATAGATAAAATAAAATTATATAATCGATTAAAAGACTTTAAGGATAAAATTATAACAAAAAGAAATTTGAATAGGGAACAATTTAATTATGACAAACCAGAAGCATATGTGAAAAATTATAAAGCTTTAAGACATAAATACGAACCTCGTTATAGAAAACTGAAAGTAGATAATATCCACCCAACTAACATCAAACGTCCCTTTAAATTTGCAGATTCACTGGATATTACGGCTTACGATTCTAATCCTACTAATATCACCGGTAATGAATAACTTATTGATTCAACCTATAAATGAAGGCAACAGTGGATATACGGAAATTAAGTTGGACAATGTAACAATGGTCGAAGCATATACAACGATAGTTCACACCATTTATCTAAGTGAAATCCAGGAAATAATTAGCCACATTGAAAATAGTATACAGCAGTCTAACATAAATAAACAAGTCTTACAAGCTCAGCTTAACAGGGTTATAATAAAGTTTCGTACTCTACAATTGAATAGAGGTAAAAGAGGTTTAGCTAATGTTTTGGGATCAGGTCTGAAATGGATGGCAGGAACTATGGACGAAGAAGATAGGGAAACAATACAGAATCATTTACAAATTATAGATAACAATAATCATAATATAATAGAAACCGCAAACAAACAAATAAAAATTACAAATCATTTCAATGAAACACTAACTAACTTAAAACACACTATTGAATCGGATAGAGATATTATTCTGGCAAAAATCAATTCAATAGACAAAAATAACTTAGATATTTTTTCACACATTTTTTATCTTGATTTGGTGCTAAAGATTAAAACATTGGACGAACAGATTGAGCATATACAAGATAATATTATTGCAGCTAACCACAATCTTATGACTAACAATATACTAACACCAGAGGAAATTAATGATTTAAATATTGATTTCAATAAATTACAACAAATACAATTAACAGTTGCTAAATACCGGAATGAACAAATTGTATTTTTTATAAAGATACCACTAAATATTATTACAGTCCCAAAATCATTGATTATGCCAATTAAAAACAAGGAAGGTTTTGAATTAGATATAAGAATACAAGAAATTGTTATTATCAATAATACTGTTTACAATTACAATAACGAACAAAATATTTCCAATCTAAAAAAATCAAACCTATGTATTTTTAGTAATAAGCAAAAGTGTTACAAAATTCTCAATAATAAAGAAGAAATTTTAGAGGTTGAACAGGGAATGGTGCTTCTAAAGAATGTAAATGGTGCAAAGGTAGAAAGTAACTGCGACGGCAGGAAATTAGTTTTAAGTGGAAATCAACTTCTTACATTTAATGATTGCAAAATAAAAATTGATGGCAATATTTATGAAAATAAACAAAAAGAATATAAAACCAGTTTTGCATTATCACCAAATTTAAATTTAAATAATATGGAAACAACCATTTCTTTGGATCAAATAGCTATAAATGAAGTGGAACATATAAAAACCATAGAAGAATTGAAATATCATAAAGCAATACATTTTAATTCAATAATTGGTAATTATTTTCTAACTATCTGTATTGCAATTATATGTTTAACTTTTATAATCATAATTTATAAGAAATACAAAAAATCTCTTAAGAAAATCCAGGAGAATTTTCAATCTAAGGAGGGAGGAGTTAAGTCCAATGGAACACTGAACTCAACAGATTCCATCGAACTTGAAAACCCTATATCTAGCATAAGAATAAATTACCAAGAATAAAATAAATACCATATTATTAAAATTATAATTTTTAATAACTAGAACAAAGTGTTAATAAACTTTGTATTAATAAAATTGTTTACTCAATAATTATTTCAGTTCATCATTTAAAATGAAATAAATGTCAAACTAACAGAATTATAATTTTAAACGAAAACAAAGTGTTAATAAACTTTCATATGGAAACTTACTTCATTCATTGAAACTTGATACCTTTGTTTTCGTCATTAAACTAGAACAAAGAGTTAATAAACTTTGTATTGAAATTTTGTTTATTCATTTCAATCATTTAAAATAAAATAAATGTCAAATCACCAAAATTACAGTTTCAAAACGAAAACAAAGTGTCGATAAACTTTCGTATGAAAAACTCACTTTGTTTTCGTCATTTACTTCCTACAAAATACAATATTGTTTTATGACCAACCAATTAAACGTTCTATAAAAGAAACCAATAGCATAAGCATATTTTTTTTATTGAATATTTATAGTTTTAGATTAAGAATATTTTTGTATAAAAATATAGCAAACAATAAAGTAAAGAGCAGTTCATATTAACATTCCAACCAAATGTATTCGTGGACTTTCATTTAACTCGCGCGTTGTTTTTTTTTTTATAACGGCACTTTTTTTTCTGACCACGCGCGCAACCTTCTTCAGCAAATACTTTTTTACAACTAAAATGTTCTTTGATTTGTTTATTTCTTTGTTATTTCACAACGACACTTGTTAACGAATAAGTTTTTTTTTTCATGACGACGAACTTAAATGTACAGCAATTACGAGACCTGCAGCAGGCCTTGTAAAAGAAGTGAAGTGGCATGTCTATCGAACTATTTTGAAGCGGAGGGGAAGGTCTGGAAGCAGGCCTCTTTATACAAGACCTGTTATTATGTGTATTGAATCTTTTTAGAAATGAAATCGAAGGCCTTATATAAGGTCTTTATTCGCAGGCCTCGTTAATTCTCCCGCTGGGGTATTACACAATAATTGTATGCGTTCATGTGAGGTCTACTTGTTTGTTCTACATATGTTTACTAGTGTCACCAAACACTCTTGTGCTCTTTTCACACAAACTGCCGACACTTGAGTGCAACTCGATATTATTTTATTATAGGGGTCTTTCTTATACTTAGAACTACTTAATTGTTATTTATGTGAATGAGTAACAACAACCTTGAAAATTATTTCGTGCTATTCACATTACAAATATTATGTAATTGTTATTTCTTTTTTTTGGATGATGAGTAATAACCTTGAATTACTCATAGATATATTGCACGTTCAAGCTTCCCTAGCATTGTATAGTCTCGTCAATAGTTTCCTCTTCGAATTCAGTAACAATGACGAGCCTATCAAAACTTTGTTTCAGCAACTCCAACTCTCTCATGAGTGGTGCTGTAGTTCGCGTTACTTGCATCAATCAGAGAGCACCCATGAATTCATCAGGGGTGATCTCGCAGTGAACCTTCTGAACGACTACTCTAGTACCCAGCCTATCGTTGACCGACACTTCCAGTCCATGTTCCGAAAATTTTGGATTCCGGACGATCCTCTCCCTTTCCCTACCCCGAGTGAGGGTCCTACTTCATATACAATTTTTTGACATCGTCCTCAAATTTAGCTGCCGTCTTGATACGCACGACAACCGACCAGGTCTCCACTGGTCTCGGTGAAGGGGCGACAGGCGCGTTCTGAGCAGCTATAAGTTGATCCACACGAGATTCACGAACATTTGGCGTAGCGCTCCCAGTACCTAGGTCGTCCAAACGACTCCTCAGTCGTTCGTTGTCCCCAGTAATTCTTCAAACCGCCCAACTTGATTTAAGATCCGCTTCGGTGTTTCGACCTCAACACGACCATCCAAAACTATATTCGTCAACTCTGACGTCAACACCTTCATCTGCTTAATCGCAGAATGAGCACCACAGGGCCCAGAAGGGGAAACACCTGTGGAGACTGCTGGTACCGGAGTCTACTACCACCGGTGGGTGGCACCTCCTCAGTCAAATCGACTTTGTCCGGCCGACTTACATCAGTATCCGTCCCGAGTTCGTCACCCTCTGTGCCGTCAGTTGGTTTCAACCTAGCACACCTAGGGCCCCTTTTGGGCTGCAATTTATGTTTAATTGGTGGGGTTTTCTTATCGTCCTTTGTGTACGTTTCTCGATACTCACTTCTAGAAAATGTTCACTTACACATGTTTAATTATAAAAACATTTAATCTTTACTTTTATTTAGTATATTTATTTTACATCGTTTATTTTGTACACTTACATATTTAACATAACATAGTCTTTATTTTATTTGGAATATTTATTTTAGATTCTTCTGTTGCAAATTTTAAAAAAAAAAACATAATCTTTCCTTTTTTATATTGAATATTTATTTTCAATTCTCTGTCGAGACTGCTGAACTTAGACTGCCTTAAAATTAACCATTTCACTTACTTAAATAATATTTTATTATGCCCTGAATGACATATGTGTTGACCCAATTGTTTTCGACACAGTAATCGTACACCTTCATGTGAGGTCTACTTGTGTGTTCTACTTATGGAGTTCCACATATATTCATAAACGTTGCTAAACACTTTCGTGCTGTTCTCAAATGGACTGTAAACGTACCGCCACTTGAATACAATACGATATTGTTTTGTCATTTTGGTCTTTCTTATTTTTTATACTTAAAATTTATTTAATTGTTTTTCTTTTTGCTTATTACTATTATTATTATTATTATTATTAATAACCTTGGTTCTATTATTTATGCTACTTATGTTACAAAAAATGTTTTAATTGTTAAATCTATGTATTTGGGCGATGAGTAATAACCTTGAATTACTCATAGATATACCACAGGGCTTTCCCATCATGCACCGACCCCTAACTTAAACCAACCGACCCGAAGCAGTAAAAACCGACCCGAGCAGTACGCACTGCCAATACGTTCACAAAAAAAACTCGAACTGTATACCGACCGAAACAGTTTCCCGCTCCAAAATTATGCCCGACAAACTGTTTACCGACCCAAGGAAACCGCCAAACGAACAAAAGTAAACGGCCCTACCCGCACACTCTTACGAACAAAAGTAAACGGGCCTACTCGCACACTCTTACGAATCGAAATCAAAATATTAACGACGGAAAGACGGGCACGCCGCGGACAGACGGAAACTGCCACGGACAGACGGACCCCGCCGCGGAAGGACGCACACTGCTGCGGACAGACGGACACCACCGCGGACAGACGGACGCTGCCACGGAAGGACGGACAACTGCGGAAGCACGGATACCGGATGTTAGCGAAGACACCAACCACCGGTGACGCTATTATCGATTTAGCCAAGGCACAAACGCTTAGTCAAGGCACAAACCGGAACAGGAAATGAAATGATTAACCAACAAAAATCTAAATTTTACACTGGCTTATCGACTGGAAATGAACCGCGTTACCGACTTGAAATGGGTTGTCACTGGTGTAAACACCACTGCTACTCACACTGCCACTACCACTTACCACTATGCGAGTTTAACCTCACTTCTGGCCGGAGAAATTTTTGTTCAGCGGAGCACCCGATCAGCGGAGTCTCAACTTCACAAAAATATATAGTCACCAACACACTCACAAAGTTTAATATTCACTTGAGAAACTATTTATTTAACGTGGCGATTTTTTAAAACATCGGCTCAATTCAACAGTCAAACACAGAATGAGCATAGGAAGAATATAGAAAACACATGGATGGTGTTATAGTATATAAAAAACTAACAAGTAAAGAGATGCTACACAGGTACAGCACAAAAAAAATTCCCGCCAAAATTAATTGTGGTAAAGAAGGTTGTTTTAAAAAAAAAAAATTCAAATTCAAGGTTATGTATAAATGAAGTGACACTAAAGAGGATAAATCTAACACGGCCGTCGCAGTGTGTCCAATTGTAACTTGTAAATAGAACCCTGGGCAGAAATGTAAAACCTGACCCAGAGTCCACTTCAAACTATAACATTTTACTTTCTATGCCGGTGTCTGTTTAGAATCGTTCAGCTTTTTTTGTATTGTGTTTGTTTTGGTAAACGTTAATTACCTTATAAATGCCATAATCTTCGTTATAATGTATTTGGTTTGTTGAGTACACGTTTTGTGGGGTCACCCACATGTCCTTTTTTGTTGCACCCGGAACACTTTAATTTGTCTTTATCTGTGTGGCACTCTTTAGCAAAATTATTGCTTCTACCACACCGCAAACATAATTGAGTCATTTATTTCAAAAACCCAAAAACCAGTCAAGCAACAAATTATTGAAATTTAAAGAAAACTTCCTAGAAACTTAAAAATTTTTTTAGGAAGTTTCTATTTTTTCCCATGAAAGCTTTTTTATCTATATTAACATGTATGTAAAAAATAATATAGAGTTTGCACTTGACTGGTTTCTAAACCAAACAACATCACTATTGTAAATGTCGTACGAAATATTCTAATTCTATTAGAATAAAATGAAAAATTAACTTTTTAGAGTTTAATATCATTTTCTTAGATACATATTTATTTTGGAATGACTATTCGTCCTCATACACTCGCTCTGCAGTGCATTCTGCTTCCGTGGTGAGCCCTTGAAAAATGTTGTCATAAAACTCTTCGTATCCAACCAATTAGGGTTTTTTTGTTCGTTTGTTTATTTGAGCTTTTTGGTATTTTTTTTTTTTTTTTTTTTTTTGTTTTAATGCGAATAAAATGTTTTTTTTTATTCCATTTTTCACCGACGTTTCGTCTGATTTTCAGATATCCTCAGGATCTTTTATTTTATTTAACTGAAAACAATTTGGGTAAGGAACATTTTATAACAAATTTTAAAAAATATTTTTTTAAATTTTACTTACTAAAATTTTTAATATATATTAAAAGCTGATCAGATATTTAAATTTACGTTAAATTAAACATTTATAATGAGCGAAAACAAACATAATAAAATCAACATAATAAAATCAAAAAAATCAAAGAACTACAACCAAATATCACAGACATCATAGTACGACTGAATAGACGGAGTTTGTACCATTTTTATCTTCTTTAGAATTCATCGATACATCTGTTTGTTGGATTCTTAGACTTTCTAACACCAGTCTTTTGCTCTCTTTTCTCTCGATGTTAAGTATTTTTACATTTTGAAAGTCTGCTTTATGATTTTGTTGTGTTAAATGCTGCGCTAAAGCTGCTATCTCACTTTTGTTCCTGTAGTCAATTTGGTTTTTTATTTTTTCGGGTTTTATTTCCTCTTTTATTTTTTTACATACATTGGGACCTATAAGATGCACGAAAAAAAATTAGAATAGGGCCTAGTATTACGCAGTGTAAACTAAACCATAAAATCCTTTATTTTTTCCTCGCCTTTCCTGAAGGATATGCGATCTCTGTATGTAAAGCCGAAGGAGAATGGGTTTTTAGCATAGTGAATGATGATGATCAAGTCCATCTATAAATTGCTTCACAACTACTTTTCCTGGCAAGTTCTTGTTATAAGAAAACTATTTGTAAGTTGAAATCTTAAATGTCTTCCTCATGTTCTTTGGATAATTTGTAATTTTTTTGTATGTCCGAGGACACCATTTTTAAAATTTTTAACATCTTGTGGGGTCACATTGTGTAAATTATCTTTCTTGTTAGTTATTCTATTTGTTTTACTTACTATGTAAGTTTATCTCATCCTTTTAATCAATTAACTCCATTGATAATCAATACCTAGTCCACTTTATTTATTTAAGAACAGTTTACTTACTTTTAATTGATTAACAAGATAATTAATACTGAATTCACTTTTATTAAATTTATTTAAGAACAGTTTATTTTCTTTTATTTGATTAACAAGATAATTAATACTTAATTCACTTTTATTAAATTTATTTAAGAACAGTTTATTTTCTTTTATTTGATTAACAAGATAATTAATACTTAATTCACTTTTATTAAATTTATTTAAGAACAGTTATTTTCTTTTATTTGATTAACAAATTCACTGAATCTGTTGATAATCAATAGTTAATTTACTTAAATTACTTTTACTTCTTTAAAGACAGATTTTTCTTATCCTACTATGTAGGCCTGAGTTCTGATTAAAAACAAACTCTATTTTACTTAATGGTAATCAATATAAAGAAAAGTCAATTCCTCAGCGACAGAGAAACACCACCGAAAAAAAGCTAAAGCAAGCCAAACCTGAAAATCATCAAAATAAAAAAACGCAACTCAACCAAAACATATGGTTGACATAAATTCAAGTCAGGTGCCTTCGTTTCACAATCATAAATCGTGGAAGTGTCAAATGCACTGACTTGAGGACTGTTTACGCTGCAGAATTAGGGGACAAGACAATTAAATAAAGTGCAGCGGTTTGAAAAAATGTTTTGTGAAACTGAAAAATAATAAATAAAAATGCCTGGGAATGCAATATGATATTGCGACATGATGACAAATGTTAAACACAGCAATACGAGATTGCGGCATACTCGTGCCAGTTGTGAGTAATTTGATGAGGGCAAAACATTTATAAAATAAATGAACTAAATTTGTCATGTTGGGTGGCAACATATTTATTTTTACAGAAATGAATGACGACATATGAATGTCCGTCATATTGGGCGGTATGTTTTCTTTAAACATGAAAAATGAATGGCGAACTGATTTGTTCACCATATTGGACGACATAATTGGCGGACTGACTTATTCGCCATATTTGGGCGACATATTGGGCGGACTGTATTATTCGTCATATTCGCGGAGCGAATGGCGGACTGACGTGTTCGCCATATTTGCGGCGCGAATATTTGTTGGCATGTCTTTCACAATGTGTGACATGCCTTAACTTGTACATTAGGGGAGTAATTATTTTAGAAAGTAGTTAACTATTGTTAACTTATACATTTAGTAAAATTATGTGGATAAGATAAGAGGCAGATGTAGCTAAATTTTTTGAATATGCTTCGCAAGGTTTTCGATAAAGTGGAAATTTCAATTCTTTTTTATCCATGGGGTTGTTAAAGAAGCAGAAAGTAGCTTCGTATATTCTTTACGACTTAATGGCTCTTTATTAATAGAAATCATATTATGGGCATAAATTACTACGCCGGAATGTTAGTTTTAATTTAATTAAATTTTTACGTTTCACTTTATTTATCTTGATTCTTCTTTTTTTTTAATTTGTACAAAATATGTAGCACTATGAAACGCAATATGAACCATAAACAAATGTACCTGTTTTATTGTTGTTCGAAATAGCGAGTGCTGGTTGCAGATGCCAGTATTACAGATGAGTATTATTTATTTATTTCTCCTAATCTGGTTCGATGGGACCAATGACTATTTCGGCATGTGGGTTATGGAGCAGGAGATCTGGAGGAGATTATAAATATTCTGAACCAGAGATAAAACTGCTACTAGTATTTTATCTCAGACAAAGTACTCTCATATGAAAAAAATAGAAAAATAAAACAAAAGAGGATTAGTGCTAAAACAAGAAGAAAAAGTCAAGCTAATGATTTGGCGGAAATATCTTTGTACCGTCCCTTTGGATTGGCACAAATTATTAAGGGATTTATGGACGGATTTAATGCCAAAAAAGGGATTTCATTTTTGGCATTAACAGTAATGTTTAGGATTCCATAAAATATTGTCATGGGCCACCTCTTGGTTTTCCTGGAGCAAGACATCTATGAATATATTTGGTCAAAAGTATCGACTCTACCCTTTGTTTGATCTAGGTTGTAGGGTACCAATACTCCTTCACTGGCCAAGTCTTTTTTAAGTATATTAAACGCATTTTCACATTTATTGGTCCAGTTTAATTTTGAATCTTTTTTCAAGAGGCGTCTTAAGGGTGTAGTTGTTGTAGATATATTTGATATAAAGCGTGCGTAATACGTTACCGTCCGTAAGAACTTCTTTACGTCGCCAACCGTGTTTGACACGCTTTAATTGTCCAAGGCAAGCTTTTAAATTGGAAATGCACTCTTCCTTTGAAATTCCGTGCACAATTATGTCGGCGAAATACGACCCTGTTTTCGCTACATACCTTATAATCTTAAATTAATCTTATTTATATTAAATTAAAGATGTTATCAATTTTACGAAGTGAGTAAGTGTGTAAATTATAAACTTGTAGTTTTTTATTAACTTATTTTATTTTTTATTTAATCACTTTGTTGATTGTGGACACATACTTGTGTGCGATTTGTTATGAGCTGTTGCTAAATTAGTATTTGAAGCCTTTGGATTTGAGATTGCAGAAGAATTTACCTTTTGATTAGTAATATTATCCATGGTAACACAAGCCGAACGATTTTGTTGTGGGATCTCAATGGCTTCCATATGAAGCAAACTGTGATGTTTAAGAGAGCAATGACGACAGCTACCTGATATACATGTTTTCATTCCATGGCCTTTTCGAAGGCAATTTAAGCATAAATTCAAACGTTTAATGTGTTTAAATCTTAAAGAAGAAGTTAGGTACAAAAACTGTGGGCATCCATAAATAGCATGGGACTGGGAATTACAAATTGGACAACCCTTTTGTGTGTTAGTCGAAACAACTAAAGATTTTTTATGATTGTTAATATTTTGATAAAATTTAGATCCCACCTGTTTGTTTGATGAATCCTTTATCACAGCACTTTGTACGTTCTCCATTGCTTGGCATCTATTTTGCAAAAATTTGGCCATTGAATCCCATGTTGGTATATTATTTACTGGTGTAGTTTCTTCCCACTTTGTTTGGGTTCCAATATCAAGCTTACGGCCAATAATGTGAATCAGTAGGCAGTCTGCGATTTGCTCCTTAGTACCCATTGAATACAATGCTCTTAGATGAGAATTCACACTGTCACTCAAATGCCGCAACGTTTCTACAGATCCTGCTTCAACCTGACTTAAAGCCACAATGTCTCTGATATGTGCCTGAAAATTTAAACGCTTGTTATCAAACCGACTTTTTAATATTTCAATTGCTTTATCATAATTAAGATCACTTATTTCCAACGAACGAATAGAATCCAAAGCTGCGCCAACTACAAACGTTTTTAGATGCTGAAACTTTTCAATTTTAGATAGATTTTCATCATTGCCAACAACAGTTTCAAACATCGAAATGAAATCCGGCCAATCGGTATACATGCTGCTAAACGTTGGTATTTTTATGACAGGAAGACGCGTTTTTTGAAGTGGCAACAAAAATGATGGGTGCGAATCATTAATTGTGGATTGTCTTACCAATTGCGGATTTTGTGCCTTTCTTTTTGAATCAAAATTCATAATTTTGCGCTTCAAAATTGTTTTTGCTGCAATATATATTGATGATACTTCGACCGGTAGAGTGCTTTCCATTTCAGCATTATCGTCATGTTCAAGACGATCGTGGGCGTTTTCAAATCTGGAATATATTTTCTCAAGCTGTTCCAATTTAACAGAAAGAGCAGCTTCATCCAAAGAATCGATATCACTACCTTTTATATCATGTTCCAAATCTTCCAACCGTTGTGCGTTTTGCGTTTATAAAATGATTCTTTGTTTTCTTGAAGATTCATTTTATATCACGTCGGGGTCACCAAAATGTTGACGTGTAACCTTACACGTTTATTTTGCAAAAAAAAAAAAAAATGTATATTTAAATAAAACGCAATGGTTTTGGATAACCTGTTTTTTATTACAAAATAATGTGTAGTTAAGCTTGCGACAAAAATGAAAAAAAGAATACAGTTGTTTGTTAGTGAAGCGTATTTATAAGAATTGGTGAGAGCTTTTAGAACAGTTAAGCAAAGTTAATTGACTCAAATAGTTCAGTAAAATTAACGATATCATAAAATAAACATTACAGCTGATACACTGTACAAATTAAAAATGAGAAATGCAAAGAGAATATTATTCTTTACTTAAACACACTTGTTATATTTTGACATTCAACTCAATCTTATATTTGTTTTTTGTATTTTTAATCACCACTTGCCTTCTGTATAGCTTCATCAAAACTAATTTTCTCCCTTCCATTAAAGCCCGGGAGAGATTTTTATTACGTCTGTGGTTTATGTTTTCTTAGTTTCCCAGTTGGCCACGTCTTCAAGACATCCCTAATGATGGGTGCATGACAATGTAAAGTCTTTGAAGACATATGTAGGACAGCCGGAACAAATCGTCAATGACTTTTTCGAACAAATGTCGCGAAAATCGTGGACGACTAGAAGAGAGACCATGTCGCTCCGTTTGTCGCTCACGCAATAAAATGAAAAGTTCAGCTATATATTCACTGACTACTTTATAGAAAATTAATTCCACCATATTATCGTCAACGACTATTTAGGCGACAATATGGTTCACTTTATCATTAACGATTACATAGGCGGCAATGTCCACAACTTTGTCGGTAATGATTGTATGGATGACAATATCGTTTACTTTGTCGTCAACGATTATATGAATGACAATTCTGTAAATATTGTCATCAATGCTCGCATTAACGACTATGGTTAACGTTCTGTCATCATCTATCGTCTTCTACTTTGTCGTAAATGATTGTATTGGTAATAATATTAACCCTGCGTTACTAACCTAAAAGTATACTAGGTTCTTACTAACCATGGGTGTTTTCCACCCACAACTTTTTATTCACGATAGGATAAACCATACTACTAAAATTTAAGAACAAAGTTTTTTTTTATGTAAATATAACAAAAGTGCTATAATTTAAAATAATGAGCAAAAGTAAAAGTAATGGTTCCGAAAAATCAATCTCAATTCCTTAATCTCGAAGCCAAATTTTTCGCAATGGTATTTTTTGATAGCTAAAATAGTAGAGCAAAATAAATTGTTTAATATATTTTTTCTTCGTAGAGTAAACTTTTTGAAAAAAATTTTATGAAAAAATCACACATACCTTGTTATCATTCGGTGCTTACATACATATCATCACAGCTATTTGTTGTTTCTTGAACAGTTAAATACGATGATCCATGACAATTTGTGCAAAGTGTGATCAAATGACTTCTACAGATATATTTGTCACATCTAAAGCACGTAGTTTTAGTTTTGCGATCGCTCTTGTAACTACATATTTGACAGCGGCTCGACTTTTCCACTTTTTTTATTTTTGGTAAAGGCTGATCATCCTCATATCCTTTACTGGAAAATTTTGCGCAACTTAATTTGAGATTTGAACTCAATACACTCAGTTTGCTACGTCTATTTATTTGAGGTTGAGTTAAGCTAAGTGCAAGATCCTTTATATTTCAGTGGAGCATTCTCAGTACACAACAAAATTATGCGAGCATTTATACTTGCCACATTCATAATGGAAAAAAATACTACCAACGACCACCTATATGTATTTCTGGCGACATTGTATGTAGCACAAAGTTGATCTGTAGTATCAACACCACCTTTGGTCTTATTATAGAATTCTATAATTTCTGGTAGTGATTTTGGGCCATCTATTATATCACCTGTAGTATGGAGTGTTGAAAGGAGTAATACGCACTTATTTTTCTTTGGTACGTAAAAGTATCGTCGTTTTTTTCTGAAAGCGGTTGATTTTTAACGGTTGATTTTACTGGTCGATTTTTTGCAATAGAAAACAATGGCGGCAATACTCGTTTGTTTTTCCTCATTGTTCCGACTAATGTTGTCTTTTTATCCAAAAGATCTTTGGCCAAAGAATAGCTCGTAAACCAATTATCCGTTGTTATATTCCGACCAGCGCCCTGTAAATGGCTTGTTATGCGTTTAACTACTTCACCTGGTTTATTACATAAGTTATATGGACCAGCTGGTTGTTTCCCACAATAAATTTCAAGACGTGAAGTGTAGTATGTTGTTGCATCTACTGCAGAAAATATTTTAATACCATATTTAGCTGGCTTGTTCGGTATATATTGCCTAAAACTGCATCGTCCACGGAAACTTTCCAATTTTTCATCGACCGTTACGTAACAACCAACATTATAGTTAACTTCACAATTTTTATTGAAATTATCAAAAATTTTACGTATAGGAGCAAGCTTATCAAATTGACGACGTGCTTCACGTGTTGCCAAATCGTCAAAACGTATACACTGCATTAAAAATTGAAAGCGGTTGTAGCTCATTACGGCGGGAAAAATTTCCAATCCCGTATCTCGAGCACATGCTTAAATGCTGCTTCATATAGCCGAAAATAACTTTTAAACCTTCTAGAGATATAATAAAATTTCTTGTAATAAGAGCTTTGAATTTACCACTTACTTTTCATCCGGTAGTTTAAATATGTTACATTTCTGCCTGAGAAATCTTCTTTGCACTATTAAATTTTTTTATTTGTTCATTGCCGATTCAGGATTATCATCGGGAAGAAAAAACATTTTTTTAATTAAAAATTTTCTCAATATAAACAAATAAAATAAATCAGCTGACTCAAATGTAAGAGATGTGTTTATGTTTTTTTTTTTTCAAATTATCGACAAACAATCGACGTCGTTACAAAACTGTTACAGAATACCACATTGGTGTCAAATTGATGTCGACGTCGACAGAAAGTGATGTTGACTCAAAAACGACGAAGACAACTGGAATAATGGTGATTGTATGTCAGATTTCGTTGTCCATATATGTTAGAAAAAAACATAAAAAAAATCTTGTAATAAAGTTTCGGATGATTGTAAATTATTTTTAAAAGCATATCGTTACCTAAAATGCAAAAAGGCGGAACTAACAAAAATTTAATTTTACAGGAGGAGCAAAAAACTTTGTTGAATGAAAACTATTAACATTTTTAATGAAGTTTTTTCTAATTTCACTTTAAACACACCGACAAATTTATTTTTAAATAAAACAATTTTTTTTTTAATTATTTGAAGAGTTATGTTAGATACGCCTTCTTGACTTCTGTTTTTCTGAAACCAAAAGACGTACCTACAACAAATAAGTTTAAACATATAAATTATAAAACAATAAAATATTTGAGGGTTTCTGGCAGCACTATGCGCTTATTAATTTATTGTTTTCTTATTTATTTCTACAGCACTATGTGCTTCGAGTTTATAATTAAAACTAACTTACAAAAATGTTTATTCTTATTATTTATTCCTATCGAAACACAAAACACGAAATCAAGAAATGCTGGTGTTGCAAAAAGAGGGTTTGCGCGTGTAGCGTAAACCTGACACATTATTTTTGTATGTTGAGAAATAATTTTGTTGACTAGCAACAAGACACCTTTGTTTTTAAGCAAAAGTGCAGACGCTGTGGGAAATAAACAATGGAATTTAACATTGTGAAACAAATAATGTGTTAACTTATATTTCAAGTATTTTATAAAATTTAAAATGTCTATTTTCGACTTTAAAAACGTATACGAATTAATAACACTACTCAACAAAATGAAAAAAATTTCATGTACTCCGGATGCGATAATTTTTTCTGTGTAGATAACCTTGACATGAGCTCGAAAAACGCAATAAAAAATTTTTTTCGTTTCGTTTGGTTTTTTTTTTTTTTTTTTTTTTAAATTTTAAAAATTTTTTTTTGGTTAATTTGTTTCGTCCAGCATAACTCGGGAACCACTAGCCCGATTTAATTGAATTAAATTGTAAAAAATTTAAAATTACAATTCCCTTAATCTGTTTATATATTGTTTTCCTATACAAGCAACAGTTTCCAAGTTAAAAATGAATATATAAAGGAAAAAACTTATTTTTGCCTAAAGATTTAAATTTTTTTTTTTTTTAAATCCATAAAAAATCCCAAATGAAAAAAAATGTCAAATCTTATTACTTTTACGTAAAGATACATAACCTATGAGCAAAATAAGAGAAAGATCATGAAAATCGATGCACGCGTTTCGCTTTTATTCGCAATTGAGTAAAGGTATGAATTTAAAAAATTTGCTCGACATATGCACAACTTTGTCTATGGTAAGGTTTTTTCTTTTTTATTACAAAAAAAATTAAAATTTGTTGGGTGACAAAAATATATGACTTTAAATTAAAAAACAATTCGATATATGTACAAGAAATTATCCTAAGGATATCAACATTAATTAATTATAAAAAAGTTTTAAAAAAAAATATCTAAACACAAAAATAAAAACCTTCAAATTAAAAATAATTATGTGCTTTTGTCTTTCTTTTATATTGTTGTGGGTCTGTTTCTCTTATTAGGAACCAGATATAGTCCCCCATCATAGCTTCGTTCCAAAATCCTTGGTATCGGTGCTCAATTTCTTTCATTTGCTGATGAAAACGCTCACCATGCTCGTCACTCACATCGCCCAGGTTGTCCGGAAAGAAGTCCAAGTGCGAGTGTAGAAAATGTATCTTAAGCGACATATTTGCTCCAATTTTTTTATAATTTTGGAGTAGTTGTTCGACGATCTCTCTGTAATTTGAGCTTTTGTTGTTTCCAAGAAATCCGGAAACAATTTGCCGAAATGAGTTCCAAGCTGCAGCTTCATTTGGTGATAAAATGTGTTCAAACTGTTGGTCTTGCAACAACTTTTTAATTTGCGGACCGTCGAAAACGCCTTCCTTAATCTTTGCCGATGAAAGGTGAGGAAAAATGGTTTTTAAATAGGCGAACGCTTCGCCATCTTTGTTGATAGCTTTCACGAAGTTTTTTATGAGTCCGAGCTTTATGTGAAGAGGTGGGAGAAAAACATTTTCCTTTTTTATGAGTGGTGTATATTTCACGTTGTCGCTGCCGGGGATGAAGTTAACTCTTTCTGTCCAACTCCTCCTGGTGTAATGATGTTGACGATCGCGGCTGTCCCAAAGGCAGAGAAAACAACAGTACTTTGTGAATCCACCTTGTAATCCACAAAGGATACCGATAACCTTAAGGTCGGCACAAACTTTCCAATCGTGTTTCTCATAGTTAAGGCACTTTAGTAGATTGTCCATGACTTCGTATGTTTCCTTGGTGTCAACGGCATGAGCAATTGGAATCGAAGGTTTCTTGTTGCCGTTGTGCAGTAAAATTGCTTTAAGGCTCTGCTTGTTGCTGTCGATGAAAAGACGCCACTCTCCTGGATCGTAAGAGTACCCGAGTTCACCAAATAATCCGGGAATGTCCTTAAAAAAACAGATGTTGTCTTTTTTTGTGTAGTACCTTGCGTATGGTTCATGACGCTTCCTGTAGATTGTTGTCACCACACCAGGAGCCAAGAAACCGAACTGTTTCATGCGCGATGCATGCAACTCTGCATCTTCCTTGGAGAGTTTCATTTCTCTAACCCAATCGTTCAGTTCTGCTTGGGAACATAAGCGTTGACCTCCATGCAATGTATATGTTGACTCGCATTCTGATGTGGTTCCTACTGTCTCCGGATCTGATGATGGATGTATCGCCTCATTATTAGATGCCCATCTTGAAACGGGCGGTTGCGGGTCCACTGGTTCTTTGGAAAATGGCACTGGAAAATTCACTGTTGAAACAGCAGCGTAAGTCCATCGTATATTTTTTCCCACGCCTGTTTTTTTGCTAAGACAGAAGTAGCAATCTGTTGCATGGCAAAGCGGAGCTCTCCAAAGCATTGGCATGATGATTCTCGGCTGTCGTCTGAAAGAATTGCAATAATAAGTTATATATGTTCTTGAATTTCGTAATCTACACTTACCTTGAGTCACTTAGCTGTACGTAGCACCTTGGACATAGAGCACTTGGTGTCCACCGCTCATCTATGTTTGAGACCTTTAAATTGAAGCTCTCTTCAAATGAATCTCTCAATTTAGGTGAAAAATAACGCTTGTTTTTTCCACAAACGTATTCTCCGCACATGTAACAAAAATTACTTGGATTGGTATTGCATTCAAATACTCGCGAACGTTTGCTCATTTTAACTATCGCGTTCGTCGACACTTGTTGAATGAGTAAAATCGATCAATGAAGACCTATTTGTACTGTGTATTGTTTAGTATTTTACTGACAGGTACTTATAAATGGGTGTATATTTTTTTACGGTGGCTACATACCTGTTTCACCATGTGTGAGTCTTAAATTTTCCGAATAAATGTGGGTTGCATTTATGTAAAAAAATCATACAGGTAGTCACCGGAAAACCCAAATAAGTAAAAAAGTCCCCTTTCCTTTTTTCCTTTTAATTGTTCACGCACATTTATTACCGTTTATTACTTTGCTTACGCAATCATAAAAATTAAATAACCCTTTGTTTATTCCGTTTTGTTAATTCTGAGAATCATAAAAAAAAAGAAAAAACCTTACCATAGACAAAGTTGTGCATATGTCGAGCAAATTTTTTAAATTCATACCTTTACTCAATTGCGAATAAAAGCGAAACGCGTGCATCGATTTTCATGATCTTTCTCTTATTTTGCTCATAGGTTATGTATCTTTACGTAAAAGTAATAAGATTTGAAATTTTTTTTCATTTGGGATTTTTTATGGATTTTTAAAAAAAAAAAAATTTAAATTTTTAGGCAAAAATAAGTTTTTTCCTTTATATATTCATTTTTAACTTGGAAACTGTTGCTTGTATAGGAAAACAATATATAAACAGATTAAGGGAATTGTAATTTTAAATTTTTTGCAATTTAATTCAATTAAATCGGGCTAGTGGTTCCCGAGTTATGCCGGACGAAACAAATTAACCAAAAAAAAATTTTTAAAATTTAAAAAAAAAAAAAAAAAAAAAAACCAAACGAAAAAAAAATTTTTTATTGCGTTTTTCGAGCTCATGTCAAGGTTATCTACACAGAAAAAATTATCGCATCCCGAGTACATTTTGACTGTTATCAATTATAATTGATTATAAAAAAATTTAGTTTATTGATTAAAATAAAGTTTAACATAAGGATTTCAAATTAAAGGTTTTTCATTTTTAATTTGAGATATACATATATTCATAAGTTAATTCAGTTATATATTTTAATTTTATATATGTACATACAAATGCATTTTAAAATTATTTTTGAAATGGAATATTGTCATAGAAATAATGACAGTCTGCAGGTAGTAATTTTTTTAAGATCCTGTAGATTTTGCCATTTTTTAAATGAAATTTTTATTCTCTGCTCATGTAATTGCGAAGGCGCAACAAGTGTGAATCTCTTTCCAATTCTTTGTGGAAGCTGTTCGTAGTCTTCAGTTATATTTGATTTGAAGTAAATGAATCCAGTTGTATCGTATCCCAAAGTACGTATCATATTGACAGTGGGATCTCCGGTCTTATTACCTAAAATCAAATAAAAAGTTTGAAATTTATAAATCTTTTAGAACAAGTTTATAGATTTAAAATTGATTGATCGTGATCGTTACCTGGTCTAATCGAAGAATATCGCTTAGGAATAGACTCATAGTTGAGAAAGTAATTATGATTTAAATGATGCACTGTCAACGGTTTAGGGCTTCTCCGGGCAGCTTTTATTTGTTCAACAAATTGGAATGGTAAATGTAATTGTTTATTTTTTATTTTCCTTTCAATCAAAGAGTGGGTTGCATAATTATAAATCTCCTAATAGTGGAGGACCAAAAAAAACTCTTGTTTTATTTTTGGAAGTTTATTTATTTGAATCTATCTTAAGACTAACTTAACAATAAAATTTGCCTATATTTATATGAAGAAAAATGCCAATGTGTCAATTTTCGGTGGTCAATAATTCTTCAGAATTGTTTACCACTTTTCGTGGTCTCAAAATTATTCGGAATTTTGTCTGGAAGTTAAAATGTCATAAGTTGCATTTTCGTTTTGTGAACGGAAATGCATTTTTAATTTAGTTCAATTTGTTTTGATTTTTAGTAATTCTTTAGAATTGTTTACCACTTTCGTGGTCCCAAAATTCCCTGGAATTTTGTCTGTATTTTTAAAAGTTTCGTTTTCGTTTTGTGAACGGAAATGAGATTTTTATTTAATTCGATTTTTGTTGTTGTTGCATTTTTGTTTGTGAAACGTAAATGCAACAATAACAAGACTAATTTATATTGGCGTGTGCCAAGAGAATATGGGAAGACGTTATAACAAATCTAAATTATACTGGCATTTGTTAGGAGAATATGGGGAGACACTATAACACCCCCACCGTTAGATTGAGGCTCCGACGAAATTTGTAATATTGACATTTTTCTTTTTGTTACAAAGTATATAGATATGGTTATGATAGCAAAAATTATAATTATATCTATGCTTATGCTTATTACATTAGAATTGTTATTTTTGTATAAAATTCCTTCAATAGTTTTATCATGTTCAATTTGTTTGACATAAAGGGATTCTAATTTTATATTTGTCATTGAGTTATTATTTTCTCTTATTTTTGTAATTACATTTGGTAAAATGAACTTATCGTATGTTTTAATTTTTATGTTTAAAAAAGTTTTGTTCAATGTTTCAATTTCACAATTTTCGAATTTCAATAGGAAATTTCCTTTAATTTTTATGTTTATTTTGTTACAATTATGTGATATCTTGGAAAAAAAAATTTTTGAAAATGAGGATACCGGGCATAATTTCTGTTACAATTGTCTGATTAAAATTGTTCATATTACAATATGCTTCCTTAAAGTTAAGTATATTCGTAAGGCATTTATCGTCTATCTTAATTAAGTTTTTCTTTAAATTGTCTTTAACATTAGTATTATAAATGGTATTGTCTGAATTTACCAGAACTTCATAATCTTTAAGAGCGATTGATTTGTTTCTGAAGTTTGGAATTGGTTCAAATAAAATTTTTGAATAAGTATCGTCCGAATATCTTGGGATCAGAAGGATTATTACGATATTATTATCGTGAAGTCTGACGGCTACTTTGATGTTGGTGTAACTGTCAAAGTCATTAATCAAGTCCAGCTCAGTCTTTGTTAATATGTCCGTAGGAATTATTCCGAGTTTGGTAGAAAATATAATTTGTCCGATGTCGTTTATATGGTCTCGCAAAAGTGAAATGTCATTATCTATTTGGTATACGTGTTCCAAAAATGTTATTTCGTCTTCAAGAGTTGCTATTTTATTTTGTAAAAAGTCTTTGAATCTGTTTAGATAGTTTCCTATCAATATTTGTTTCTGGTTTATATGGTTGGTAATGTTCTGTATCTGAGTAGATAATATATTGTTAACGTAAGTTAGTTGGTTCATCTTGTCCGTCAAATTTTTCTCATTTCCGTAAAGAATTTCGAGTGAATGATTAATTTGAGTTTCGTCGTCACTGTCCATGGTTCCCGCTATGAACTTAAGTCCTTTTCCTAGTACGTTTACCAATCCACGTTTCGATCTGAAGTGTGGGTTAAGGTTTTCTATTCTACCTTTCAATAAGGCGAAATTTTTATTTATCGTGTCTAGTAAAACTTTTGTTTCGGTAGTAGTTGTATTCAGTGTGATTATATTATTATGTATTAAGTTTAGAGTTTCTGTGTAGGAGGATACGTTAACTATGTGGATGATTTTGTCATATCGTTCGATTACCTTTAATTCTCCGCTCTTAATTGGTATGTATCCGTTATTGTTTGTTAGGTCCTGTATGTCTAGAGTTCGGGCGTAAATTGTCGTTAAGAAAAATGTCATTAAAATGCAGGTCGTCATCTAAAAATAAAAAAAATTTTATTCGTTATTTTTAGTGGTCGGATTATCTCTGTTTTGGTATTTTTTCTCAGGTCTGACATGTGTTTTGTAATATTTGTGTCCTGTTTTCCTACTTGCTATGTGTTCGTCGTCCAGTTTTAGAGCATCTATTTTTCTGTACTTGCGGTGGTTCTTCCCACCTCTGATTTCCCTAATGTAATTGGTTCCTTCACTTAACTCTATATTAGATTTGTCCTTATTCAGTTTATTTATATAGTTCTCTTTCTTTAGAGCTATATTATCATGGATTTCCCGGTATTTATCCTCGTTAACTTTACCGTTAACAAAGTCTATGGGTTTGATACGGGTAGTGCTATGGATCGTATTGTTATAGAATACTATGATTCTAAGAATTTTCTCTTCTATGGTTTCCGTTTTGTTCTGCCCGTTGTGTCTAAGAAGTCTTATGTGTTCGTTGATTGTATTGTGTAGCCTTTCCACATCTGCATTTGATGTGTGGTTACTATTCGATGTGAAATGTATGTTAATGTCTTCCTCTTTCAGGAATTGTTGCATGGGAATAGCTTTGAATCCCAATTCGTTGTCAACTATAATTTTTTCAACTTTCCCGTGTGTACTTATATATTGAAGAAGCTTTGTCTTAAATTCTGTCCAAGAGCGTCCATTTATTTTATATGCCACTGCAAATTTTGAAAATTTGTCTATTATGGTCATGAATAGGTTCTTTCCCAGTGTATAAAAAACATCTATATGTACTATCTCTCGTGGTTTATTGGGTGTTTCCGTAATTTTTAACGGAATTTTAGGTGGGTGTCTATCATACTTCTCAAGGGTGCATATTTCGCAATTGTTGATAAATTGGGTTATCCTTAACCTCAATTTAGGATTATAGATCAGTGTTTTTAGTTCCTCAAACACAGCTTGTATTCCCCGGTGGTTTTTATCCAAGTGTTCTTTTTCTATTAGTTCTGTTAATTTGAGCTCATCCTCTATGTCGTCCAATTTCATCAAGCATCTTACTATTTTAAAGTTGTGATTTTCTGAAATTAGTTCTTCAGCAGTGCTTCTGAATGTATTAAAAAACTCATCATCTATTAAGATGGCATTTACATGATCTGGATCAAAATGTTTTTTCAGTAAGGTGATCGTGTATTCTCTGTCCAGATGTTTGATCCCTATTGTCTTTCTAGTGTTATTGAATATTCTCTCTGTTTTCATTCTCACTGAGCCCGAAGTTATCTTTTTAATAACGATTTGAGTTTTAAATACGTTGATAGGTGAATTACTTTCTCTTATACTGGACTGATCAGGTTCCAGTAAGTTAACATTTGGGTGTTCAATCCTTGACAATGCGTCGGCGTTGCTATTTTTCGTGCCCTTTTTATATCTGATCTCATAATCGAATTCCAATAATTTTAGTCTCCATCTAACCAATTTCGAATTGGGTTCCTTGATTGAAAATAGCCATGTTAATGGTCTGTGGTCGGTTTCTATAAGAAATTTGCGTCCGAAAAGATAGGGTCTGAAATATCTGGTGGCCCATATTATAGCCAATGTTCGTTGAGTGTTCGACTCGCGAAACAAATTGGATGGTCGTCCTGGGAGAGTATTGCACCCAAGGCGTAGTTACTAGCATCTGTCGTGAGAGTAAATCTCTTTGAAAAGTCGGGATATTTAAGAATTGGGTCATTGGTCAATATTGTCTTGAGTGTATTAAAGCTGTCTTGGTGTCGTTGATCAGATATATTAATTTTGGCATCCTTTTTCAAAAACATTGTCATTGGTTTTGCAATGAGGGAATAATCTTTAATGAATTTTCTATAGTATCCTGTGAGTCCAAGAAATTGTTTAATTTGTTTAGGGTTTTTTGGAATTGGAAAATTAAGTACGCATTCAATTTTCGAAGGGTTTGGTTTTATTCCATTTTGGGTTACTATGTGTCCTAGGAATTCCGTTTCTCTCTTACAAAATTCAGATTTATCCAATTGAATCTTTAGGTTTGCATCTTCTAAGCATTTAAAAATTGTTCCAATTGATTGAATATGTTCCTGGAGGGAGGTTGAAAATATTATAATGTCATCCAAGTAAACGAGGCATATTTTGTTGATGTAGTCTCTCAGTATAGTGTTCATGAGGCGTTGGAAAGTTGCAGGTGCTGTTTTTAAACCGAATGGCATCCTCACAAATTCATAATGGCCTCCTTCCACTGTAAAGGCGGTTTTGTGTATATCTGCTTCATCGACTTCAATTTGATAGAATCCTTTCGCCAAATCTAAAGTGGTGAAGTACATACATTTTCCTAATTTGTCGATAATCTCATCAATGTTCGGTATCGGGTATTTGTCATCTACTGTAACTTCGTTTAACTTTCTATAATCTACAACTAATCGCCATTTCTTTTTACCGCTGGCGTCTTCCTTCTTTGGGACGATCCAAATAGGTGCTGAATAGGGGGAATTACTCTGTCTTATTATTCCGTTATCTAGCATTTCTTGTATTTGTCTCTGGACTTCCTCCTTGTGGATATATGGATATCGATACGACTTTGTAAAGATAGGAATGTTGTTGGTTGTATTTATTCTATGTTTGATGGTGTTCGTAAACGTTAAATTTGACTTCTCTTGATAGAATATGTTGTGAAATCTTTTTACTATCCTCTTGACCTCCGTTTTCTCCTCAGGATTCATGTGAGTCATACGAATTTGCTCAAGTGGTGGTTCTGCTTGTTGGAACTCCTCGTCCAAAATGCAAAAGTTTTTGGCATTTACCGTTGTTAAATCTGTTTTGTCAATGTGTAGTACATCCAAATTGGTTAAGGAACTCTGTGTTTCTATCTTGTAATTTTGGACGTTATATATCCCTTCATGAAGAATTACATCTCCTTTCTTATTTCGTTGTTCTTTAACATGAACTAGTCCATTATCTTCTGTTGTCATGAACTGGATGGTGTGCATCCTGTGGTACATTAGAGGGATTTGTTTTTTGTTTATAATTAGTATGTTGTTCTCATAATCTATTACGGCCTTGAATCTTTTAAGGACGTCATTACCAATTATTCCATCGTAAAAATTGTGGAACTTACATTCTATTAAATTGAATTCTTCACCAGTATCTCCAAGTTCGGAAAATAAGGGTACGCGGTAAGTAGTGGTAGTCTTAACTTGGTTTTGTAGGGTTTTGAAGATAAGAGGTTTTGATTTAATTTTCCATTTTGGATTACATAGACCAGGGTTCGCAATAGAGTGAGTAGCTCCTGTGTCTATAATGAATTTCAATTTATCTTTTATTATTATATGGGGTAGTTCTCCCGCGAGGCTTGTATAGGAAAATTTTCGGGATTATTGTTCATGTTATCTGGATATGGTATGGGTTGGTGATTATGACAGTTACACTGATTTTGTATTGTATCCCAGTTTTTTGGGGTTTCTTCGACAATGTTAATGTCCATGGGTTCGGGATTCTGTTGGCTGTTTGCCCGGTGGTTTGATTGTTGATCTTGGTTTCCAGATCGTGGCTGGTAGTTTGCACCATGTTGCATCCAGCTTCGTTGATAATTATTGTGGTTGGATCTGTTTGTTTGGGAATTGTGTTGTTGGTTATGATTTCCAAATCGTGGTTGGTATTTGTTGCCGTGTTGGTAATTACTCTGGTTGGATCTATTGATTTGGGAAATTTGTTTGTTTCCGTTATATTCCCTGGGTTTGTTCCAGTTCTGTTGTTGATTACCATTATTATTTAAACTATTACTCGTATAGTTATTATTATTGTTATAACGTTTATTCTGTTTATAATATTGGTCCGAAGTGTAAGCATGTCCCGATTGGAATATAATTTCCATGGCTGATTCTATACTGTTTGGATTTCGACATATCAGTATCGTCTTCATCGGTTCCGGGATCTTTTCTTTAAATATATTCAATGCTGTGCGCATATTATTCCTTGCGCATTCATTTGCCGCATCACCATGTCCAAGCACTGTAGTGGTCTTGTTGTTCAGTTTCCGTAGTTTTCGCTTGATATCGTCATAAAAATTAACTGTGTTAGTCCTAAAAGTTGTCCCTCTTAGGTCATCAAATAGTTCCTCTAAACTCCATCTTTCTCCAAAATTGTTCGTTAGTATCTCTTTAATGTTACCCCAGGATTGAGCCTGACAATTTATTTCAATGATTTCCCTGGCTTTCCCTTTCAGTTTACTCTTTATTATGTCTGAAAAGAGATATTGGGAGGGCTCGTCGTAAGCCCTTAATATCGGGTGAACTCGATCTATTAAGGTTATAAAACTTTGGAGATCCCCGTAATCTCCACTGAATTCGGGCAATTTGTAAAGGTATTTCAAGGGTTCTACCCTGATTGAAAGGAGTTCTGTCATTTTGGAAGAAAATTAAATATAAGTCCGTATATCTATTCTATATTCTTGAATAAGTTAATCTAAAGCAAATGTTCGTCTTCGTTTAGTGAACAGCAACTATCGTCCGAAATCTCTAAAAAAGGGTTGGAGTCACTGTCAGTTGGGTATCCCTCTATATCGAATTCTTCCTCTGAATCCGAATATTCCGACAAAGAGTCAGGGATAGTCATTCGGAAGAGAATGTCGAAAGAAAAATTTCAGTTTTTGAGGGGAAGAGAAAGAAAAAAAAAATTTATATAAATTCAATGGCCAGATTTCTGTTCCTTTCCGTAAAAGGTCTACTCTATCTACTCTGCGTTTTCTTGTCGATTAAAATGTCGCTCTATGTTTTCGTTAATTTCTGTCGAGTAGCCGTCGTTTGAGTCAAACCCTGAGTCGTATGGGTAAGGGGAAGGGTCAGCAAATCCGTAAAAGTCTTCCTGGTCTTCTAAGTCCGACGACTCAAAATTCTGTTTGTTGATTTTTATTTAATTATTGCTTAAAGTCAGATCAAAAAGTTTGTTTGTATATTTTAGAATTTTTTTTTTTTTTTCTTTTTAGTTCGATAAAATATTTTTAGTTACTCGGTGACGGTATTATCACAACAAACAAACTGAACGCAGACTTTTTGGTGGCTATATTTTCTTGTTGTGGTACTAATATACCGTTATTTCAAAAAGGAAGAGAGGAATCTGGAGTTTCTTTTTTGATTTTTGAAATAAAACATGTGAAGAAAAAATACATGGAAAAAAATTGATTTGGATTAAATATTTATGTTGTGTTTTTATAACACTTATAAATTTTTTAATGGTGAACGCAGATTTTATGGGCTATGTGTAAGTTATTTTATTTGCCCAAACCCGTCACTTAATTTAAATGAAACTCTTTTATTATTGGTTCATAAATTTATTCAAATAAACAAGTCTTATTTTAATGTTTAACGTTTTTAGATTACAATTTTATTAGTTACAAATTTATACTTCGCGATACCGAAGTCTGTTCTCTTGCTATGCAAGCTTTGAGTAACGAGTTTGAACTGAACTCATTTTCACATAATTGTCATTTATTAAGGGAACCAACAATTAGAATTTGCTGAGTTACTAAAATTAATCAAATTGCAAAACTACCTGACACCGCTGCTTTGACTATACGATTTTTGCATTTATGTAAATGCTGCAAAATTTGTTTGACACAAAAAAAAAAAAATATAATTCGGACAGAAGTTAAAACTATTTTGCAACTAATGCAGAAAATTTGAGTTGCTAGGGAATGAATACGGAAATGTTAGTGTAAATTTAATTATGTCGAAATGTTGAGGGCAACGTGCCTTAACTGCTCCCCCCCTTGAGATCCAGACGTCCCCGGCTGGTCGTAATTATTGAGGATATTACTAATTTCGATTTTACGGTTCCTCTTGGCTACAAAGTATGCAGCGCACAGTGCCAAAATCAGGGCAAAAAGGGAAGCGGAGATATAACAAGTTCCTCTAACTTTGGAATGCAAATGAGAAATATGGTCCATATTTTTAATATTCAGCTCGTGTAAGTATGGGAGTGATAGGATGGAGGTATGGTCAGCAAGACTGACAGAGTGAGCTATGGGAGTTTCCGGACTTTTGAAAGCAATTTTGCGGAGATTTTTGAACTTTGTAGAGTTAATAAATATTTCACTCTCGAAAGTTACTAGAAAAGTCCCTTTTTGGACGATTGTGGTTTCATTTCTGTCCATTAGTTTAAAAGATTGGTCATTGATAATGACGATCCCATCATCGATTTCCGAGATGGATGGCATGTTATGAGCCGAAAGAGTATTGCAAGTGGCCGTGTAGTTATTTAGCAAGTCATTAAGGCATGAGTTGTTTCCATGGTTTAGTTCTTGGCAAAATGAAATTGTTGATTTCCTTTTACAATTCGTCAAAATTGAATATTTAGAATCACATTTTACAACATCTTCACTTTCGAATGATAGAATTTGGTTTTCGTGGATAACAGGATATATTTGTTTTTTCTTACATACAGATTTAATTTTAGGAAATTTTATTAAGAATGTTATTATATTTTCATCCTGCAAAATTTTGAGCTTAGAGTTTACAATTATTTCGCTGATGCTAATGTTCAAATTTACCTCTGATTTTAAAATGAAATCTACTTCCGAGCTATCCAACAAAATAGGGTTGATCATTTGTAGCTTCCCCAAAGTTATTGACAACGCTATATTATCTAATTCCCTAATGATTGCCCTATTTCTACCACTAAGCAGATTGTATAAATGACCGGTGTCAATATCTGTGGTTTTTGTTCTGTTAAGCAAAATGTTAAGGGTTTTTGTTAAGTTATTTATTTGGTATTGCATGGCCATGTTGATATTTATTTGTATGTTACTTGCCGTAATTAACTCGTTTTGTTTGTTGCTAACTTCTGCAAAATCGTCATAATCAGGGGTACCAGCTATATATTTCAGCGCTGTTCCAATAAAATTTATGCTGCGCGAGTGCCTGTGGTGTACTTGAAGTGATTTCGTCATTTTAAGAATTTGGTCCACGTCAGCTTCCAAAAGTTTTCTAATGTGCGACTGCGGCAGCAATTCGGTTAACTTCTTGGTGTCATATGATATTCTAATGAAGTCCGTTAAGTTTGTAACGTGAGCCAAAATTCCATAATTGTCGAAAATTGCTGCGCTCCCATCCGATATCGGGATGTAATGTGAGGAAGAGTAGTCCAAAATGGTGCCATGGTTGAAAGCAAGGATGTTGAGGATCATTGAGCAGCTGCAACGAGGAATCGGATGTTATCTTTGTGGAAAATTTTGTCGTCTATCTTAAGAGTTGTACCTAGATCTTGTTGGACAGATTTCTCGACAAATACTTTGCTGAATTTGTTCCCTAATCTCTTATTAACCTTGACAAAAACCTTATCTCCTGGGTTATATTTTTTAATTACTGTCCTTTTGTTATGATAATTGAGGTCTGATTTCTGTTTGGCAAGGATTTTCGCACGAATATTTTCTTTCAAGTCTTCTGGTGTTGATTGAATTATATCTATTGGCTTATGGTTGGTAGTAGAGTGGATTGTTCTATTGTATTTTGCAGTTGCCATTAAGACAAGCTCTGTAGAGTCGTCTATTGCGCATTCTAGTTTTAGGCATCTTGCGATTTCCGCAAGTGTTCCATGAAAACGCTCAACTTGGCCGTTAGAGGTGCTGTGCATGGGTGGAGTCGCGTAAATGTCTGCTCCGAAGTTACTTTTTATTAATGACTTTACGGTTTGTGAATTTAAGGACTTTTCGTTGTCGCAAACTATGATCTTTGTGCCCTTGTAAAAGTTAAGTATCTCTAGAAGGGCTGGCTTGACATCTACTATGGCTCGAGAGGGTATAGGTTTCACAATGGCGAACTTAGAAAATTTATCCAGACATGTTAAGTAGAATTTTTTGTCCGTATTGAAAATATCAACATGCAGGATCTCGCCTGGAAAAGAGGGTATGGGGGTTTCAGCGATCTCATGTTTTTTTGGATGCCTTTGATATTTCGCTTGTTGACAGATTTTGCAGGTTGCTGTAATTTCTTTTAACTTTTTCCTTATATCTGGAAAGAAATAGTCCTGAAGAATTTGTTTCGTGTTTTCCGAAACCGAGCGATGTGCCCTATAGTGTTCGTTTGTTAAAATTTCGATTTGATCGCTTGTGTTAAAGATGTCCGTAACAAATTTACTAGTGTACCGGAATTTTACGGACGGGAAATTTGAAATGAGACGATGTTGGATTTGAGCGAGGGTATGTAGGTCGCAATAGATTGCATTCACTACCTCTGGGTTTATGCAGTCCTTAAATGTATCCAAAAGATCATCAATTTCTTGGTATGAAATGCGGTGTCGAATGCGGTTCCTAAAAAGAATTTTCGTTTCTCTTTTTTTCTCTGTACCCTGATTAATTAAAATCTGATTTTTGAAACAGTTAATTGGGTTTTCGGCCGCGGGAATAATTTCGGTGAGTGATATTTCGCTTCCACAAGCTTGTAGTGAGCATGTGGACGTGGTGTCCACTGTAGTGTTAATAAATTGTCTGGAAAGGGCGTCGGCAACGACATTGTCTTTGCCGGGTTTGTAGAAAAATTTTGGAGAGTACTCTTCGATGAAAGCTCTCCAGCGCTTCAATTTCGAGTTTGGGTTTTTATCGGATATCGAAAAGGTGAGGGGTTGGTGGTCGGTGAAGATATTCAAGTTATTTACCCCGTACAGATAGTGCCTAAGAGTTTTCAAGGCCCATACGATAGCTAAGAGTTCCCGTTCATTGGTTGCATAGTTCTCCTCGGCGGGTGACAAGGTCCTAGAGATCATAGTAATTGGACGACCATTCTGCGAAAGGACGGCGCCAATAGCATGGGACGACGCGTCTGTCGTAAGGTCAAAGGGTCTGTCGAAATTTGGATAAAGGAGAAGTACATCTTCAGAAGAAAGGATTTTTTTTATTTTTTCAAAGGAGTGAAGAGCATCAGTATCCAGGGCAATTTTAACTTGCCTCGAGTGTTTTGTCCCAATATGTCCGTTTTCCCCGCGCAAATATCTGGTGAGGGGTTTCGCTATGGCTGCATAATCTTTTACGAATTTTCTATAATAGCCGGCCAACCCTAGAAATGACCTGAGGCCCCTTAGTGTTGTAGGTGTTTCGTAGTTGACTATGGCTTCAACTTTCTTTGGACATGTTCTAATACCGTCGGTTGAGACGATGAACCCCAAATACTCGACTGAGGTTCTGAAGAATTTGGATTTTTCTAAAGAGACCCTCATTCTAGCATCATACAGCTTCCGTAAAATGCTCTTAATGTCATCAATATGCTTCTGCTCAGAGTCAGAAAATATGATGATATCGTCGATGTACACATGACATGATTTCCCAATTTCGTCACGTAAAACATCATCGATAGCGCGTTGAAAAATGCTCGGGGCATTTTTCAGTCCAAATGGTAAGCGACAGAACTCGTATTTACCATTATTCACGCTGAAAGCGGTTTTTTTTCGGTCGAGTTCAGACAAGTTAATTTGGTGAAAACCGCTTTTCAAATCTAAAGTTGTGAAGAACTTGGATTTGCCGAGATTTGAAAGTATGACAGATGGATCAGGTATGGGATATTTATCTGGGATAGTTTTTGAATTAAGTTTAGTGTAGTCGAACACAAGACGTTTATTGGGCTTGCCCAACTCGTCTGTGCCTTTCTTGTTGACAACCCAAATGGGGCTGTTATAGGGAGAACGGGATGGCCTTATAATGCCATTTTTTAATAGTTCCCCAACCTCCTTATTGACAAATTCCATCATCGAAATTGGGTAGGATTGGTATCTAGAATATATGGGCTCCTGATCTTTTGTTTTAATTGTTGCGGAAATTTTCGTGTTAAAGGGCAGAGCTTCGTTCGGGTTAGCGAAGACACCAGCATTTTCGTTTATCATTTGAAAAAATTTTTCTTCCACTTTTTTTGGGATGGAGACATTTTCTATTAAAGAATTTACTGCATCTAGCTCAAGATATTTCAATTTTTCCTCGCCGCCGTCATAGTAAATCATGCCCTTTCCCGTGTCGATCACACCCTTTATACTCTTCATAAAGCTAAAACCTATTATGCCGTCAAATACAGATAGATTCGGTAAGATAAAAAATGTTTCCGTATGATTTAGGACGTTTACTAATGTTTTGTTGCTAATTATATCAGCACCATGAATGGATTTGACTAAAAATACTTTTTCTACTTCTTTAATGTTTTTCAACCCGTTAATATTGGTAATATAACTTTTAGAGGCACCAGTGTCGATTAAAAGCTTAATGTTCTTGCCACCTATCATTCGTTCAATGTAGGGGAGAACTGCCGCTCCTCTAAAAAATTAATCTCGTCTTCGAAAGACGGATCAGGAAAAGTCGGGTTTTCGTATGGCTCCTGGTTACCAGAGAAGTCCGGTTCATCGGCGTAGTCATCTGCTCCGTAGGTTTCAAAAACTTCATTTTGCAACACTTCTTGGCCAAGGTGGTTAAGCCTTTGGGCCTTCTGAGGGGGAAACTGTTTGTCAGATATTAAACCTCGCTTATTCGTTCGAAAACCCTGAAAGTTATCTGTTCGTACCGTACGCATACTTACATCAGTGTCAAGGGATTGGGATACTGGTTGAGAGTCAATAGCTTGTTGGCCCACAGCCTGAAAAGGATTTTGAGCGAAATTTCTAAAATTTGAATTCGCAACATAATGTCGCTGTGATTGGTTAGGTGCCTGCTGAGGGTGATTTTGGTAAAAAAGAGAAGTTCGTTGACCTACATAGTTCTGCGAAGGCTGAAAATGATTATTCTGTTTGCCAAAGGAGTTCTGCTTAACATGCCGCATGTTTTCCCTTGGGGCCGTGTGCGTTGGGGAACTCTGTAAATCCCTGTTCAAACCATTATTGTAAATGGCAGCAAAATGGTAGCGATTTTGGTTTGCTTCCAGCTCTTGGGCTAGTGCCAGGGCTGATGGCAAGTCTGCAGGCTTGCATGAAAACAAAGTGTCACATAAGGGCTTCCTTACTCCCGAAACAAAGACACGTAAAGCCTGTTCGCGGTACCTTTGGCTCAGTGACTGAATCAAATTGGCATCTCCTTCATTTGACATTATAATCTTATTCACGATTGCGGTTAACTTACGCTCTACTTCGTCATAAAATTGGATAATAGTTTTCTGGCCCTGTCTTAAGGTAGAGAGCTCCTTTATGTAAATTTCATTCAAAATTAGAAGATAATCCTTTTACTTTTATTATTTTTGAAAGAAAAAAAAAACTATGACAAACTGTTATAATTAAAAAGTTTTGAGTTTATCTACGTTTGAAATGTAATGGAAGTGAATCTTAAATATTTTATATTACTTAAATACTTTGACAAATTTGCCACTATATTGGCTGTTTAATTCTTACATCTAAAACTTACAAAAAAATAAACATGTTGAAAATTGGAGCTGCAGCGGCAAAGTGTTGAATCCTTAAAAGCCTTTTCCGGAGAAAGTTAAAGTTGATTTCGGCCGTTGAAGTGGTTTTTGGTCTTCTTTATTGGTAAAGATGATTTATGTTTGATTTGATTTGTCTTTTGGTAGAGATGATTATGTTAGTTTTTTTTAATATGTGTGTCACTTCTGACTGCCTTTTCGTTAATCTTGTGCACTTTTTGCTATATTATGTTTCTTCTCAGGTTTGAAAGTTTTATTTATTTTATTATTTTTCACAACGTTTTTGTGCTTTTGCGAAAAACTTTTTGTTTTTTTTTCTTTTAGAAAGAATTTATTATTCTTAGGTTCAATATTTCTTATGAATCCTGTTTTTTATTTATTTCTATAATGATAGTCACTGCTTCGCTATGTGAACTTGTTCATTATTTCAATATTTCCTATGAATCTTGTTTTTTTTTTATTTATTTCTATAATGATAGTCACTGCTTCACTATGTGAATTTGTTTATTATTTCAATATTTCTTATGAATTTTGTTTTTATTTATTTCTAGTCACTACTTCACTATGTGAACTTGTTCAATAAGATTTATCTTCTATGAAGATTGTCACTTTTTCACACTATGGTGAGCCGTTTTTTTTTCCCGTTGGGCGCCAGTTATTTTATTTGCCCAAACCCGTCACTTAATTTAAATGAAACTCTTTTATTATTGGTTCATAAATTTATTCAAATAAACAAGTCTTATTTTAATGTTTAACGTTTTTAGATTACAATTTTATTAGTTACAAATTTATACTTCGCGATACCGAAGTCTGTTCTCTTGCTATGCAAGCTTTGAGTAACGAGTTTGAACTGAACTCATTTTCACATAATTGTCATTTATTAAGGGAACCAACAATTAGAATTTGCTGAGTTACTAAAATTAATCAAATTGCAAAACTACCTGACACCGCTGCTTTGACTATACGTTTTTTGCATTTATGTAAATGCTGCAAAATTTGTTTGACACAAAAAAAAAAATATAATTCGGACAGAAGTTAAAACTATTTTGCAACTAATGCAGAAAATTTGAGTTGCTAGGGAATGAATACGGAAATGTTAGTGTAAATTTAATTATGTCGAAATGTTGAGGGCAACGTGCCTTAACTTGTATAATTGTCCTTGGTTTGTTTCCCCCTTTGCTTGAGTCTTAACAGACTGTTGCTTTACAGGATTCATTAGAGTGCAATGTAAGCCACTAGCATTTATGCATAATCTAACATCTTTTCAGATATTCCTAATGTTGATAAAAACATTTTGGCACACACTTGAATACGATTTGTATTGTGCTTCAGAAAATAGTATTGTGTATTTGAACGTCTTGAGTTTTCCATCATAGTACGCTGTTTTTTTAAGCACTCAATCAGGTTTGTTACATAATGTCTTTTTTGGTCCCACGTCATCTTCCAGAACATTTCAAAAATTTTCATACGTATGTGTTCCGAAAAATAGGAGCAGTGTCGCAGTGCACTTTTTTCGCAGAATTTAGAGTTGCACGCATTTCTCATTTCTCTCGGTGTTTTATCACTCATAACTTTTCCTTTGGACACACCTTTATATGTTTTCCTTCCATACGATTACTTTTATTTTCTTGTCTCTGATTTTTGACAATTTTATTGGAACTTTTAAACTCCTCACTCTCTAAATTTGTTTGAGACAATTTGAATTCGTTATAGTTATTATGAATATTATTAAACTTCACAGTTAGTAATTGTTTATAATTTATTACTTATTTTCACTGTTATTTCATAAATAACTTTGATAATTGTTAATGTTTCACACAGTTTTTTTTTTATATAAAAGTAGTCCGTCTTTATAAAATCACATTTCCGAATGAAAATTAAAGCTACATTTCACGATCACTAGACTGACTCATTATTTCTTGTTTAAGCTTAAAGTAACATTTCATGTTGATAGACTATGACATGAGATAGAGAGAGAAAACTTCATGTATGTGTATGTGGAATAGAAAGAGATGTTGAAGTATGTAAAAAAGGGACTGAAAATATAACTGTAAAATAACAAATATCAGTATATACATACGTACATCGAGAAACTTCTATAAAGTGTAATTAGAAAGAAGTAATAAGTATGTACATAATTTGTGGTAAGTGTTGCTCAGCTTTGTGGATACAGGGAAGTAAGCCCGAAAGGGAAATATACCCCATGACAAATAATAGACTATAATTTCTTAACCAAATTTAGTTATTTAGTTTAATCGCATTCATATAAATCAATCAAAAACTCGATTTTGAATTTTTTGTTAGTTACGCCTTTTTGCATTTATCAAATAAACACACATTTAGTTACGTCCTTTTGTTTTTTGTTAATAAAAGCGTCATTTTTGATCGCAGAAGTGTAAAATTTTGTCAAGACACGTAGTTTAATGACATTCATAATAATCAATCAAAAAGTCGATTTTGAATTTTTTGTTATTTCCGCCTTTTTGTATTTTAGGTAACGATATGGACAGCATAGTAGTCCAGTGGAGAAGTAGGAAATGGTAGATAATATCGTCACTTACATTATCTTTTAAAACTACAATACCAGTGTATAGCAAAAATTGGCGAAATTCAATAGATTTCCATCTATTTACCCCATCTGTAGTGCGATTCTGTATTTTTTAACAATAAACGTTAACGCCAACACGGTTTATTGCTTGGTAACAATAGATCGATTCAGTAATTCAATTTTAACAACGTTGTTAAAAATGTCGATGAGGCGGCATCTTTGTTAAACCATATATCAAAATAAAGAAAAAAAGAAAATAAGAATAAAGAGGAATTTATAGAAAATTAATAATTTATTGTTTTTGCACAATGTAAGTAAATCTTGTGCATTTTTATTATGTTAATGTGTGGAATGAGAGTAAATTTTACTTATTTATAGAATGGCAAACAACCCACCTTCAGATAGAAACCGAGCAACCGCAGAGCAATTGGGTTTTGGACTTCCCTCTGGTTGGTTTGGAATAGGGGTCATTAGCCAATGGGAAACCAGAATCACCTGCATTATTTTTTAAATTTAAATGCATATTAAATTTTTTGTATTTTTCAAAGAATTGTAAGACATACCGATTAGAAACATATTATGGTTTGCATTTTCCAATCTTCGTTGGTAACATCCTGCAAAAAAAACGTAAAGCTGCCAGAACCTTCAAGAATAAAGAAAAATAAGTGGTTATAATTTTATAACACCTTTTTCTCAGTAGAGATTGCCGTAATTCTTGAACCTCTCAATTGATCATCGAGCTGCGATTTCCGGAGTTAAACAATACAGCTTCGCAAATTCCGTGGATGACAGATGGAAGGGGTTGTCCACATCTCAAAGTAAACTACGATTGACTGATGTGGTCATTTCCGAATTATTATTTGATAGATCATATGCCAAATATTTAAAAGCCATCACAAAATGAAACTTCACCACTAAATATTTGTTCATTTTTTAAAAGTTATGTTTTTTTTTATCAAAATGAAAAACACTGCAATTAAATTTGTTGTTTTTAATTATTTTATTTATTTATTCAGTCTATGGAAATCAATCCTTAGAGACAGTACAAGTAAATATATAGTTAAAATTAACAAACCAAAATTTTTAATTAAGTGTTCAAAAATAAAATAATATTGCGTTTAATAACACTAATATTTACAGGTAAATCAACAAAGACATTCAATTCATTAAAACTTTTACATATTTTCATAAGAGGGTCAGCATTTGCGTAATTCGCATGAAAGACTTGAAGAGATAATGGGATGAAAAAACGTGTTGATCGTTGTGGAACATTATATTTAATATTGTTGAGCAGGAAATCAGAGCAGACATCACCATTTATCACCATTTTATTTTATATAATTTACACCATTTACACAAATCCACTGAAAAAAATTTTTTTTTTCTTTTTTAACAATGCAAGTTAACCACAAATTTAAAAACAAAAAATGGAAAAATTGTTGCCGTTTAGTTAGCTGAAACAGCTGACGTTATGATAGGACAAAGCGGTGAACGTTATTGTTAAAAAAGTTATTGAATAATATTAACGTTAACTTTGCTGTTAAATATTTTTAATAATAACAGCTATTGTTAAAATTATATACAGAATCGCACTACTGATGGTCTAGGTTTGCGAGCGAATTCTATCAAATATTCCTAGAAAACTTAACGGAGAAAAAGTACGTATCAATGGAAACCACAAAAATAATTAAAAAATAGTAGGCTTACGGTCTGGTTAAATAAAAACTCTTTTTTATTTTTATATTAACATTTTTATTAATTCAATATTTCGAATGTCATTAACATTCATCTTCAGGAACTGAAAAAATTACAAAACAATCAATCTAACAACAATAACAAAACCACATACATATAAAACCTACAATGAGCATAATTACAGTTTCCGACGTTTCGTCTATATTTGTAGACTTTATCAAGGAAGTCGTCTTTTTAATGGTAAAAAACAATACATTAATTTAATAAAATACACCAAATTACGATTAAACTTACAATATGAAACTATTTTCCTTCACTTTGAAACAGAATTGTACATAAAACAAAAAAACATAAATTTAAATAAATACACAAAACTTAAACTAATATCACAGAAAAGTTTTACTTAATAGCAACTCTGTAACTGGCGCTTATATTGTGTGTGTCTTCTTTAGTGTTCATTGTTATTCCTATGTTTTGTTGTATTCGTAGACTTTCTATTGTGAATCGTTTTTTCTCTATATTTTCTTTATCAAGTATGCGAATCATGTCAAAATCAGCTGTGTGGCCTGTTGTTATTATGTGTTGTGCTAATGCAGTTATTTCTTTGTTTTTAATTATGTCCATTTTATGTTCTCCTATTCTTGTTTCAAGTGTTCGTTTAGTTGTTCCTATATAAACCTGTTTACAGCTGTGATCTTCGTTGCCTTTGCATTTTATCTCATAAACAACGTTACTCTGTTGTTGTTTATAAATTGGCGCCTTGATGTTAGAAAAAATTGTATTGAGAGTTGTGTTTGATTTATAAGCAAAATATATGTTTTCTGCTTGTATGGTTGTTCGTAGGCTTTTGTTGTCTGTTAAACCTGGAATATATTTAACACTGTAAAATTTTTTGTGTTGATCTACAGTTGGTTTATTTATTGTAGGTGTTTTGTTTATATATAATTTTCTTTGTTCTTCTTTTATTAATGTGTTCACGATTTTTCTAGGGAAACTATTATCCGTGAGTATTTTAGTTATTGTTTGTACATTCTTCCTATGAAATTGTTGATCGCTTATATTTAATATTCTTGAAATGAAATTTTTTTATTGTTTTTAATTTAGATATAGTTGTACCAACATCAACAATGTTGCACAAGTTGTGTGCTCCACCCTAACAAGCAATTTCATAAATAACATTTGATTTATTTTCGTTGTCAATTTTCGATATCATGTTACTGTTTGAGGTGTTTGAGGTTTTTGAAGCAATGCAGAACTGTTCATATGTGGATTGTTTTTTTATTAAACTATTTATGAGATGTGGTGGGAAACTATTGTTTTGGAGTATATTCATAATCTTAATTTTATTTTGAACATGAGATACTGTAATTATTGCCATATTTTATCAAAAACGCATTTATATTTGCAAAATTTTATTGTTTGCTTTTTTTATATACGGAGTATTGCCAAATAATTTTCATTCAAAAAACATAATAGTTACCAGACTATCTATTAATTAATAAGTAGAGGTAAAAAATTTTTTAGTTTTTTTTTTCTAATTTTTATCAAAATATCTGTCTTTTATTCCCTACACTCCATTTTTTCGTTTTTAATTTATTTTTCGTGGTCCCTACGTAGACCATGTCACAACTTTCCGAAACACCATTAGCATTACAAGAAACTTTATATACATATAACATTTGATTTATCCTTATCCTCTACTTTATCTTTGGTTTTACTTTTAAACAATTGTCAGTCCTGTGAACCATTTTGTATTTTTCCTCTTCTTTTTAGTGAATTGTTGAAGGAGGATTGCAATGTGGTAAAGTTTTGTTTGGGTGTAGATGCCCGAAACATATTGTTGAAATCATCATTTAGTTCAGTCATTATGAATAACTGAGAAGAAAGCGATCAAATAATTTTTATTGCGTAGGGTGAAGTGAAATATTGCATTAAAATTCATTACTATATTACCACAAACATTTGTCATTCCTCGATGATGCATGGATGATACTTGAACTCTATAAAAGTTATTTGCACTTATTCGCCACCTTCAATGAAACTTAAGGAAGTATCCCGAGGTGCTTGTTTCAACGTTTTACCCTCTTTTGTTAATGAGGGAACTATTTTTTTTTTATTACCAATAGCTCATCCAAAGCGGAACAAGTTGTATGTTTAACTGCCCACTTTGCAAGCTCTTCCCTTGTGTTATAAATTTGTATGTCTTCGTTTTGCAAACCACAATCTTCTAAAAGAGTTGCTCTCTTTTTATAATGGAATGTTTGATTCTACAAGCATTTCGCAGAGTTCCATCGAAAATGTGTCCGTGGCCTGTCCATTATATTGCGAAATCAGTGTTTGATTTGTGTTGCTCAATATGCTTTCCTTGCTTTCAGCATCTTTATGCTTTGCAGCTTGCAAATGCTGTTTAACTGCAAACATTTTTGTGGCATTCACTGCACAACTACACAATTTACAAAATAAGACGGACTGATCAACACGAAATACCGACAGAAACTGCATTATTAAAAATGCTTTCACGCTCTCTTTCTATTTCCGCATATTAAATTAGTTTTCACTACATGTCTCTAACAAACTCATTTGAATTTAGCTCAATTATGTGTGTTAAGGTGGATTCATCGTCGCAGTCTGCAGACTGCATTTGTTGTATTATAACGAGCAACCCGCAGCTCGATTCACTGTCTGTAGGTTGAGTTACTGTAGACATTTTTTTTAAACGGCTGTTCAGCTGTCAGATGTGTAGTTTGCGAAATTGAAAAGTGTTGTTATCAATTTTAAACGTAAACTGAAAAGAAATAAAATGAGTTGTGGAAATATGAGCCGCGAACAAATATTACTCTTGCTTCAATTAGAGGCGAAAAAGTTTTATCTATTGGCAAAATTGCTTTTAATTGAAGAAAAAAAGTTTGTTGTACGTGAAATATTGCGCGAACGTCGAATGAAAGGATATTATGCTACATTTATACCAAGAATGCGTTTAACAGATGTTGAAAAATTTAAAAACATTCACCGCATGGATTCGCAGAGTTTTGATGAACTGCTTGCATGTTTGGGACCACATATGAGAAATAAACCCAACCGAACTGAGGAGGAAATTACAGCAGGAGAACGTTTGGCCGTCACTTTGATGTAAACTTGTGGAATATAATACAATATTGTTCTGATACATTTCTATTTGTAGATATTTAGCAAGCGGCGGCAGCATGAAATCAGTTGGGTTTTATGGCTTCCGAATTGGCGCGTCCACCACGTCAAACACAATTCGAGAAACGTGGCAACTTATTTGGGATAAGCTAAAATTTGTATTTCCAACATGATCAGAAGATATGTGGAATCGCATAGCGCAACAGTTTTTGCAAAAGTGCGATTTTACACACTGCTTGGGTGCAAAGACGGAAAGCATGTAGTTATGCAGGTAAATAAACATGTAATGTGTATACAAATTACTACATTAATTTCATTTCAGTTACAGGCTTTTCCAAACCCCAATTCCCTTACATATAATTACAAGCATACTGGTTTTAATTTTTCTTTTGTTTCCGGATCTAAACTTTCTATTTCCTGCTCAAAATATAAATAGAAAGCGTCAGAGCTTCTCTGAGGATTTGATTGAGTTTTACAGCTTTCCACTAGTTGCTCTATTCGATTGAAGCTGCTTTCCAAGTCAATGTGTGTCTTCTTCCTCATCGGTGGCGGTGAAGTGATTGGTGTACTAGTTTCCACTTCTGCTGCAAAGTCATCAAACAATTGTTGTATATCCTCTGTGTTTTTGTCTGTGTAATTGCTTGTCCTTGGTCTATTAATGTATCTAAATGAGTGAAATTAACAAAATAAATAAATGATAACATTTTATTTATACTCACTCATCATCATTTCGGTTAATAGAAAGTCGTCGAACGGCCTTAAAGTTTTTCGTGCAATGCCACTTGGTGCATTTGCTTTTGCCTGCGCCATTTTATATAAATTATTTTTGTGTGCTTCCAAATGCCTTGCACACCTTTGGCTGCAAACAAGACAGTTTTATAAATAATTCTATATATTTTATGTTTGTATTAACTTACGATTCGTTGCCATCTCCTCAGCAATCTACCCATATAATCTGTTGTTTTTGTAATGCACATTCTGTAGGTCGTACAGAACACCTGCATAATTTTCTACGGGTCGTAAATATAATAATCAAGATTTGTTAAGATTAAATATTTAGTGACGATGAAGTAGAAAATTAAAGGGAGTTCTAATTATCTGAATTAATTACGGTGAATTGCAATTTGAGGGAGTGATGTAAAGGGATTTTACATTAATATGAAATTATGGGAATTTATAACTTCACATTTAATAGCATATCTTATGATTTAATGGATTTAACTCATAAGAGAAAAGGGTTTCGCGGAGGGGATTGAATTAGAGGGTTAATTCAAATAAAATCTTCCATTCGTATTCTAAGTAATGTTCGTAACTTACATTTTCAGCGGATACCCAATATAAAACACCAGTAGTTTGAGGTTTGATTCGTTGATGAATTTTTATTGAATTCAGATTCAAGTCCAAAAAAAAATGATGATACAAATGATGATGAGATAAGTCCTATAGATCTGTTTGGCGCCGAGAAGCCGTATGCCTTGCTGTGAGCAGCTGGAAAATAAGAGTGAGGGCGAATGAATTTACATTTTTTTCATTAAGCTCCGGTTTCATTTACCACCTTGGCTCACAGGAAGCATAAGGAGAAAAAAAATGGTAAATGTCACTTACAACGCAGCGTTGTAATATTAAGGTTATTATAATAATTCACAATAACATTTCACTAATAGTTATAAGGATATTACAAAATAATCAACAAAGTTGAAAAGAAAAAATACAAAACGGCTTGCGTTCCTCTGATATAAGTTTCTTTAGTTATTCAACTCTGTAAATGCAGGTAAAAATCAGGTAACCTGTCAAACCAGTATATATTGAATTTAAACAACTTACGTTGTTCCGCCATTTCTCACATATGATGCCATTATAGAGATGCCAAAGCACGACATAAAAAATAAACATTTCTTAAAAATCTTTAGGAAAAAAATAAATAATCAGGAGATGGCAATATTTTGTCTGCAGACTGCAGGCTGTGTTTCCAAATCAAATTAGTCTGCAGTAATAGCGAGTAAAATTTGTTCGTTACTTTCCCCTTCTTTTCTTTAAAAAAAAAGTTTTCACCCTTTAGACTTAAATTACAAAAATCAAATAAACATTACAATAAAAAATAAAACAGAAACTTAAAAAAGTTTACAAAATTGCAAAAATATGCAAGAAAAGTAAAAAACATGCTAAAAATAACCGAATATCAAAATGCATATGTAATTATAAGCAAATGTCCGCTCTGATAGTAACACTTACATATATGCTAATAAGTTATACCCAGTATTCTGGGTTGTAATATAAAGTGTTCAGGGATGCACTACGTCATAATTTATTCTATTGCTCAATATGTGTTCGTTCGCTTGGCTTGGAGTAGCAATAATAAAACCAATTTTGAGCTGATTTTAATTCATTTATTATTACAGCTAAAATCTGCAATTATATAATATTATTCAATTACTTATATTAAAGAAATTTATTTGTACTATACATATACATACACTTGTGTTTCTTTACTACACTTTACCACGAGTTGAACAAGTTATAGTTAAATGTATAATTGAGTTGATAATTAACAAGTGTCTGTATCCAAGAATATTCCGAATAAGAAAAAGGAAAATGGCGTAAATCGCTAATGTCATCAATTAATATAAGCGTGTTACACAGTTGTCTGTAGAAAGACAACTACACTTTTGCAATAGATTTTACGTAGTGTGTCAGAGATGCCACACTCTGTAACAATATGCGTTCACATAGATTATAGTGTAATTGTTTAGGAACACAAAAATAGAGCAAACAATTGATATGCCCTCACAACATTTGCGAATCTTCATTCAGTAATAACTAGTTACAGTACACTCGCGGTAACGTGAACTAATTATAACCAAGGGAGTTCATGTTAGTGAAATTGTTCACGTTAGCGATTGTCAGATTTCATGAAAAAAATATATGTGTTTTACACGCTTGAACGTGAAATTCTTTTATGTATTATTATTTGCATTATTAAAATATAAAAATAAAATTATTAATTAAAATACACTACAAAACAAAACGAGATCACGAGAAGATATCCATTGAAATAAAATTACATAGCAAATAAAATTTCACATTACATTTATGCGTTAAAGAAATCCGTTATCTTTTTCTGCTGCTTTTTCTTTTGTAATTGCTGAAATACTGCTTTCTCCCTTAAGCGTCTAAGTACAGTCATGTCACTTTGATCCACCATTGCATCTCCTGCCCATTGCAATGCCTTGTTAAAAATTTCAATTGCGTCACTTGCGGCAATTTTTTTAACAGGATCATCAGCAATGCAATCATCGTCGTCACTTTCTTCGTTTTGCCCAATTTCATGGATTTCAGTCGTATCATCAACACAGAGATCATTATTCCACTGTTGAACCATTGGCAAGATAAACTGAACCTAAAAGTTAGTAAAACAATGCTTTATTTATGATTTCAAAGTTTATCGTAAAGTTCTCACCTGAGGACTCAAGTCCTGAAGGAGATCGGCTGACATTTGCATTAAAGAATTTATTTCTGCATCCCACTTTACTTTCATAATACTTCATGGAATGTTATCTTCAGGGTCATCCAGGTTTCTAACTAAACTTAAAATATTTTTCCAGCAATTGGCAAGAGTTTCTGACCCGATCCCATGCGACAAATAAAAGTGTGACAGCATCTTTCAAAGTTAGATTTCTCATTGATTCAAGCAAATCAGAGTTTTTAGCTGCTATCGAAGCTAACAAGCTGTTTCTGTAGTATAATTTTGTTATTTTAATCGCATTTTGATCCATTGGTTGGATGAGGGGGGTGACATTTGGTGGCATAAACATGGTAATTATGTTTCCATCTTCAGTTTTTAATTCTGTTTCGCTTGGATGAGAGGGAGCGTTATCGATAAGTAATAGTGCTTTCATTGGCAAGTTTTTCTTCTTTAGAAACAATTTCACCTAATCAAAAACAAAAACTTTTAGTTATATTTTTTAGTCAATGAAGAATTTGTTTACCTGTGGTACAAAGGATTGATGGAACCAATGCTTAAAAATGGCTGACGTCATCCAAGCCGATTTGGAATTCTTATAATCCGTAGGACAAATCAGGTTTTTAAAACTGCGTGGATTTTTGACCTTACCAATTACCAAAAGTTTAAGTCTATGTGCACCTGATGCATTTGCGCAACACAGGAACGTTATATGTTGCTTCTCCGTCTTTGTACCGGGAGCACATTTCTCTTGCATTGCAACGTACTTTTTATTTGGTAAAAGTTTCCAGAATAAACCAGACTCACCAGCATTATAGAGTTGGTCATTGCATAACTCCATTTCTTCAATTTTTTGTTTCAGTTTTAGCTTTAATGGATCCACCAATTCAGGCTGCGATGAGAGTTTTTCTCCGGATACTTTAAGAAGTCTAACACCGTACCTTTTCTTAAATCGCTGAAGCCATCCGTCACTAGCATTGAACTCGCCCTCGTTTTCTTTAAGTTGGGAATGTAATTCCTTAGCTTTTTCTTTTAGCATTAGCCCACTTACAGGCCAATTCGTTTCAAATGTTTGCTTACGCTAGCTTAATTTAATTTAGAACGAGAGGGTGCCTTAACACCGAGTGTCATAAAGTCGAATAGACCTTAAGGCCCACTCAATCGGACATAAAGTCAAATTTTCAAAATTGAGACATAAAGCCGATTTTCGATTTGTATCGATTGAGACTTAAAGTCAAATTTTAAAAAGCAAATGAGACTTAAAGTCAATTTTTTTGATTAAGCAAAAGTACCATTAATTTTTTTGTTTTTTGTTATACAAATATATTAATTTTTTTTGTTTTGTTTTTTTGTTTTTTTTTTTTTTTTGTTTTTTATTTATTTTTATTGTTGTTTCTTTTTTGTTACAAAATTAAATACAAATCCAAACAACAGAAAATATACAACAGAAAATGATTTAAATGAAAATTAGGGATTTTTCCTTTTACAGAATGTTTTAATTGAAAATTAGGGATTTTCCCTTTTACAGAAAATTAGCAATCCTAATGGCATTTTTTTTTTATAATACAAATATTACAATAGATTAACAAACAAAAATTACAAAATTCAATTAAATTTTATGTTGGTGGTAAAACACCACAAAACAAAACATCTATTAAAAAAAAATTGATTGAACATCTATAATGATAGCTCGGCAAACTGGACACAAAGTTTTCATTCCTAACGAATCATTGGTGTTTTTCATATGTTCATAGCAATGTGTACAAATTTTGAAGTGTTTACATGGGTTGAAAAGTAGCTGCCTTTCCCTGTCGCAACAAATTATACATAACAAACTTTGTTGCGTTTGTAGACTATTATTCATCTTATTCATCAATTCATGTTCTCCACTTGCTTCAATATTTTCATCATTATCATCATCGTCATCATCATCAGAAGTGTGGATCTCATTAATGTAATTTTCTGCAATCAGGCAGTTGTTCATATTAGAAAACTGGGTGAGAATTTCCATTAAATTTATTTTCTTTTGTTTTAATAAGGAGAGTTGATTTTGTATAAAACAATCACGACGATAACTTATTGTTTCTCTCTTTCTATACAATGAAGAACAGCCAGAAATTGATTTTAAAAAATCAATACTTTTTTCCGAATCGATTTCCAACAACATGTCCAAAAATTTTAAAAAATTTCCGCGTTTGGGAAGCTTCGAGTTTAAACGGCTGTGAAAACTTTCTGCCGAATTAGTAGTCCTAATAGGCTCTTTATATACTGTGAAGTTCTCAGGTTTTACCTAATTTAGTATAATGGTATAATGATGTAATAATAAAAAATAAAAAATAAAAAAATTTTTTAGTTCGTTATAGCCAAATTAAAAAAATATTTTACATACTTTCTTCATCCACTGACGATTAAAATAACTAATGAAAGGCCTGAAGATGCTTTCAGTGGTATTTTCTTTGAAATATTTCTCAGCCATAGCTTCTCTTTCTAATTCCTGGTAAGCGCTTACAATATTTGCGGGACGCAGCAACGGTAAATACATAAATTTCGAAAATAACTTTTTGAATTCTTTATTCGTGTTAAATTGTGTTTTGAAATAAGGAATTTTAGATACTTTTCGCCGGAGCGCATTTGTGTAGTGGAACCAACATCCTATTAATTTTACGCCTGGATACACACATTTAACAGAATTTCTTAAGCCGGACTCAAAATCAGTAATTACTGAATTTGGCTTCAGATCCAATACATTTGCTTTTAAATAGTTGAGAAGATGTAAATAAGTCGCCTCTGACTTTGTTGACATCAGCACATATATAAACGGATACGCCTGAAAATAAGAAAATTGAAATTAAATGGTGTTTGCAATATATTCAAATTATAATAATTAATACTTACGTGGTTTGCGTGAACGATATGTATAATTAACAATTGCTTAAAATTTTTCGAAAATGGTATAATATTAAAAGTGCCATCAATAATATAGTTTCTCTCTTCCGAAGTGCTTAAATTTCTTATAGATTTAGAAATAGATGGTGATACGAATACCGAATATGAAAAATTTGTTTCTATAATCGTGTCGATGTAAAAATTTTCTTTGGGATCATATCTAGACATAGTAAATTGTTTTTTTATTACTTCATGTTTAAAAATTTCTACTATTTACTCGAAAGTTGTCGGTTGTTTGGGATATTTTTCATTTTTAATTCTTAACAAATTTCTACGCAATGTACCAAATTCTACATATTGTGCCGATGTTTTTAATTTTTTGCACTCTTCATCATATATTTCACGTACACTTGATCTTTTAAGAGGTGCATTTTTCACTTCATTTTTTACTGCATTAATTAATTTTAATTTTTCAAATAATTCAACTTGCTCTTCATGATTATGAACCTTATTTAAAATTTTACGACAATATGAGACGCTGTTGAAGTCAACTGCAACCGCAGCTTTGCACTTAACATTATAACAGTAATAATATTTTACATTTTTAATAGTATTTTTATATTTATAAATTTGCTTTTCATTATCAATATATAATAGTTGACTGTTTTTACGAAATCCTGGTATAATACGGTACTCAAATATTGTATTCAAATCTTCCATTTTTATTTTTTTTTTTTAATTTTACCTAAACAACACGTGTATCACTATTAAACTATTAACATATATGTATGTAATATGAATTGATCAATGTGATTGCCAAATGCACTTTTATAAAGTAATAATACAGGTTGACACATGTTATTAAAAACTTAGTTTAGTTCATCTAATTATAATGTTATATTATTATGATGATATTAAATTATTGCTAATTCATTTTTTCTTTATCAGTTTGTAAAAGGAAAAACATTCTGTAAAAGAGAAAATTCCTAATTTTCATTGAAAACATTCTGTGAAAGGGAAAATCCGTAATTTTCATTTAAGACATTCTGTAAAAGGGAAAATCCCTAATTTTCATTTAAAACATTCTGTAAAAGGGAAAATTCCTAATTTTCATTGAAAATATTCTGTAAAAGGAAAAATAAGTTTTTGTTTTAATAATAATAAGCCTGTGTGTTTAAAAAATGTAGCCCTGTATTTTATTTTGAATATTTGTTAGCAGAGACACCAACCTAAGCCACGTAAACTAAAATCTCGCCGAAATGAGACATAAAGTCGAATTTTAATATTTACTTTGAGCCATAAAGCCGATTCGGCTTTACGTCTCAATATTAAAAAATTTGACTTTATGTCCCATTGAATGGGACTTAAGGCCTATTCGACTTTATGGCACTCGGCGTTAAGGCACCCTCTCTTATTTTTTTATGTGAAATCAAAAAATAATAACAAAATATATTTATTATTGGTCGGAAACATGTTTATAGTCTAAATTTAATTATGAAAATATTTAGATAATTGTTTTTTACTTGAATAAAAAATTTCGTTTGCTGAAGTGAAATACTTAACAGAAAATGTTAACATTAACATTCTCTGTTAAAATTCTTAACAGATATTTATTTCGATATTTAACTTCACACCCTTCTTTTGTTTTACACTCATTTTCTGACTTTTTAACAATTAACGAATGAATTTAAATTACCCCGTATAAAAATACTTGACTAAACCATGCGAAATACGCTACTACACTAAGTGACTATTAGAAGTTTACTCATGAAACCCTCATAAATAACATCAACAAGTGAATTCTGTGAATCCCCGAATTGAAGACGACGACAGCGTAAGCAATAACACCAACACACATAAATACTGAACGAAATATGGAATTATGAACGAATGCATCAAAGCAACTCAAAAAACATAAAAACAAAAAAATATTAATATTTTCCGGACGATAAGACGCATCGGACCATAAGACGCACCCTGATTTTAGGTCAAATTTTCAGAGTAAAAAGGTGCGTCTTATCCTCCGGCAAATACGGTAATATTGTCTAATTTTTTATATTTGTAGGATCTAGACTGACTTCTTCTATGATGAGTACTTTTTCTGCAACAAACGATATATACCCCTATGACTAAAGGTAAGGGTATAAAAAAAGTTAGCGCATGAACAAAACCTTTGTAAAGCGGTTAATTAAGGTCACTTCTAAGAAAATGGCATAAAATGCTCTCTAATCAAACCACTTACCTAGAAGGAATTCTCTATTTCCCAATATATTCACATTTAGATTACAGTTATTATCTATATAATGACAGGTTAGTGTCAAAAAGTTTCGCTGGGTATATTCGTCTACCCACATATCCGTAGTGAAAGCCATATGACGATCAGTTAAAATTGATTTAATGTTTTCTTTCTCCTTTTGGTATTCTGCATTCAAGACCCCTTGTGGTAAGTTATTATGTCACTTTTTTTTTTTTTGTTTAAAACTTATTTTTTTTTTTTTTTTTTTATTAAAAAAATTTTTGTTTTTAATTTGCTTTTTATGTCAAGGCTGGCAGGATCGCCATATTATGTTTTTAATATGATAATTAATTAAAACACCGTAACTATTATTTTCGTTGTGCTCTTAATGAGCTAAGTATTAAGACTGCTTTATTCATTCTAAATCAACTTAAAAACTACCTAAAAATATTACATGCACACACACATACATTCACACACTTAAAGCTAGAACTAATCGTGGGATTTAGCTGGCTCAGCAGTTTACAGACTAGCCAGCTATAATGAGTGTTGACAAATAACTCAACGGAATGTGAGTGTTTAGTTACATGCTGAGGGCATGGTAACTATGACTAGTCAAACACACTACAAAGTCCTTTTCTGGAAGCTAAAACATCCTTAATTTTTACGTTTCCAAGAGTAGCCCCTACGTTTATTTATGCCTGAGCCAAATTTTGAAATCCTTTTCCTAGAAATTGATTAAAAAATTTGTAAAACAATTGCCTTTACCGAAGATGCATTTGGGCACGAGTGCCGCAAGAGGCTGCTCGTAGCTGTTTTTGCCGTATAAGAAAGCAGAGAATCACATGCAATGCACCGGACAAAGCTTAAAACTTTTTCCTCTAATTTTATCATATCAAATCTGATCCACACGCCACTTTTGATGAAAAATGAATATTTATTTTTATTTTTCCGAATGTCGGATGCAAGATCTTTTTTTTGAACTCATATTGCTTTTTTGAACACTGAATCTTTTTATTCGTTTTTGTTCTCACTTTTTTGACAATGTTTTTATTTAATATTTTAATATATCTTTTGATTCTTTTTTGCTGACAGCTGATTGCAACGAAATATCAGAATTTCATAATAAAGCAGTTTTTAGACTACCACACTTTTCCGAACAACCTTCAAATTTGTTAACACTGTTGCACGATGCTTGAGATGCTATAATTTAAAATTTCTTTTCGGCGTAAAGGAAATGTGCGCACCCACTTATCGGACACCTCAGTCCAATCATTTACATCTCTTTGAAGTTCAGCTGTAATTGCTGTCAATATAGAGTCATCATATTCTTCACAGTCAGAATCCGACGAATCCCCCGATAACTGATTTGAGCCCTCTGCGGTACTCTCTTTCTTCCACTTGTACTTCAAATTAAAGTATTTGGAGTAAAACTTTCCACAAGCCGTTTGTTTTCCTTTTCGTGGTATAAAATGAAAATCCTAAGTAATAAAAAAATCGCAAGTTAGTTAAATACAATTGACAGCTTATAATTTGACTTACCAAAACGTTTTTTTCTGATGGGAATAGCTCGGATATTTGTGTTATTATATATTTGAAATCAGCAGTTATAAGCACAATTTTGTGTTCAAAAACATATTCCAGAACGACGTTGATTAGCTTTTTTCGTGTTGCTTCATTAAATTTGTTAAAGTTGCTGTAGAAATCAAGAATGGATCGTCCTTTTGCTGAGATTTTTAAAACATCTTTCAGACTCGCACTAAAGCGACTGTTATTCGCATGGCAACTTTCGTTGCTTGCTGTAGTCTGAATTTTTGGGTAAATAATTAATAATTTCAAGCACGTTCTGGAAATTTGGAGGAAAACATATATATTTATTCGGACTTAAATGCTCTTACCTGCGTTTTTTGCCAAAGAAATAGCTTAGTGCGAAACTCAGCTCGCTTCCCAATATTTTTTATTGAGTTCGTGATGTCGTTTTCATTTAGAAATGGAAGGCTTCTGTAGGTTATTCCAGAAGCTGCAAAAACACACGTTTCCAAATAAAATTGGGCTGTTCAAATAGTGAATACAAAAATGTGTGGCCTTGTATAGTTTCTTATAAACTTGGTACATTGTTAGTTTGTAGAAATTAATATGAAAATAAATACCTTTTGCTTTGTAATTGAAGCTTTATGGCGAGATTACTTTTGTTGTTGTTTCTCAGCAATATCAAGGCTTCAACGTTTTTTTAAGGTATAGCACTCCACATTAACCCTTCTCAGACGGGAGATATATTCATCTGATACTAAAAATACAAAAACTTATGCCTGCGGCACTTATTTTCTTTCGCAACATACCTATCTTCCTTGCAGTATAAAAATACAAAATTATTTCAGTAAACACAACACCAAACATCTGATTCATTATAACAAACACTTTTATTATACGATTTTGTCAGTTACACTAAGGGGTTTAGCTCATCCACATCATCGTACTCCTCATTCCGGATCAACTCCATTGGCTCCTCTTGCTCAGAGTCTTCATATTTTTTTTTAAACTTGGAAGGGTTAATGTGGCGTTTTATGCCCTTTTAGGCCCAAAAAAAAAATAAAAAAACCGAGGTGCACCCATGGTAAATTTGCTCCGTTTTCTATGTGTAATTGCTGCAACTTTTCAACGTTTATAATAAACTGTACGAGACAGCACATTTTTTTTATTCACTATTTGCACAGCACAATTTTATTTGAAACAAATTAACATATGTTAATGAAAATGAAATACGAAAGGTTTTAATGTTGCACAAATGAAAGAGTAAATAAAACAGCGTTCCTTTTTCGCTTCGTTGTTATTGATGGTTTGCAACTGTTGCTTTGCGAATACAGCAACATAAAAAAAGATGATCAAACGTACAGTCATATGAACACAATAGAAAATCAACAGCTAGAAAGCAACAATAAAAAAAAAAAACTAAGCAGGAACGCCGTTTTTTTACATTCGTATTTTTTCATGTTATGTTGAGCAACTTAACCTTTAACATGCATCGAAAATACGAGACCACACATATTTATTTTCAACTTTCACAGCACGATTTAAGGTTTTTTACCACATATTTCATCATATATTTCTTCCACTTCAAATGTTTTTATTATATTTTTTAATTTTTCACACATTGCGATTGACCACTTCGATAGCACCCGACAAACAAAAGCAATTGAATAATTATGGCTGACGCGTGCCAATGATAAACAAACGTAGTAGGCAAAGTAAAAAGAGACGTTGTGACTTTGTTATTAGACTATGCTCTCATCTTTTAACAAGAGAGTTATGAAAGCAATGGAAATTGAGTGTTGAACTAAAATTTTAGCACAATTGTTTTTAATTTTCTTCTGTGGTAACAGAAATCTTCTTAAATATATTTTTAGTAATATATACTTAATTTTAAAATCTTTTTTCTGCTCAGTGTATTTGCGTAATTGTTGCTGTTGTTAAGTTGGTTGATGCTTCTTCAAGACTTTCTGTAGTTTCTGTTGTTGTTGTTTGTTGTTACTATTTTCAGTTTCTATCCCAATAAAAATTCGAAATAATTGTAGGCTGGATTCAAGTGATGATCAAGGCAGGAATATTTTAAGTTTAAAGTATATCGTTCTTTCAGTTAAACATTCTTTGTTGATTTCTTTCAAATAATCTTGAGTACAAAATTCTTATTTAGTTTTTGTTTTCTTGGTCGTTGGCCGATTAATTTGTTTCTCAAAGCGAACCACTTTACATTATTGATTTCTTTCAGTTAATAAACTTTTATAGAAAAATATTTTTTCACAATATCGTAATATGAATCTTAAAATTTTTTTAACATTTTTCATAGGATATTTCATTTATCCTGTGCACTATACGTTCGCGTTTTCTTTTATTCTATAAGGATATTTTAATTATCCTGCGCACTATACGTTAGAGTTGATTCTTATTGATTCTGTTTTTTACTTAGAATCCTACCGACTGCGCCAGTTAAGTTAAACGATTCGTTTTGGTTGTAAGTTGTGAACTAGGAGTTTATTCTTTAAAACATTCTTATTAATACTTAAGATTTTACAGAAGCTGCCTGCAAACAAAGGCATCTTCGTTTATACATTCTTTTTCTTATTTTTAAACTAAACGATCTGTCCAGCTACATATTGCTGAGTTGTTCATAAAATCATAAAGCTATTACATTATTTGTCACAGATGAAGTGCTCAGTAATTCAATATTACAAACACCAACGCATTGTTTATAGAAATACGCCGATTCGATTATCACCCTTACCTAGTGAAATAGTTCTTACATAATTTTTTGTGATAGATCTTTTATGTAATTGGTATAATGTAGTTAGCAATTGTGCGGCTAGTATTATAATTATTATAATGTAATAAACCTTTGGTGACTCAATTTCTACCGTCACCTCATTTACCACGTTAGCTTTTGGGTCTACGATTTTTGATTCCTGTCCGCCCATGTTTAAGAATTTATACAAAAATAACAATCTCTAAAAAAAATTCATAGCTCAAGTCATAAATCGACGTTTCTCTATTTAAAAAAAAAATTTTATAAAGAAACTGAAACAAAGAAGAAGTCTTCTTAAAATTGTGTTGATTTGTATTAATTTGCATTACAAAAAAAAAAAAATAATAATAACACTGCCGATTATATTGCGCATACATTTTGAAGAATTTTCAGGTTAATTTGGATATCTAATTTTTTTTTTTCTTAATTCTTATTTGTTTTAAATTATTTGAAGTTTATGTTTAACAAACAATGCAAGGCAAAACATAAATATGTATGTATTTTAATTTTCTATGGTTTGTTAATACGAAAAAAAAAAAAGGAAACAGTCAACCTGTTTTATACAGCTAAAACTCAAAACGATTTAGTATTTATATCTAAACTTAGCTGTGTTGCTGCTGCTGATGTTCTTGGAGTAGTATGTTGATTCACTTATCCTTTCCAGTCGAGGTGCCTAGGCCGCACCGATCAATGATATGGTGGCATTGATATCTTCCCTCAACATTATACACTTTTCGGCTTTGTTATATGCACGACTTTGTCTATTCGTTTGTTGCACATCTCATTTTGTTGTTTTATTCTTAACACACAAATTTAAACGATAAAGTCACTTTTAGTACGAAATGAAACAAATGAACTTTGCTAAATTCTTTATGTGTTTCTTTTTTGTTTTTATTATATTTATTTCTTTTTGCTCTGTCGCACCAGCTTCTATTCAAAGTTGATTTTGTTGTTAACTTGTATCAATTGTTTTTTCTTTAATTGTTTTTTTTTTTAACTTTTCTCTTATTTATATTTTATGTATGGTTCTGTTTCAATTTATATATATATATATATATATATATATATATATATATATGTATATCTATTTTAACAAATGTTTTTCTTTTTAAACTTTATTTCTAAAGTTTTTCTATGTACACTTTTTGAATATATGAAACTTATGCTTTTTGTTCTGTAATAGGTGTAGGTACTTTTTTTTTAGTTTTTTCCTTCTGTTCTGGTGAATTTAAAGAAATTTGAAACACAAAAACTTAAAATGCCTGGACGTACAAACCTCAATGATTCTGAAGCGGTATCCATGGAATTCACCGATGGTAATGAGCAACATGCATTTGCCTACTACAATCGTAAGGGTCGTTATGCATTGCGGTTGTTGCCTGTGCGAGGCACCATAGTTTTAAGGGACCGTTTAAAGGTAGCTGATGCTGTGACTCCTCAACGGATTGAAGCATGTTGTCCACCAGCCGAAAGAGTACCTACCTCAAACATACGTGTGAGACATCCTCTGTTGGGATTTCAGTATGAAGATAAATTAATATTGAATAAAAATGTAACAAAACGTTTACAGAGGGCAGATGAAGTATCGGCACAAATTTTAAAAGATAATTTGGCTAAGAAAATGGAAGCTGTGTTAAACCCACCATCAACCCAAAAATCGATTAGTAAAAATTCCGTAGGATGTTTGATTGCAGAAGATGACGATGATGCGGTAGAATTTGTTAGCGAAGAAAGACCGAAAAAGAAGAAAACTAAACGTAATAATAGTGAAAGTTATTTAATAGAAACGGACATTATGGATGTGTCTACTGAACAAAAGAAAACGAGGAAAGCTAAAAAATTTTATGAAATTGTATCGAAAGATTTGCAATGGCTACAAAATATTTAATAAATTGAAATGCATATCATCGGAACGCCAACACCTCAATAAAAATAAAACCCAATTTCGTATTAGGCAACCGTAATGCACTGTGCATGGTAAAGGAATCTAAATAGAGCAAATGAGACGACAATACAATAACATTAATACATTAACATTAAAACCATAAAAGATTTAAATCAAATTTTATCCCAATTGATAGTGGGTATACATACCCAATTGAAATTTTGATGATGTGTTCATAAACGTGAGTTGTATGCATGAATATAAAGCAAAGTAAAAAAAAAAAAAATTCTACTATACTTTATTTCAAAGTACGATGAAACTTTCTGTTATATATTTGATGGTATTATTATTAATATGTAGATTTCCCCACCACCATTGAGGTACTACAAATAGCGCGTTGGAATTTATTTTACATGGCTTGCATCCCCAATAGGCCTAAACCATGCTAATACTACATTTTAATATATATAGTTTTTAATGAATACCTTAACAGTAAGTAATTATATTTTTCATATTGAGATTAGAACGATGTTCATTTTATAAATAAAATAAAAACATAATATTTTTATGGAAATATACATATTAAAAGTAAATAATGGAAAAAAACAAATTTTGTGGTTGATTTATATGTTATTTATTTAATTTTTTTTTAATTTTGTCTTAAACATACATATAATAAATAAATTTTTTTTTTTAAGTAAATGTATATAAACTAGCTTACGTACCGTATTTCTGATGTTGTTTCCACTGAAGTATTTCTTCAAAATTTTGCATAATTTCCAAGGTTTATACAGTTTTTATATAACAGAACAGTTATGAAAAACTCTAAAAACGCTTGCCGGTGTAAATAACAATGATGGTTTTCATCTAACCATTCCTTGAATTTTGTTCTAGATATGGAAGCGTATACTGTGCTAAGTATGCTCTGCCTTAGGTTTAAAATGTTGAAATTTTCCTTAAAGAAATTAGAGTAATGGACGAAAATTAATCCAGCAGGCTCGTTGTAGTACATCGATGGAACAGTTATTTGTTGTATGTTATAGGCTTTATTGCGTAAGAATGATTAGCCATAATCATACATTCTTCGCATTTGTAGCCTTCCTCAAAAATTTTACGGATAACGTATCCCGTGTAATACGGTAACGTTTCCAGTTCTGTAACACTCTGACTTTCCGGGCTACCACCAAGTGCAACATCGTCCTCTACCATTTCTACCGTTTGTGTGTCGTTATTTTGGTTTTCAGTTTTGTCTGAGGAATCCATGGAGTCTTCACTTCCTGAATCAATATCCATTGCGTCCCCTTCGCAAGCTTCATAATTCACTTCGGGTGAATTTTTTGGGAAATTTATTATATTTAACAACATCAACTGACGCAGTTTGTTTCTGAAGTCCTTTATAACAGGTATACCTTTTGAAGGACCACTTATTTCCTTGAACAAACTTTTCAAAGCATCCTGCTTGAATTTAGAAAACAGGATGCAATTTATTTCAGGATATTTTTCAAACAGATGCTCGCTCATCTGGAGTAAACCATTAAGGGTTGAGACTAAACCATCAATAAAATTAAATCGGTCACGGTAGACGAAATTGAATGATTTCAAATAAGGAATTAAATCCAAAATGAAAGTGGCTTCTGCATGATTGTTCCTATAGGAAGATCTAATATTAGTAGTTCCATCCTTGCGATCCTTCGCATTAAGGATATCGACTAATTTATTTATTTGTTGCAGGAAGTAGATTGTCGCCTCAACTTTCGGTTATAAATCCTTTCCGAAAAAATCCGCCTGATGTTGTGTTGCAACTGCTGCAGCCATACTATGGCTGAACAATTGTGCCGATTTTAAAAATGCATTCTTTTCTATTATCCTCGTGGCAAAATGGTGTTCGGTAATTTTAGTAAGCATACGTACGAAGAGATATTCCTGATCTCTTTTGTACACTGATTTTAATATTTCAATATCTACCGTACCGTGATTTGTTTCAATTTCTGTTTTCACTAGAGTATTGCGTATTGAACTCACTAAATGGCAATAATCGTAGATGTAGAATATTTTATTTCCTGTTGAACTTACGAAGAAAGGCTTTTCCGGGGTTATTACCAAACTCGTAGACAATTTGACGTTCGTTGCTGCCTGGTCAGAATTAACGCACGTAACACTTAATCCAATTTCCGTTACTGCGTTAATGTTTTCTAATAAGTACTGTTCCATATCCTTGGCGGTAAACGTGTTTGGCGTGCTTTAATAGCTGACCAGAAAGGACCAGCTACTAAAACAACTTTGCAACATGAAAACCAACGCCTTTTCTGCTCTTTTCTTTGATGGTGGACCATGTACGTGGTCGACTAGACCAATAATATGATCCGTGGTTTCTTCGTATTCCATATTTCGTTGCAGCCTCGACTCGTCGATGTGCATCGAGCATTCTTTTTCACGTGCTGGTAGATCTTGTGTTAGTTTTTTTATGGTTTCCATAACCTCTTTGTTAATACCTGGTAGAAGACATTTTATTGGTCCCCAGGTATTTAATGCCGCTTCGGATGGCATATTGAATTGAAGCAATTCGCTCATAGCAATATATACTTTGGAGGAGATACATTTTATTTGTAGAGCAATAGCTATTTCGTCATCATTATATTTCTCTTTTTTGTGGACAATCATTTTTGCAAATGTTATAGCTTCCATGCTAACATTTGCATCCGGTATGATTGCATTCCGACGCAGTCCCTCCAGCGTCGCCACGTTTTATTCTAGAGTCTTTATGTGTTGCTTATTTTCAGAAAGTTGTTGCAGGTACCGCTGCTCCATTGAACAAAATTCTTCTGGCGAATACATGTTTTGATTTTATTTTAAATTTTTTTTTTCATACAACGTTATACACTTAAAAATTTCTCACTTTCACAGTTATAGAAAAAAACAAATTTGGAAAATACCGAAAGTAATTATAAGTTAAGTTTTGTTGAAACTTTTTTTTTTCTTTTAATTAATGAATAAATATATTTTATTGTTTGTTTTTTACAATAAAATATATTTAATGTGCTTTCGAAAAACGTTTTACACGCACTAATTATATTTCTTCTATATATGTATAGATGCTTATATTATTTTTAAAAAATGTACACTAAACTTAATATTTATTTGTTAATTTAATTATCAATTGCTTTACACAAATAAATATACTTTATTGTTTGTTTTTTACAAAAAAATATATAAAACTAAAGTTGTTTTTATTCGACCTTTTATTTATAAATAATAAATGCGTTGTTTGAGCTCGAGGCCATGAAATAAATTTTATTTATTGTTTGCCGATATTTCGAAACTCTTTGAGTTTCATCATCTGGGCTAATCTATAATATAAATATAACAACATTTTTTATATAATAATTTTAACTGTGTAAATATAAGACAATTTTGAACAAGACTTTGTGATGTGAATATAAGTACAAAGAATGAAAACAAACCGCAATAACAAACATAATAACACCCATAGAAAAACCAACAATAAAATAAAAACAACATAAATACGTAAACTTACAAAAATATAATTTACATATACATATTAAACAACGATTTTAAAATATTGCTGTTGTTTCTTCATCTACGTCTATTTATGCACTAAACTTAAAAAACTAATTATTGCAAATCTTCCCATTGTGTATCAAATGTTTGTAACTTTGAGAACAGTTCTCTACATCAATTTTAAAATTCATTTTTGTTGTTGGTATATTAATGATGTGTAGCATCTCTAACATGTAACGTCGTTTATAATTTTGTTCTGAGAATGTACAAGTTGTTTTGAGAATGTACAAGTACAGTGTGGTGCACGCGGTGGGATAAAGTGGAAATGTATTCCTTTTGAGGTAGCAGTTGAGATGATTGATTCCTGCCCCTTCTCGGAATAGATACTTTCAGCTAATTCTGCTAACTGGTTTCTTGCTCCTATGAAATTGGTAGCATTGTCTGAATATATGTTTTGACAACGCCCTCAACGGCTGATGAATCGTTTTAAGGCACCGATAAACGCTTCAGTTAATAGATCAGTGACCAGTTCGAGATGGGTGGCCTTTGTGGCAAAGCAACAAAAAACAGCTATATAATGAATCCAAAATGGTCCGCAATAATCTACACCAACGTTGATAAAAGGTCGGGCTGGAGTAACTCTAGCTTGCGGAAGGTTGCCCATAATTTGCCTATATAATTGTGGTTGTGCTCTAGTGCACCTTATACATTTTTGGACTGTTGATCGTGCCGTTATTTTTCCTCTTATTGGCCAAAAACGCTGTCTGATTAAATTTAGTAGTGCTTGCGGTCCACAATGTTTATTTTCTTCGTGAATCATTGTGAATAAAAGCTTTATGATGGGATCATTGTATGGAATCACCATTGGATGTTTTGCATCTTATGATAGTGATGAAGACTCCAATCGTCCGCCAACTCGTAGGATGCTTGTCTCGTCGAGGAATGGGGACAAACTGATGATGGAGCTCTTTTTATCGATTTCTTTGTTTTTCCGACAATTATTGATTTCCTGCGAAAATTCTGAAGCCTGTATGGTTTTTATAATTATGTGCAATGAACCATCTAGTTCGGCAGGTGTTAATGATTGATGTGAGGGGCGCTGATATTTTTTGATCTTTGAATTTTTGATGAATCTAATTATATACCCCAATATTCTTTGCAATGTTTTGAACGAGTTTTTATGCGGAATTTTGGAAATAAAGTTGTCGTCAGTTTCGGTAACTGTTGAGATTACACTTGTCCCTTTTCTCTCGAGTTCACTGGGGATTTGGAGTTGTTGGAAGAATTTAGGTGGCCACAGCTCTTCTTGTCTATGTAGAAACAGTGGTCCATACAACCATAAATTACATTGAGCAAGTTGAACTGCTGGTAAACCTCGGCAGGGTTGTCCCTTGATCGGATGTGGCGCCACTGGTCGGGTAACGTCAACGATTGAATTTCGGAAATTCTATTAGCTACGAACGTATGGTACATGGAGGATTGAGCGTTTATCCAGGATAGTACAATTTGTGAATCAGTCCATAAAATTGCAGTTTGATTATTGATTTGAAGATCTGTTTTAATCCTGTGTGTAAGTTGGGCCGCCATAACTGCAGCACATAATTCTAGGCGCGAAAATGTCTGTTGTTTTAATGGAGCAACCCGCGTCTTGGCACAAAGCAGTTGTACAATTACTCGTTTATCCTTAAGAATTGCTCGGATGTAAGCAACTGCACCAAAAGCCTTTTCTGAAGCGTCTGAAAATATATGCAGCTCTGTTTTTTTACTGGTAGTTCTCCTTTAAAAACGTGTCGAGGAATTTTAAAATTGTTTAGACTGTCTAAATCATTTCTGAATTTAGCCCAGGTTGTGTGAAGATCTGCAGGCAATGGCTCATCCCAGTCTAGCTAGAATTGCCATAGCTGCTGAATAAACATCTTTGCCTTGACAACTACAGGTGCTAATAGTCCAAGGGGGTCAAATAACCTTGCGAGATCTGACGTTGCCGTGCATTTTGTGACAGCCTGTTGATGGTTCACTTTCACCTTGATGCCAAAATGGTCAGTTTTAGGCAGCCATGATAATCCCAAAGTTTTTACCGTGCTTATGTTGTCACTGTTGAAATCTAAATCCACCTCCTGATCACCGAATGGAATGTTTTTTAGCAGTTGTGGGTGATTTGCACACCATTTTTTCAAATTGAAACAATGCCGTTTTAGAATCGTGATGAGCTCCCTTTGCATCTCAATTGTAATGTTAAGGCTGTCTGACCGTCCAAGTCCATCATCCATGTAGAAATTATCCTTTAACATTTGAGCTCCAAATGGATAATTTATAGCATTTTCGTCGGCGATTTTTTGTAGACATCTTGTGGCAAGGAACGGTGCTGTCCGTGTCCCATATATAACTGTGTTAAGTCTATAGTAATTGACAGGTGCTGATGGATTTTCTCTCCAAATTATTAATTGGTAGTGCCGATCGGTTGGTTGAAGTAAAATTTGTCTATACATTTTTTCGATATCAGTAGTGAAGACAAATCTCGGCAATCTGAAACGCAGCAAAATTGAAAATAATTCATTTTGGACAGTAGGACCCGTATACATCAAATCGTTGAGTGAGTAGCCTGATGAAGTCTTTGCTGATGCGTCGAACACTACTCTAAGTTTTGTTGTCGAGCTGTCTGGTTTCAAAACGCAGTGGTGAGGAATTATGTATTTTGGATCTAATACGGTATCAATATCGACCTTTTCCATATGTCCTAAGAGTTCATACTCCCGCATGAATTTGATGTATTGAAGTCGAATGTCTTCGTTTTTTAGAAGTCGACGTTCTAGGCCCAAAAATCTGTTGTATGCCATCGCGTGGGAGTCCCCTAAAGCTGTTGGGTTCTCACGAAATGGAAGACTGACAATGAAACGGCCATCTGTATTGGTGTGAACATGTTGGGTGAAATGTGATTCACATTGTTGTTCTCATGGTGGCAGGCCCCTTTTGTTGGCTTCAATCTCGTCCAATTTCCAAATATGTTCTATGGCTTCTTCCAATGATGTAGTGTCTCCAAATATTGCACATGGGTTAGGCGATGGATTTTTTCACATTGCACCTCCCACAATCCAACCGAGTTCAGTGTTTTGGAGTGTTGGAAGATCATCACCTATATGTATAGTTCCATTTTTAGTTAATTTGAAATAAAACTCTGCTCCAAGTAGTAAATCTATTTTTTCTTGCTGATAGAAATGCGGATCTGCTAAGTGAATGTTGTTGGGAATATCCCAAGGTGAAATGTCAAACTGTTGACTTGGTTGTGCGGGAATTATACTTGGGAGTACATAAGCTTCCACGTTTGCTGAGAACTTGAGGTCCCTGGACTTCATAGCGATATTTAGGCGATATTTAGATTTTTTTCTGAGTTTCTCCAACACCGTCGAGGCACAGAGAAGCTTCTAATGGTGTAATTGCCAATTTTTGGCAAAGGCGTTTAGATACAACATTCACTTGCGAACCTGAATCTAATACTGCCCTAAATTCATTGGATGCACCGTTTGAAGCTATAATGATAACCTTCGCTGTTGCTAGAAAGACATAGCCCTGGCGGCCCGCACCGATGTTTGCTGCTGCTGATGTAACTGCTACAATGTTTCATGTAGTCATTTTTGCTGGTGTATTTGGATGTGAACTGCTTTGTTTTGAGCTCGAATTTGATGATATTTTTTCATTTTGTGTATTATCCCTTTTATTTAAATGAAGCAACATATTGTGCTTTTTTGTACATTTTCTGCAGCTACTAAAATTGCAGGATTTCGAAGCGTGGTCACTTCTGAAGCAATTGACACATAGATTTTGTTGTTGTACCCATCGTAACCGTTCTGCTTCTGATAATTGCAGAAATTTGCTGCAGTGGTATAATTTATGACCACTATTATTGCAAAATTTGCATGTGCTAATATTGTTTCCGGCGGATGTTATTATTGTTGACACTGTAATGGTGCGGCGTTGGTGGAAGATCCGCTTCCGTTTCCCTGAGCCTTTGCTGGTCGCACGTGCTGGCGTAGGGCCTAGCTCGCCGGATGGGTGGGGTCTTGCTCAGGCCCAGGGAAACCGCACTACAGATTTTCACGTGCGATTTAAAAAAAAACAACTGTCAAAAAATCGGACGCTAAATGGGACGGATGGCCATACTTACCTTGGGATTGGGGACGAGGTGTTCTGCCCCTTTTGCCCTCCCTACCATGTTACCTCGACTCCATCTTAATTGGAGGTAACCCACTGAACTGTACTGTGCGAAACGTCTCGCTTATGTTGACCTTTTCTCCTTGATTGTGTTGATATGTTCGCCGTGATGGTTATGAATTTTATTGTGGTTTTTGAATAATTGGTTTATTTTAGATTTCCTTATTTTAAATTGTTTTGTTGTAATGTTAGGCACTGTTATTACAGTGTGTTTCCTTTTATACAATTTTTGTTATAATTTCAGAGATTAGATTTTAAATATTTTAATATTTGTTTTAATTATAAACTTGTAAAATGAAAGTTCTTTTTTTTTTATCAACGATTTCTCTTAAATATGAGAAGTTAATGTGTTTTTTTTTTTTCTTTTATATCACAAACCAAAATTTTAAATTTCTTTTATTCAGAAAAACTATCACACAATTTGCTTCTTTCCAAATCAAAACCTTAATTTTAAAACGGTTTTTTTTTTTTTATACAACGTTTTTATGTGGAATTTTTTTTTTATTCTTAAATCCATAATATTGTTTTTTTTTTTTTTTTTAAACTTAAACATATGTATTTAGTTTTTTCTTCTTTAATATTAAGTATGTTACAGTGTTTATAAATTTTACTTGCAAACTTTCTTAAAACTAAATTTTTTCTTCATTTAATTTTAGGTTTTTCCGTAATCTTTATTCTTTTACAATCAACACTCAACACCAATCGCCAAAACTTCAATGAATTTTAAATTCTGGCGTCATCTTCATACCACCAATTATACAAGCCTTTTTTTCTCTAGCACAACCAAAAAAATAAACCTGTTTTTTTTTTTTTTATTACCTACGCTCACCCACTCATAGAATAGCCTATGTATGTCATTATGTAACTTTTTATCTCTTTATCCCTAATACACATAGATATACATACACTCGTTCATAATCTCACTCTTTTCGTAAAAAAAAATACCAACTCATATTAAAAGGAGAGAGAGTAAGTGAGATTATTTAGTGAATGAAGGGGCAAGCTAATACCAATAGCTGAAAACCAGGTGGGAGAACGAGAAGGATTGCAAGCTGTAGTTGACCCATACATACATGCATAATCATGAATTCATATAAACAACGAAGAGACAAATAAATCGCTCCATTAATCAGTTTGCAAAAATAGAACAAAAATTTTCCATTAATATGTTACCATATAAGGTGTTGTTTACCTTACATACTTGAACTTGAAAATAATTTCAAGATCAAGGTTATTATTTTTTCTTCTTTCTTATTCTGCTTGTAACAGAAATTCTTTTGTTACAGTAAAGCGCAAAACAGATCACCGTCACAACACCACCTTATATGTCGGTTTTTCCTTTTGAGTTATTGCCTCCATAGATTGGAACTGAAATTCCAAAAATGACAGAAATTCAGATACAGTTGGCACATCTCTTGGGTTTGCTAATGATTGCATGTATCTGATATGGGTATTCTTATCCAGTTTTTTAATCAATAACTGTATTAGTATCGCATCCCAGGAAGATGTTGTAATTTATTTAAGGCAAGCAAGCATTCCTTGGTGGTATCATGTAGAGCCTGAAGTGATGGTGCTGATGACGTTACTGGCTGTTGGTGAATTATTTTGTCCACTAAGTTAGCTACCAGGAGCCTTTTGTTGTTATAGCGTTCTTGCAATGTTTTCCATGCAGTACTATAATTTTGCTCCGTTAATGTGAATTGGCTTATCAGATGTTCTGCCTCTCCAGTTAGGTTAGTCTTTAAATACTACATTTTCTGGACTGCTGGGATGCGTTGTTTATCTACCACCTCTGTAAATAGATCATTGAATTGACTCCATTTTAGGTAATCTCCATCAAATTTTGGAATCATTACTTTTGGTAAAGGCAATGGATTTTGTATCATCGACGTTGATGAAGATGTATTATTGGATATATTGTTGTTTTTTATTGATGTAATTGCCACCGCCAGATTACCCAAATGATTTTGAACTTTTTCATTTAGTGCGAAGAAGTCATCCATAATAAAACCATCCCCTGATGGATCTTCAATTTCTTCGCAAATATTGTCGCATAAAATTTGTATCTGGTTCCAGAGATCGTTGATATTCCTGATTCTAAGCTCATAGTATTGGGGCGGTTGAATATCTGTGATAGAAGCTAATCCATTTAATAGCCGCTCTAATGCTGTCATTCTATTTTTAGTTTTCCGGATCAGGCTTTGGTGATTTTCGGACGCATGTTGAGTGGTCTGAATAGCCAATGATTGGGCACCATTATTTTCAATCACAGATGGCCTTTGTTTGGCTTCGGATGAAGCGCTTAGTCGGCTAGCCTCGGTAGTAAATATTTGTATATAGGAGGTTGTTAATTCATTGATTTTGGAATAATAATCATCCGTGAAGTATGCATGCTCAGTTCTCAAGCTTTGAGCATCGTCGAACTGGCGTAATTTTGAGTCCTGGGCTTCAAATTGATCCCAGGCCTCTTGTAATCGTCGTCTACGATCTTCATAGTATCCTGCAGTTGTTTTTCTGTCTGCAGAATCTTTTTTAAAGTTTCGTATTATTGCTTGAATAGATTCACCTGTCTTCGATAGAGCATCTAATAATTGCTTTGAGGTTTCCATCGTGTATGTGACTGCAAAATTGTATGAGGATTACAAAATATACCGGTTTTTTGTAGCTAAATCTAATGAACAATGATACTTGTGGATGACCGATGTCCTTATGACTTGCGTACCAGGATTTGCTGAACAAGAACGCTTGTGGACAATTGAAGTCCTCATGAGTTGTGCACCAGGTTTTTCTGAACAAGGACGCTTGTGGACAATTGATGTCCTGATGTGTTGAGTACCTGGATTTGCTGACCCAGGACTCTTGTGGACAATTGATGTCCTGATGAATTGCGTACCAGGATTTTGCTGAACAAGGACGCTTGTGGACAATTGATGTCCTGATGTGTTGCATACCAGGATTTGCTGAACCAGGATGCTTGTGGACAATTGATGTCCTGATGAATTGCGTACCAGGATTTTCTGAACAAGGACGCTTGTGGACAATTGATGTCCTGATGAGTTGCGCACCAGGTTTTGCTGAACAAGGACGCTTGTGAACAATTGATGTCCTGATGAATTGCGTACCAGGATTTTCTGAACAAGGACGCTTGTGGACAATTGATGTCCTGATGAGTTGCGCACCAGGTTTTGCTGAACAAGGACGCTTGTGGACAATTGATGTCCTGATGTGTTGCGTACCAGGATTTGCTGAACCAGGACGCTTGCGGACAATTGATGTCCTGATGAAGCGCTGCAGGGCGTGTTTAATCCACTCGTGAGTGTTTCAAGTTCCTTACCACTGGTGGGGGGAAACTTGAATTTCAAGAGTGTTTTGGGGTCACCAAAATGTGATATTGGTGCCTCAAATGTAGAGTGATTCGATTGTTCGAACTGGATCTGCTAATGCTATAGCTGGATCTGCTTGATGATTGAGCGGACGTCCTGGATGGATATCCTGTTGCGTGGTCAATCCACTCGTGAATACTTTAAGTTCCTTGCCACTGGTGGGGGGAAACTTAAAGTCAAGAGTGTTTTTAGGGGTCACCAAAATGTTAGTGTGTTGAAACTATTAGTATAAGTCAAACCAAACACTTAAATTTGGTCTGTACTAATTTGTTTGTTTCTTAAAAATTGTTCGGTCTTCAAGCACTTGTAACTTGAAGATCAGTGTTCAGTAATCAAAACAAAATAAATTCTTTTAACTACTGACTTTATTGAAGTTTTGTTTGAGGTATTTATATAAAAATTATGCATCAAAAAATGCTGACTTAACTAAATGTTATTGAATTAAAATTTATGCTATATTGGCGAATAACAAAACAGACTGTATAAAAGGTATAAATGTAATTTGATCTATTAATAAAAAAAATTTTCGTTAAATTGGCCAATAAAAAGAAAGACAATATTAACTATATAACATTCAATGCATTCACTAATTATTGTAATATTTTAGGGGAATTCTACATTAATTGAATTTAAATATATTGAATCTTAACAATATTTAATGTGCTTTCGAAAAACTTTTTACACGCACTAATTATATTTCTTCTATATATGTATAGATGCTTAGGTACTTTTTTTAGTTTTTTTCCTTCTGTTCTGGTTTTTATATATATTTAACTGTTGATTTTTTTCTGTTTTTTTTTTTCATTTCTGAAATTTTCATAAGTACACTTTTGAATATTTCAAACATTTAATTCTGTTCTGTACTTTTTTTGTGTAATTTTCTGTTTAATTGTTTAACTGTTTTTTTCGTACTTGACTTTTTAAGTTCTTGTTTTTATTGTTAGACAAATTTTGTTTCACAGTTTTAATTTTTCGACAAATTTTGTTTCACACTCCTGGCAGGGTCGCAATGAAATAGGAATCATTTAAACACAATTAATTTGGTGTCCGCTCTAGCGAGCGTGTTGGTTCAGACTACCTTTTGTATTTATTTATTAAACTTATATCTACCTAAAAATATTACATGCACACAAACACACACACTCTTAATCTACTTTAGCTAGCGTGAGAATTAATTATATATAAGAGTTGAGAACTAGCTGACAATGCAGTTCCCACAGTTAGTTGTGTATTGCGTACAAATATGCAAATATGCAAGCGTGTACTATTGCATGTTTAAGACATGCAATAGACACTACTCAAACACACTACAACAAAGAGCTTTCACACAAAACTCTTTGTCACATTTTATTTATATTTGGATACTTAAAAAGGGTTTTTTTACAAAACTCTTTGGTACATTTTGTTTACATTTTATATTAGAAAGTGGTAACCGCTTTGGTTTAAATCACCATGGGTGATCTTACCGCGCTAGCTTTATCAGTTTGATTACATATATAACTCACTTTCACACGTATACCTACTTATATCATTTAATAATCGGAAGAGTGTAGTTGGTAATATGGGCGTTATTAAGTAGAGATGGGCACGTGAGTAATTTTGGCTCACGCTCACACCGTAAAAATTTTGAACAACGCACGCTCACGCACGACAATTTTTGTCGCTCACGTTCACGCACGCTCAGTGAGTAAAATTAAATTAAATTAATTAAATTAAAAATTAAATTTTACTCACGTTCACGCGTGAATCACGTAAGTCACGAAACTCACGCAAAAGAAAAAACTGAAATTTTTAAATCAGAAAAATTGTTTTTCACATTTTTATTTAAAGAATACTAAAAAAACAAGTTTTATTTTTATGAATAGATTAAATTAACTTAAAAATATAAAGCAAAGTTTATATTATTTAAATAAAATACTTAAAGTTATAATTATAGTTAATGATTATAAAACAAAAATTTAATTCAGTCTCTTTTTCACTGGGGTTAAAAAATTAAGGTAATTTATTGTCTTTTGTAAAAACAGTCTTTTTAATGGTTCACAGTCAAGCGAATATAAAATTAATTAAATTCATTGTCTTATTAATGTTTTACAAGCATATATATATAAATATTCTAAGTGTTTTTGTAGAGAAACAGTATTTTGTCAACGTCTTCACCAAGAAGTCTAGTTCTTCTCTCTTCTAGAATTTTTCCAGAAGTAGAGAAAACTCTCTCACTTGTTGCTGAACTGCATGGAATACATAAAATATATGAGGCCAGATTTCTTAGAAGGCTAGTGTCGGATGAACTTTTCCAAAACTCTAATAATTTGCAATCAGGTTTAATTTTTTTCTTTAAATAAATTCTAAGTTCTTCTTCAATTTGCTCGTTTTTAATTTTGAGCATGACTTTCTTGCGAAGTTTCCATATATTCAACAAAGGGTCGGTTAAAACTGGAAGAAGGTTCAAATACAGGTTCACATGCAGGTTCACATTGTTCGCATTCTTCAACCAAATTCTGAATATCGCTTGCCATTACTTTTATTGTTGAGTAAACTAATTATTTTGCCTCTTGGCTGCAAAACTTCAGTTCTTTAAATTGTGGGTTCAAAAAAAGTGCAATATAGTGAATATCTTCTGTTTTTAATCTTTTTATCAGTGACTTTTTAATAGAAAGCTTAAAATTTTTAATAACTTTGGAATCATATAATTCTTCGGAACATATTTTGTTTCATACCACAGACCATATTCAGTTATTATTGGAACTTTTCTGAACATTCTTTAAAATGGCATAAAAACTTTAAGATATCGTCAATTAGTTCAAAGTCAACATCTGCAATTTTCTGTATTAAATTCTTTTGAATTAATAAGTCTTGAATCTCACTTTTCATTAATAAAACACTCTCTAACATAAAATAAACGGAATTCCAACGAGTTTTCACATGTTGTTTTAGAGATTTACTAAGGTTGTTATTCAGTCCAGATCGCTTGAAATAGCCAACAAGCTTTTTGCAAGCTTCAATGACTGTACTTATCTCACAAATTTTTTCCTTTTCAAAAACGTCATCCATTACTAGGTTAAGGTTGTGACAAGCGCAAGACATCCTTTTATATTATCTGAACGCTGCTACGACGTTAGCGCCGTTATCAGTAACAATAACGCTTTTTTCCAATTGTTCTTGCCGTCCAAAGTCTCCTAGCATGTCAATGATAAATTCCAAAATATTGGAACCAGATTTTTCACCTCAAAAATTAAATTTGTCATACATACGTATTTTTGTTTTGATTTTTAATCTTACCAATGTAATGATTCGCGATTTCCTAAAATATTTACACACAAGTTAAAGCCCTTATCAATGTAATGACAGCTCAAAGTTAAAAAGCTTTTCTGGTTGTATTTGTCTGTCCTCATGTCAGTGGTGAATGCAAGGTGGCGCACTATGGGATCGCTTCATACATTTTTGTGCAAAAACTATAAGGAGTGGTCCTAGATCATTGAAAGTTGGCACCGAGAATTATATTGACTAACCACGTCCACCGCCCACCTCTCATACAATTCAAATCGATTTTTTCGCATAAAATTTTTACTGTCGGAGCAAAAGTCTTCAAATTTGGTACATATACTTTCTAGAATACAAAAAAGGTGCATGTGAAGTTTAATGAAAAGCCGCCACGCCCACCGCCCATTAAACCCATACAAAATATAGATAAGATTTTGTTATAATATTTTGTTTATCATTCCACAAAAAACTTTATTCTTCATCTATCATTTCTTTGACTACATCATCACATTCCTCCATGGCGGTCAGATAAAACAGTTTTAAGTTTGTTTTTAACTTCAGCATACTGTTCCTGAAGAATGTCCCTTGAAAGCGTTCTCCTTGACGCTAAAACTTGCTGTACGTTAACGTTTCCGTATGTTGACCCAAGGTTTATTAATGATTGAGCCAATTCTTTAAAACAATTTCCTTTAAATCGGAAAGAATGATTAAAACAAATAAATATATTTATGAACTTAACTCTTATTTTCAGTTATGGAGAGTGGCCGGATGTCTTTTGTAATAAAGTTCAATTGACTTAATGCAATACTTCTTTTTGTGGCTCCTGAAATTTTTTTGCATGCATACGTATCAATTTTTTGTTGAACTCCACTTGAAAGGGAAGCAGCTGCTGGACACGAGTGTCTTAAGAGACTACCTGTTCCTCCTTTTGCAGTATACGTCAACAGAATTTCACATTTGTTGCATCGTGCAAAGTCAACTAATTGTTGTCCACATTTAATAAGTTAAAAATTTTTCCAAACAGCACCTTTTGAGGAATGAGGACTATAAAATGTATACTTATTTTTATTTTTTTTAATATCAGTTTCAATATGAGATTTGCTTTTTTTATCCATAGCGAAAAAATGTGTGATCGTCACAATAGCTGCTGTTTTGTTTGTTTACACAAGAAATATGAAAACATGCGAATACCGCGGGCAACTAAGTAAATACTTGACGCCGCCATGCCGCACAGTGGCACCGCCCCATACATTTCTTGAAAAAAAAATAAGAGGAGTGGCCGTACAGCAATGAAATTTTGCAGAAACACTTCTCTGGGCTAAATTAAGAAATTTTGAAAAAATCTTGGAAAACCGCCCACACCCATCTCCCATATAACTGCACTTGCCAAAATTTTTATTATTGGACCTAGGGACTTGAAATTCGGGACACCTGTTACGGTGGTTTTGGGTGATGGCGTCGATTGCCCTGGAAGTAAAAAAAAAATGTAAACTTAGTATTGGTGTAAACTTAAAACTCTGAGGAACGAAAACGTACCCGTTTTTTTTTTTTGGTGTAGCATCTGGGTCTTCATGCTTGAAAAATACTGATACCTCTATAGTACAAGTTTCCTGGACTTCTTTCACATCGTAACTCACATTCAATTACTATACTTGTTTTAGTGTTCAAACTTTCTGCGTCCATTTGTATAGATTTTTCGAATGCACGTTCTTCTCCGTATATCGGATTATCCCTATATGTATGTTATTTGTAAGGTGTGGTATTTTAGATAGAATAAATCTAAACAGGGATAAATTTTCTGTGGTGTTTTATTTATGGTTTTTGTTACTCACAAAGTTTTCGTTAAATTAATTCACAGATGGGCATAGACGCCGTTTGCTTCCTGTCTGAAGTGAACCACTACTTCGTTGTGCAAAATGTCTTTTGTGTTTTCTTAGTTTGAGATGTTTCCTTTTATTGGTTTTTATCAGTTTTTTTTTTTGACAAATGTTTTATTCTGGTAAATGTTTTTTTTTTATGGGTTTTATTTTTGCGTTAAATTATATGTTTTGTCACGTTAAATAGTAGGAATGTGGCAAAATTGCAAACACGTTTGGTAATTTTCGTTTGTTTAATACAAATACGCAGAATGACTTCAGGTGTCACATCGGCTGTGGATTCTGTGTAAATAGCGTTGCCAGAGGGTTTAGTACACTAAAAGAAAACGAAAAGACGGTTATGAATGAAATTACGATTCGTTTTGATTTTTGCGTTCTATATTGAAAATAGATATTATGGTTAGTGTCTGTGACCGGAAAAAAGGAGGGAAAGTATAGAACAATCTAGATTATTCGAAAAGGAAAAAGGATAACCGTAGAAATTAGACAGAGTAAGAGAAAGTTGTCAAACGAGTTTAGAGAAAATATTGGAAGGTCAAACTAGTTTGTGGGGTAAAGCTAAACTTAGCCATCTTTTGAGAGGCATTGCTAATTATGGCGCCGACCAGCAAAGTATTAAAAAGAACTAAGGCGGAACTATAGAAAATTTGAGTTTAAAATAAAATAAAAAATTGAAATCCTGTGCGGGGTGAAAAATAAAAAAAATATACAGAAATACCAATTAAAGTGATAAACAATACGTAATAAAACAAGAAAAAAAAAACATACCAAAGTGAGTAATATTTAAAATAAGGTGAAATTTAAAGGAGGGTTAAAATAAAGTCTCCTTGAAGGTCGTTGCAGGAGTGAGGAAAGGCTACCGGCGACAGCAAAGGTTATTATATATAAATATAGTGAGAGAAAAGAAAAGAAAACGTAAGTTTGAATTTGTGGGGTATTATGTGTTAAGGATAGTGTTGAACATTTACATTATTTAATAGTGGGGTATTGGCTTCCAACTGGAACAGGACCAGATGGTTGAGAGGGAAAGTGGAGACCGGTATCCCAGCAAGACATCCTATAACTGGCCAAAATAAAGTAAAATATCGGTAAAGGTCCCGGAAAACAGGTAACCTTAGCCTAAGTTTCACAAGTGTAGCGTGTGAAGAGTGAAAGTAACCAAAAGAAACATAATTAAACCAATTAAAGGCATTAATGAGAAAATTTTAATGTTGAAAGCAATACATTAATACTTACCAAGAATAGAAAAAGTTAATTAAAATATCCGGCAAACCGTTGTAAAACAAAAGAATAAATTTTTAACCTTTAAGAAAATAAACCCAGAACCTGAAAAGAAAATTGTTTAAAAGAAAAAATATATAGAAAGAGGAAATCAAATATTGTAAAATTAAGTATATTTAGTGCATGTTATTTAAGTTTAGTTATAAGTAGTGCGATACTAACCGAAGTGCTATATATATATATAAAAGAAGAAAAAACTATATCCGGTGAATGTCCATATATATGAAAAACCATTATATATAGATCACACATAGTCAATTTTTATTGGTATATAAATATAAAAAAAAAAAAAAAAAAAACGGGAAAAGTATAGAAGCTTATCTGCGAAACATCCAGCTTTAGGGAAGTCCTTCAAGATAGGGTTTTCGTGAGAGTAAGTGTAGACCTTTGCAGACCGAATGTAATATCTATATAGGAAATAAAAAAAAAAACTATATTAACCGGTAGCTAAAAAAAGAGAGATAGATAAAGAATTTTAAATCGAAGAGTAATATTCATATGAGTGGCACTTGTGTTGAAAAGTACTATAGTTTAGTTTTAGATATTGTTTCTATAGGTCTTGTATGTTAAAAATAAAATGTATTTTTCTTTTTTGATTTGTTCATTATATAACCGTCAGATTTTTGCTAGTGTTGTTTAATATTATTAAATTTATATATCACATATTTTATTGTTTCTGTACTTACGTCAAGCATATATAGTAAACTTAAATTAAAAATAAAGAAGTTTAATAATTTGATAAAAATTTTATTGTTAAATAAAAAAAAAAATAAAGATTATGTATTGAAATAAGTGTAAATATAAAGAAAATGTGTGAGTAAATTTATTTAGGAGGGGGATATTGATATAAGGTGAAAGTGGTGAAGGCTGGTTTTAGGGATCTTCATTGATGAGAGAAGGAGAGACGGAGATCACGGTTGGGATGGGCAACTGGGGTGTAAGACCTGCCTCCTACGCTGAATGTGGTGGTGAGTTCAGTAAGAAATTTTGTGTTTATTTCATGTTTGTATAATTTGTCGGGTCTCTGAGGCCAAGGTGATGGGATGGATTCACACCCGTCTGATGAAACCGCATTTGAGCTAGTCGGCCCAATTCACCTTGGTGCTCTTTGGGGCACGTAACACACCTTATGAAAAAAATTAAACATATTGGGGATGCCAAGCCTACTTTAGATTTTACGCCTATTGAAAGTTGTAGATTTTAGGTGTTTTTCTTCCCTGTCTAGAAGTTTTGTTGTCACTTGTGTGACGTTGATAAAAAAAACTAGTGTTTCTTTTTTCTTTAATATTTTTTTTTTCCGTAGCTAGTGCTACCTCTTTATTTAGTTGAGTTCTTTTTCTGAAATAAAATTAACAGTTTCGTATTCTTATATTTACCAAAAATGCTTACTGTTGTTTATTGTGGCGATTTAATTTTCACACACTTATAATTATTAAATGTTTATCGTGACGATTTTCAATTAATTTAGGTTTTAATAAATGTGGCACATGTTGGGCAACATCCGGTAATAAGTTGAAATGACTTCTTTTAAAAAAAATGCAAATACTGCAACTAGGCAACTTGATTGTTTTTGAAAATGAATTAGTTGGAATTCGTCGATACATATAATTCTTTAATAAAAACATTTTTGTATGTAAGAATGTTTTTTTTATACATAATACAAACTTGCATTTAAATGAATGCCCAAGAAAGGTAAAAGGGAGGTAAAGAACAGAGAACAATAACTAAATTATGATTCTATGGGGTGTTATCGTAAATCCCCCTCCGTTGGATTGAGGCTCCGACGAAACGTTAAAAACTTGTACCTTTCTTTTACAAAATATTGGCATAAGTATTGAAATAATAAGTATAATTGATATTGTTAGTGTATTGGTTGTAATATTAACAATTTTATTTATCTTATGGTTTGTATTTAGATCATTAAAATTTTCTTCAAATTTGATTTGCTTAATATATAGGTCATTTAAATTTAAGTCTACAAATGTTTGGTTTTCTTTTATTTTTGTTATTAGATGGGTTTGTATGATTTTCTCTTTGAATGTAAATTTATTATTATAAAACGTTTTGTTATCAACTTTTATTTCACAATTTTCAAAAATTATTAGAAATGTATATATATTATTATAATACTGTTTTCTATTTTTGTAAAATTTGTAAAATTTTTAAAGAAGTTTTTGAATAAAATTAGGCCTGGTCTGATTTCTTTTATTTCATTCATATTATTTTTAATTAGCGTGCAGTGCAACTAGCTACATTATTTTCAACAATATTTTTAATACAATTATCGTTTACTATTTCCAAATTTTTATATAATTTGGATACATTAGGAAAAGAAATATTTTTATTTTCATTTATTAATATACGATTTCTTGGTAGGTATAAAGATTTATTAAATTCGTTTGGTATTGGTTCTAAAATTATTTGGGAAAAGGAAGAATTGGAGAATACGGGAATGGATAGGATAATAATTATTTGGTTATCATGAAATGAAGTGGCTACTTTAGTCTTTGTGTATGTCTCAAAGTTATCTATTATTTCTATTTCTTTGTCATTCAAAATATCTGTGGGAATGATACCTTGTTTACTAGTAAAAATAACTCGTCCAATGTCATCTATGTGATCCTTTAACAGATTTACAACGCTATCAATTTGATATAGATGCTTCGTAAAAGTTATTTCGTCTTCTAATGTAGATATCTTGTTTTGAGTTTTATATTTGAATTTATTGATGTATTTTTCGACAATATATTATTGTTTATTTATGTGGGCGGTGATATTTTGGATTTGAGAAGAAAATGTTTCACCAACTTGTATTACGTTATTAATTTCAAACGAATTCTTGTTTATACTATTTGTGAGATTTGTAAGAGCTCTCTTAATTCTACTTCGTCCTCGCTGTCCATATTGCCAGTTATGAATTTTATGCCTTTACCTAAACCGTCTATCAGTCCACGTCTGTTTCTAAAATGTGGTGCAAGGTTTTCTATTTTTCTATTTAGTAGCTTAAAATTGTTTTTCATAGTGTCTATTAACGGCTGTAAATCTGATATGGGACTATCTAATAATTTTATATTTCTATTTATATTCTCCATTGTGTTATGATAGTTACTTAGATTAACAAAATGAAATATTCTATTATAGTGATCTATAATATTTATATTGTCTTCTTTTATCGGGATATATCCTTCGTTTTTGGTTAAATCGTGTATCTCCATAATCTGAGAGTGTGTTACTTTTAAAGTAGAGATCAGAATTATTATAAGTGTTAAAGGTGTCATCTAAAAAGAAATACGTTATTAGGTAGGTTAGTTATTTATGTTTTGTAGCTCTTTCCTTCTCTTAATATGAGATTTATAGTATTTATGGTTAGTGTCTGTTATAACATGGTCATTGTCTATTTCTGATACTGTAATTTTTCTAAACTTAGAATGATTCTTTCCTCCTCTTTCGTCTTTCAAATATATTGGTCCTGTTTGAATATCTATATCCTCTCTATTTTCATTTAATTTTTCTATTGTCCTTTCTTTCATTTTAACAATTTTAGCTCTGATTGAAGGATAATCATCATGACTTATTGTACCATTTTTGAAGTCAATAGGTTTCCTGCCTGTGGTAGAATGAATTGTGTTATTGTAGTACAATATTGTTCTATATATTTTCTCTTCTACAGATTCCGTGTTTTATTGGGATCATGTTTTAATATCCTAACATGTTCATTTATGGTATTATGCAATCGTTCTACATCCGCATTTGACGTATGGTTATTATTTGAAGTGTAATGAATTTTTATTCCCCGTTCTCTTAAGAATTCTAAAAGTGGTAAGGCTTTTAATCCTAATTCATTATCAACTATTAATTTTCTGATGCCTCCAACTGTTGATAGATATTGCGTTAATGCTGTTTTAAAATCGATCCGTGATCTACTCTTTATTTGTATGGCCTGTGCGTGTTTAGAAAATTTGTCTATAAATGTCAGGAACAATGTTTTCTCAAGGCTATAGAAAAAAATGTTTGCCTGACAGGCTTCCTTTCATACTTTTCTCTATTACAAATGTCACAGTTATTTATATATTGTGTAATACGCATTTTCAGTTGCGGATGGTAAATTTCAGTTTTCAGTTCACAGAAATTAATCCCTCTGTGATTGTTTTTCAAATGTTCTTTTTGTATTATATCTGTTAATTTGTTTTCATCTACAATATCTGTGAGAACTTTTCTACATACTACAATTTTAAAATTTGGATTTTCGCAAAAATATTTTTTCACAATTTCATTTAATTTTTCATACACTGTTTCATCATCCACAAATAGTGCATTTATTTTATCAGGGTTAAAATGATTTTTCAGTATTGTTATAGTAGTGTTTTCGTCAAAATTTTTTGCATATATTGTTTTTCGGCTATTTTTAAATATTTGCACATTTTTTATTTTAAGTGATCCGGATGCTGTTTTTCGAAGTATAATTTGCCTACGATAAAAGTTTAATGGGTTTCCAGTTTCAACCATATTTGATGAATTATTCTCAATTTCATTTTCATTCTCGTTTTCATTTTCATTTTCATGTTCATGTTCATGTTCATGTTCATGTTCATGTTCATGTTCATGTTCATTATCATTATAATTTTCATTACTATTTTCAACGTCATTTTCATTTATTAACACAATTTTAGATAATGCATCTGCATTACCATTTAACAAACCTTTTTTATACTTCATTTCATAATCATATTCCTGCAGACGCAACCTCCATCTCACCAACTTCGAGTCAGGTACTTTTATTGAAAATAACCATGTTAAAGGTCTATGGTCTGTTTCAATAATAAAACGTCTTCCAAATAAGTATGGCCTGAAATATTTAGTGGCCCAAACGATTGCGAGCAACTCTTTCTCGATCGTACTATAGTTCTGCTCTGCGCCGTTTAATGTCCTACTCGCAAAGCATATAGGGTGATCTTTCTGGGATAATATTGCTCCTAGAGCATAATCGGTTTGTAATATAAATTTTTCATTAAAATCGGGATAAGCTAAGACAGGAGAATTGGTCAGTAGTCTTTTAAGAGAATCGAAACTTTCTTTATAATCTGCATTTTTAATTTCAACAGTTGCATCTTTTCTTAGAAATTTTGTCATGGGGCGCGCAATATTTGAATAGTTTTTTATAAATTTCCGGTAATATCCGGCTAAACCAAGAAATTGTTTTATTTCCTTCTGTGTTGATGGTAAAGGAAACTTCTGGACACAAATAATTTTCTCAGGGTTAGGTTTAATACCTTCAACTGAGACAACATGACCAAGGAAGTTTGTTTCCTTTTTCATGAATTCGCTCTTGTCCAATTGTATTTTAAGATTTACTTGTTGTAGTCGCTTAAATACTTTCGAGAGTGATTCCAAGTGTTCCTGTAAAGATGTCGAAAATATGATGATATCGTCTAAATAGACTAAGCAGATTTTGTTTATTAAATCGTTTAGCACATTATTCATTAGCGGTTGGAAGGTGGCTGGAGCTGTTTTCAGCCCGAATGGCATACGGAGAAATTCGTACGCTAAATGCCGTTTTCGGAATGTCTTTTTCATGTATTTCGATATGATGGAATCCCTTTGCTCAGTCAAGTGTTGTGAAGTATTGACAACGTCCGAGTTTTTCCAAAATTTCATCTATATTTGGAATTGGATATTTGTCGTTTATTGTAACTTCATTAAGCTTTCTATAGTCTACAACCAGCCTCCGCTAGCATCCTATTTTTTTGGTACTATCCAAACTGGTGCTGTGTATGTATGGAGAATGGCTGTGTCTAATTATCTTTTTATTTAACATTTCTTCAATTTGTGTTTTTACTTCCTCTTTGTGCACATACGGATATCGATATGTTTTTGCAGCTATAGGAATATTGTTATTTGTTCTTATTTCATGTTTCATTGCACAGGTAAATGATATCACTCGCTTTCTTCAGTATAGAAAATCTTTCTAAATTTCCTGATGATTGGTAAAAGTTTTTGTCGTTCCTCATAATTGAGGTGATCTGTACGAATTTGTTTCATTTGTTTCATTGGTCTCAAGCGTATAAAAATTTTCGTTTGTTACTTTGTCAGTATCTTGTGCTTCTAATGCAACTTTTGTTGGAAAATCTCCTTTTACATCTACGAATGCACATATTTTGTAGTTCTCAGCTTCGTATACTCCTTCTAATATTTCAACTCGATACTATTTAATATAGTTTGGGGATTATATATTAGTCCCTCTTTTTGTTCTTCTGGTAACTTAACTTCATATACACCCTTCTTTTCAAAGAAGTATTCGACACCATCATTGGTAAATCGAATAGGAAGTTATCATTCACCAATTTCTAGTATATTATCTTTTAAATTTATTATTACATTTAGATTTCTTTAAATATTATTTCCGATTAAACCATTAAATTGGTCGAGGAATTTACATACTAAAAATTCAATTTTCATATCTGGTGTACCACCAAATTCTTCGAAAATTGGTACTGATACTCCATCTATTTTAACCGTATTTTGAAGTGTTTTAAAATTCATAGTTTCACAGTGTATCTTCCATTTAGGATGGCATAATCCTGGGTTTATTATGGAATGCGTCGCTCCTGTGTCAATTATGACTTTCAACCGACCTAATTTAGATTTTATGGTTATATATGGAAGTTTGCCGTTGAGGCTGCTTCCTGAAAATTTTGAACGTTATTCACTTCCATAGGTTCTGGTCGATGTCCTTGTGGAAGTTGTTGTTGGTAATTTTGGTTATTATAGAATTGCTGATTATTATTTCCATTGTTTCCTTGATAAAAAGTGTTATCTTCCCTACGGTAATTTTGTCGATTATTGTTTCTATTATTATAATTGTTATTGAAAAAATGTCGGTTTCTATTTCCATTTATTTCGCGGTTATTCTGATTAAATGAGTTATTTTCCCTACGATAATTTCGGTGACTATTATTTCTATTATTAAAATTACTGCTTTCTCTATTTCGATTTTGGTTATTTCTATAATTTCTATTGGCATTCTCCGAATTATTTCTGCCATCTTGATTTAATCCATTTTCCACATTTTCGTTAATCTGGTTTTTTTATTACACGGCCATCTCTCCCCATTCGATCATATCCATTTTCGAACAAAATGTCCATCGCCTCTTCTAGGGTACCTGGATTTCTACAGGCTAAAACAGTCCTCATCGGTTCGGGCACCTTATTCCTAAATATGTGTAATGCCGACCTTTGGTTATTGATTGCAACTTGGTTCGCAGCTTCTCCTTATCCAAGGACCATTACTGCTTTATTGCAAAGCTTTCTTAATCTGAATTTTATTTCATTGTAGAAGTCTACTGTTGTCCTATTAAATGATACCGCCCTTAATTCATCGAAAAGTTCTTCACAACTTTTCTTTTCGCCAAAATTGTTTTCTAGGACGTTTTTCATTGAGATCCAAGATCGAGCATGGGTATTGATTTCCATAACTTCCCTAGCCTTGCCTAACATCCTACTTTTAATAATGTCCGAAAAAACTAGTTGCGACAACTCATCATAAGTTGTAAGCAAAGGATGGATCCTGTCTATAAGTCTGGTAAAAGTCATCAGGTCACTCCTATTGCCATTGTAACATGGTATAGAGTTTAAATATTTTATTGGGTCTAACTATATTTGATTTGGATTTGGATTTGCCATATTTAATAGGGATAATGTGGGAGATGAGATTTAAGAAGTAATTTACAATTGTTTCTCTATATTTTATTTAATATTGTTTTATTCTTATCACTGGAGGGTCCCGTAGAAATCACAGCAATATTTAAGGTTTATTGTAAATAATATATATAAATTATTCACCCCTATTATGGTAGTCATTGGCGTCGCGAAATTTTGTGACGGCGCTTATTTGGTATCGCCGTTGTCGTTTTCGGTAATTATTGTCACAATTCGGTATCGGCTAAGGCGCGCTGACTTTGACATGTGACAAAAACACCGCAGTTTCTGTCACCAAAATTTTTTATGACGACTAGTGCAAATAGTAATAAAAAAAAATCTGGAAAATATGAAAATAACAAACCGCAACCAATTTACAATTTTAATTGAAGAATTGGAAAAAAATCCGAGCCTTGCGAAGGGTTTTAAAAGAGGAAATGTTGCTGTAAATTTTAAAAAACAGTGGAGTGACCTTTCTGAGAAATTGAATGCTTCAGGGCCACCATTCAGGGATAGTGATGGTTGGCAAAAGGTAACAAACAAAAGTGCACAGTAGTGTTCTATTTCAAAAACCAATTTAATTTGTAGGTGTGGAGGGATATGAAAGGTAAGACTAAAAAGAAATTAACCCACAACAAGGCGGAATGTCGGGCAACAGGCGGTGGAAGCTTCAAGCAAATGATATTAAACCCATTGGAGGAAGCTGTATCCAATTTGATTCAATTGGATAAACAGTTCAACCCCGAAGGTGTAGTACAGGGAGTAGCACATGTTGCGCAAGATATACATAGTGAAAATCTATCATCTTTTGTGCCAGAAATTTACGATGAAAATGTTTCCCCAGTCAACAAGGACGAGCTGCCTTCAACATCATCAGCTCAGCCACCTGTTTTGCTGCCAGAAATAGCCACTCCAGCCGGGAGGAAGAGAAAGCGAGACTATGGAGATCAACGCCAGCACTTGCTAGAAAAGCACAACTTGATGCAGGAGCGAGTGTTAACAGAAATATCCACTACTATGGCTTCAATGCAAAACAGTATGGCTTCATTACAAAACAGCATGAAGGACTTATCTCGATACCAACGAAAACTGTGGGAGGTTGAAGATGAAAAATTGAAAGTGATGCGACGAGCAGAAGAAAGAGGAGAAGAACTTTATAAAAGTGAAATTAAACTAAAAGACTTAAAAATAAAAATAAAAATAAAAGAATTGGAAATTCTTGAAAAGCAATGGATAAAAGCATGCGCTTATCTTTATTTACTATAATTATTATTATTTATTTTATTTGTTTTGTACCTTAACTGCCTTAATTGAATTGTTCCTTATTTTATTTAGTTTTATGATTTGATTTAATAATAAAAAGACTGAATTTAAATTACAAAAAACTTGTTTTTATTTGTTCCCGAATTTGCGAAGCCTCGACATTTTGCAAATTTTCTATTTCAAAATTATCTTCCCTGTTTTCGGTATTATTTATAGGCGCATTATTGTTAGGGATCTCGACGTGATATATAAGGCAAATGTTGTGTAACGCAGCACAAACGTTTGCGATCTGAGTTGCTTTAGCAGGCTTATAATGTAGTTGACGAGCGCCGAGTAAGCAACGAAACCTATTTTTAGAACACCAATAGTTCTTTCTACAATGTTCCTCGCCTTGGCATGTTTGGTATTAAAATTAGCCTCTGGACTTCCTTCTGCCGCGGAGCGATAAGGCGTCATTAAATATGGCTCAAGAGGATAACCAGCATCGCCTGTGCGAAATATATTTTTATATAAATTAAAAATTATATAAATTAAAATATTTACCTAAAAGCCAAAAATTTCTTTCACCGGCATCGTACCGTTGACGTAAAACTTGCTTTGCAACACTAATGTTCCAAACGAGGGAGTCATGAGATGAGCCTGCATATCGTGCGTCTATAAATCTAATAGCCATTTTGTGATCACAAATAATCATTGCGTTTAGGCTAAAAAATCCTTTCCTGTTGTAATACAGATTTTGTTCTGCCTTACTCGGAGCCAAGATCTTTAGATGCGTTCCATCTACACAGCCAATAACACTAGGAAATCCTGTCTTCTGAAAGAACTCTGTGTTAGCTTCAACTTTCTCTTCATCACTCATTTCAAATTTAATGAAAAGTGGACATATGACCGCTTCTAAAACGTCAAGTGTCTCTGATAATATTGCAGAAACGGTAGGTTGTGATAATCCCAGATTAAAATCATTCCCGACACTTAATTGGTACGAGCCTTGGGCCAAAAAACGTAGCACTGTTGCCAGCTTTAATGTGTTAGAAATGGATGAGGATCGCACTGCATTTTTCATCAGAGGCGCTATTTTCTCCAAAACGAGTTTAAACGCCGTTTTATTCAGCCGAAAATAATCAATAAATCTGTAATAAGCCCATAGAAAACCACATTGGTCACGAACTAATCCAAATGTCAGATTCTTGTACTTACTATCCGGCAAATCAAAGATTTCCGATTTTTGCCTTATGACTTTTCTTTGTAGCCGAAGATTCTGTTTACTTTCTTCGTCGCTTGAACTTCCACTTAAATCCGAAAGAAAAAACATTTTTCTTATCTTTTTATTTATTATAATTGAAATTTTTTTATTTAAAAGCAGTTCAAGTTAAATAAAATCTTGTAATAATTAAACAGCTGGCGCATAGAACGAAGTCGATGTACATTTTTTTTCGACCGGCGGCAGCATACTTCGGCGTCACATCACATTCTTAATTAATACCGATTTACCAGTGCCGTGACGGTGACGACGACTATAAAAAAAAAGTGACAACGCCAATGCCAACGACTACCATAATAGGGGTGATTATAAGTTGTATTTGAAATGGTTTATAACTAGAGATGTGACGGATATCCGGCAACTATCCGGTTTGCCGGATATCCGGCCTAAATTTACTATTCGGCCGGATATCGGATAATAAGCTACTATCCGGTATCTGGCCGGCCGGATATTTTCTTAGAATTATTTTAAGCAAATAAATTTGTATTAAGTAACTAACAATAAAATAGCTTTTATTTAAAGGTAAAAAAGTAACAAAAAATTACAAATTATCTTTCAAAAACTTAAAATACGTTTTGAGATATTCACTTTACTGAAAAATTTATGTTTAAACTAAAAACTTAAAAAACGTCCAATTAATACAACGATTGACATTAATACTCAAAATTAAGAAGAGGTAGATTATGGTGAATAAAAACTAAATTTTCAGCGTTCGCAGACAATAGACGATTTCGCTTGTTTTCGTAAACCAAGCCAGCTTCCGAAAAAAGTCTTTCGCTATAAACGCTGCTGCAAGGAGCTGAAAGGAACGTTTTAGTAAGAGACGTTAAAATTGGGTATTTTTTGGAGTTAAACGACCACCAAGCGTAAGGATCCTGACTGCGATCAATTCGAACTTCCTTCAAGAAGAATTCAATCTCGGTAGCAATTTGGTTCTTCTCATGATCGCTAGACTGAATGTTGTTTTCATCTGCCACTTCATTAAAACAATCCCAAAATGTTTCGTGAGATTCACGAGCTACATTTGAATCAGTTTCATTTAATCGTAACTGTTTGGGTCTAGTTGAAGACGTCGATGAACAACTACTGATGGAAGACGTGTCGCAAGTCATTCTTAAGTGTTCCAATAAAATAGTCTGTCGAGCTCTTTCAGCTTCAACTTTTCCCAAAAAGTTAGCCTTAAATCTGGGATCCAGAAAAGTTGCAATAAGGTATTTTGGATCTTCACTTAAGGAAATAAAACGAGATGTCAATTGCGCTTTTAAGGAGCCTCTCATATTAAGTAAATCCGCTGTTCGTCGTATAGTTTCGTCCTTGTCTAAGAATTTTTTTAATGCAGCTACATGCGGTATAACTTCAGATATGCAGGAGAGGCCAGCACTTGTAATTTTAGTTATTTCTTCAAACGGCTTCAAAAGTTGTACACACTGCTCCATCAAACACCACTGACGAGTTGTTAGATTAGTAAGTGTGTCGTTTTCAGACACATAAAGGGAGATAACACGTTTTTGTTCCAATAAGCGTTCCATCATATAGAAAGTGGAATTCCACCTCGTGTTTATATCTTGCACCAATTGATGCTCTGGTAAACATAGTTCTTTTTGAAGCACCAGCAATTTTTCTTTTGCTAAACCTGAATGATTGAAGTGAGTTACGATACGTCTACCTTTGGCAATCAAGTCCATTACTTCAGGTTGTACCTTTAAAGACTCAAGCACAACCCTCTGAAGCGAATGAATGAAACACCTGGCGGAATTATACTCCGCCATTCGAACGCCTTTGACCATGTTTGCGCCACTGTCATGAGCAATAACATGTATTTTGCTTTGTTCAATATCCCAGCGAGATGTAATACTATTGAGTTCATTTGCTATGTTTTCTCCTGTATGAGATCCTGAAAACGGTTTCATAGCTAGAACTCCGTGTTGAAGTTTAAATTCTGCAGAAAGCCAATGAGCTGTGAAACTCAGAAAGCTGGAGTTATTGCGCAAACACGTCCACATGTCAGAAGTGACAGAAACTGCGACAGCACTTGAAATTTTTGTTTGGATTTTTTTGAAAATTCGGTTGTAAATATCGGGAATTATTTTTTGGGTCATAAAGGCTCGGCTTGGCAATTCATAGCGTGGTAAAGCTTGCTTAAGTAATCTTGCGAATCCAACTCTTTCAACGACACAAAGTGGCTCATTATCCAGTGCAATCATTTCTGCTATGAGATAATGGTATTTTTTCGCAGTTGCATTATTTATGTCCCAAAGCAGTTTTCTATCGAACGCCTCTGACAAAGTCTGTTGCCTTGTAGAAGAGGAACTTGTACAAGCGTTGACAGGCTCCGCAAGCGACGTAGCTGCGTCGTTTTTTTTATCTTTATTCAAATTCATGAATTTTTCTGGGTGCTTTAATTTCAAATGATTGCTCATAGCAGATGTGCCTGGGGGAAGATTTAAAATTAATAAGTATATGATTCGAAACTTGTAGGTTGTATTATTAAATAGGCTGCAAAAAAAACATTACTCTTACGCACCTGCTTTTTTTCCTTCACCACCACGAGAAATTGGTAGTTTGCACAATAAACAAATAGCAAACTTATTATTTTCACTTTTAATTTCAAAATATTGCCAAATAGGCGATTTTCTTATCATTGAAGACATGTTCTCTGCTCTTTTCGTACAAATTATGAAGTAAAATAATTGAAACAATCAGCTGTTGATTTTCAGTAATGCCAGATTTTAATTTGTTGATTTTCAGTATTGCCAGACTGCAGTACGTTATTTTCCAAAGATAACTAACATCGCTCCACCCGTTTATTGTCGCTTACCCGGGGGGTTACACGTTCAACTAGTTGCCTTCAACTCCGAATTTTCCACTAATACACTTACACATTTTAAAGTTGAAAGGCGGTTGCTTGCGATTTTCTCTTTCAACCAGCGTTTCAACCAGTTGACCAACTAAACAGCTGATTTGTAACATCTGTGTCATATTCATTTGATTTGTTTGGTGGAAAAGTTATTAAAACGTGTGTGTTTTTTAAAACAAAAATTAAAGTGATTTTTTAACTAAAAATTTAACTAAATATTTAAAATAAAATGAATAAACAACAAAGTTGATCAACCTGTTGCGTACAGCCTGCGTCACAGCTGCCAGTTTCAACGAATTCTGACAAGCAGTATGTGTAAAAGCCTTTCAACCAAAAGTTGAAGGTGTAACCGCGGCGTTATTGCCTGCCGAACTAGAAATAATGAAATCTTTAATTTACTATCCGGCCGGCGGATATTCGGCTATCCGGCCTCGCATCTTGCCGGATATCCGGTATCCGGTTATCCGGCCAAATAACTATCCGTCACATCTCTATTTATAACTATTCTTACTTTATTTGTTGTTGCGTTTCTAGAGATCTTAGAGTTGTCCTTTGGGTGGTTTTAGGGTCTTTTCCTTCTTTTGGATAGATAGTTTGGTCTCACTCACAGAATAACAGTTTGTATTTCTTCTATTTCAATGTTTCGTATGGTTTTGGTCAGACTTATCAAAAGTAATTTAATGCCAGTTTATATCAATGTTTTATTTGATTTCAGAAGTTCACGGTATTATAAAATTTTGTAAAGTATACTTTTGATTTGGTTTTTTTTTTTTAAATATTTGTTCAAGGTTTCATTTGTGTTTATTTTGCTATTTAAATTTTAGTTATATATTTTTTTAGGATTCACAGATTTTTGCTTAAAGTTTTACTTTAATTAATTTCTAGTCTTGTTCAGAAAAAATTTTCTTTAAAACAAAATTTTATTTTATGAATTTGTAATTCACCAGAATGTTCACTTCTTCTTATTGTAGTTTCGATTTTGATTCTACTAGTTAGTTTAGAAAAAATTCACTTTTAACTAAATTTTTTTTTAGGAATTAGTTTCTTTTA